>JAQPZY010000630.1:0-283418 GCA_029931535.1 Margaritifera margaritifera
GACACAGGTGAATGGATACACATTTTATTATAATAGATTCGATGTCTTTTGATGTAGAATATATGTTTATTCTTAAATAATACTGAAAACGAAAAAGTCCGTAGTCATATACATTTCGAGTGTAAATTTTTCTTTACGTTGTATAAGAACCCCACATGATTAAAACCAAATATTTACATTGGCTATCTAGTTGTATTAATCTCCCTAAAGTTGGTTTTTCTGTTCAAAATATGTAAACAAAGTCATCATGTGATCGGCGGCGCTATCTTTAGCATATGACAGAAAATTCAAGGCCAAAAATGTCTGACACAAAAAGGCATTAGTGAAAACATAGATTTTTCATCTATGATTTTTTTAAATTGCATGAAATTATCTTTTTGAATATCTATTGTTTTGATTTTACTATATATAACTAAATTCTGTCGCTCTTGAAGAACGCTGGTGACACAGCTGATGGACGTAATTATCTCGCAACAAGCGCGTTAGATCGCGAGAAACATGGGCGCTACGATTGAAGGAGGAGCACGATATCGGGCTGTTGAACGATACACACAACGATATTTTGTTAATATTGCACATTTCCCACAGCGTTCACCTCAGAAATTCCTTCTCCCATCGATTCCTTGATAAATTTTACATCGAAACTGATATGAGGTGATATATGTCAGCCTAATGTTCCCAAAGATTAAGACGAAAATATCAACCCTCTTCCTCGAGAAGGTGAAAGAACGATTGTTTTTGTAAATATTGCACATTTCAATTTCACCACTGCATCATCTAAAAAGTTATATTTGGCAATAGATTCCTGGATCAATTTTACATCGATATTGATATATCGTAATATATAACAGCCCGCATTTTGTCAAATATTAGGATCGAAATACCAACCCTCTTCAACGAGGGGGGTGAATGTGACGATATTTTGTCAAATATTGTACATTCATAATGCATCATGTAAAAAAAAAAAAAACACCCCTTCCACTTGCAATAAATTCCTTGGTAAATTATACGTCGGAATTGGTATAAAGTGATAGATGACAGCCTTAATTTGCCAAAGATTAAGACCAAAATACCAGTTATCTTCTATGAGAGGCGGACGAGTGGGGAGGGGGTGGGGGTGGAGGGAGAGAGGAGGTGGCAATATTTTGTCAAATACTGCACATTTGATACTGCATCGTCTTAAAGTTCCATTTGCAATCGATTCCATTATCAATTTTACACTGATATTGATATATTGTTCTACATGACAGCCCAGATTTTGCCAAAGATTAATCATGGTTCAGCTATGAACCTCTCCTCACAGAGAGGAATACTTGTGTTGAAGGAAGGGCACTTTTTGGATAAAAAGGTAGATGATTGTGTTACAAGGACTTGATGCAGCTGATTTAGTTTTGAATTTCATCTTTTTTGGAAATAGAAACCGATAAAAGCACATTCATATCTTTATCTTGCATTAAAATTAAAACACCAGCCTTCTTTTTATGAGGGGGTGCTGGAGACTTGGATTGAGAGGGAGTACTGGGAGGAAACATCCGATTATGACCATATCATCCAAAATGTACCATTAGTAACATCTTTATTTACTCTGATATTCTGTGTTTACATGGGCATTTAAAAAATAAACAAGGTGTTGTTTCAAGTATTAAATAAAAGTACATGTACATGCCAAAGTTTATGATGAAATCTTTATGGTATTAAGTGAAGTAAACATCCTTTGGGTCTGGGGAACTTACATTTAATATTATTATTGTATGTCTAAGTAATGTCAACAGCATAAGATGGGTGAAACATTTTTAATAAAAAGATGCTTTCACTTTTTATATCTATTTTTTTGCAATAAAAAAGTTATAATTAAAATGCTTCATGCATGTGTGTATATATATATATATATATATATATATATATATAATATATATATATATATATATATATATATATATATATAATTAGCATTGTATTTTAGTCAGTATTTTCTTTTGAAAATATAATGGCTTGAACTTTGATACCTAGTGACAATAAAAAGGATTTGTTTCATTAACTAGTGTAATTTTGATTTTATAGAATGGAGCGTCATCCAAGTTTCCACACCTATTGTAAAAGACAAAGGTCATCGCCAACAGGAAAGACTCCAGTGCAGATAGAGAAGCATAGACAGTTAGAAGTATGTTATACTCACTATCCATTTACAGTAGCAGTAAGCAACTTTCTGTACTGATTCATTTTGGACAAAGTTTGAATGTCTATCCTCAATGTTTGCCTTCGAGACCTTGTTTAAAGAGATGCTCATTTTGTGTGTATACCCACTTTTGTCTCAGATCCCATACATCAGTGATACAGATATTCTAAATTCTTATATTTATTATTTCACATGAATGTTTGCATTTTTAACTCATCGGTAAGATATGTGAATTTAATAAGTGCTAATTAAAACCAATTGTTGTTGACTATTTATGCATGTGCAAAGTACCAATAATGTGACTCCTCGTGTGCTATGTTGAAGTCTGTAATACATATCCCTGTTAACATTACATTGGCTCCTCACTATAACATGATGTTTACGGGAGAATGCAAAGTATATATATTATTATTATAATGAGGCACATGAAAGAAAAGTAATACAAATCATGCTGTATAACTCAATTCATGACCATGCCAGTGTTATATATACATCAAACACAGTGTTACATTTACATTTACTATATTGCAAGACCGCTGTATTGTATTCTATTATATCACCTGTTTTAACATTGAGAGATAAGTGACATAAAATCACAAATTTAATGGGCCTATAGTCCAGGAGCTTGTAATCCAGTGCTATTTTCAATACATACTCTTTCTATATATCATCTTGGTTGTTATAAAAATAGAGCTTTGCAAGGAGTTTTCTCATATTATTATGCAATTAGCAGCCTTTATTACTTTAAAGGGGGGGGGGTTGGAAATGTGGTCTTTGTTTTCAAAAGACAATTGGTAAGAAATATTCATATTATTAAGCAGCATCAGCTATTGAATTATTAAGAGCTCTTTGTATTTCAAATTTCATGATACAAAAATGTGTTTCCAGATATTTTATTATTATAGCTCTTAACTATTTATTTATTGCAGTTCCCAGACCAGAGTAGATCATACAAGAAATGGAGCAAAGAGGAGAAGTTGGCACTGAGGGAGTTTGTGGAGAAGCATGGGATACCATCAGTAAATGTCAACAAATTCTGGGAGAAGTGTGCTCACTGCATTTTTCAGACTACTGGCCTTGTGAAATCAGGTTGCACTATCAACATATATACAGTTATATGAATGTCTTTTGATCTCTACTTATCACTCCCTACCCCTTAAACCTACCCTCCACAGCCTCTGGACCAATATACTTGAATTGAATGTGCCCATTAACTAGCTTCATTTAACAACTTTCATAATATTAATTTGTCTGAAATTCGTGCCCTCATCTTTTTTGCACTGATACATTTTACCATTAAAAAGATGCATAAGCTTTGATTGTAATGAAGATGTGGGTCAGGTTATTAGTCTATCCAGACTTTGGAGTATAGGTGTCAAAAAACACTTTGATAAAACAATTTATTTACACTATGTATGATAAATATGATACACATTGTGATTTGAAAATATTTTATTAATGGTCTTTTTTTAAAGAAATATCAGGTTTTATTGTCAGCTTGTTTTGTAAAACTTCAAAAGTAGTGCCTGTTTCCAAGTCTTTTCTTGCTCGAGGTAAATGAGTTTTTAAACACTAGAATTAGTGTATCATAATGGGTGGTACATCTTTATTTTTGAGTTTGTGTGGCAAACAATCTATGATTCATTGCTAGAGCATTAGGAATCCAAAAGTAGATAGTTCGAAGAAATTGTTGTTGATATAACCACGTTTAATATTTTTTTCCTTTTCTTTGAAGCTTAGGTCAGGCAATATTAGCTCTTTTCCAATGGCATTCTTGTTGTTGCTGATGTTGGAGGCATATGGACCATAATAAGTGTTGACATTTAGAGATAATTCTTTAATATTGTTGAGTAATTGAACTTCATTAGTGCATGCTAAGTCATTACAGCCAAGACCACAGTATAAAAGTCAGATAATGGCATCTGGTCTCATTTTCATGCAGTCTGCTGTCAATGTAATATCACTTTTAGCCATCCGATTTGTTGTTGATTGGTACAGCCTGATAAATGTCTAAGTGATTCACACACACAATACTTGCAATATCAATAGCTTAGCTTATATCAATAATATAATTAATATGTCAGTTAGTATACAGTGCTAAACACAACATGATTGAGTAATTAACAATAGTTTTCACACACTTAATTGCATTATAATGATAAGGAAACAACACCTGTCAAGTGAATCATGCCTAAACAAACAAACGGTCCACCGGAATTTTTTTGTCTACTTGTTAAATGCAAATTTTGGCTTTGAAACTTTATTGGTGTGTTTATTTTAGGGAAAAACGTTTTGAAGAAAGTTGCAACGACCTACTTAACATAAATTTTGGATTATTTGGTTTTTACATTTAACTAAGTTAATGACATGTAGCATGTACAATCATATAGCTTACAGCTGTGTAATCCTTTTCTGTTTTTATATAGAATATGTATGGTGTGTGTTTTAAAAAATCTTTATATAATAGTTTTTTCTATATGTTCAGGAGCTTCATGCAGATCACAGTATACCAGGGTGAAATGCTTTTTCTCTTCTACCTGTTTGGTCAGTGATGACGGCACCACTATTAGAGATGTGTCCAACAGCTCAACCAAATATGAAGCATCGACTCAGTATGATCCAATTTATACTTGCACAGTATCTACACAAACAGACCCAGCCTTACCAGTGTTGGACATAAGGTATACATTTTGTTACATATACATTACATGCTTAATACATATTTAGAGGTAGAGGCAGTAGGGAAGGTAGGTTTTTGAGCTGGCATTTTAATATTAAATGAAATATAGATAAGTATCATTAATTATTTTAAAAATTTTGATATAATTTGAAATATTTCACACTTTATGGCAGTCTACAGATAAAACAAAATTGACAATGCCTGTACTCCAAATTAGAGAGGACTGTTCTTAAACTATGATTTTATTTTGTTTCAGCAGATATTATCTAGCATGCATTGCTGCATACAATCAGTCTGGAGAGATGGCTTTACATACGCTACTATAACTCTGTGGAAGAGCATCCATTGACATAATGGAAGACCGAAACTCAATTCCTGGTAGTAGGCAAACTACCACTGTCTACCTGAACCTCACAACAGTCACTTACCAGTACTTATAGTAACTACACACATATGCAGTTTTTCCACTTAATATTATTAAAATAAACATGTTCTATGTATATTTGATCTTTACATCACATCTCTTTTTCAGAAGAACTGAAAGAGAGTTGAGCTATATTTCTGTACTTGATAAATTAATAACATCAAAAAGTGAAGTGGAAACATTAGCTACTTATTATCAGATACAAAAATACCATCCTTTGATGATGTAACACTCTCAGATAGAGCAAAATTGCTGCATGCTGCTCTATATACTTCTTCTGAAACAATTGCAGAGACTGTGTTAAATAGCGATTCACTCAGAAAAGCTGTAAAGATGTTATTCATTTGGGAAGTTGAACGAAAGGCATCTTCAAAATGTATAAGGGTTGACAGCAGCATCTTATATCCTAAACGTGACTTGACAGCCTTCTCATGGAATGATATATGCACAGACCTTTTTCTGTGTAACTCCATATGAGCTGAAATATTGCTAGGAGTAGCATTGCCAACAGGCAAACTTGGCATGATTCAGCCCATTAGGTCACTTCTGCCTAAATTAGGGCTTGTATACTCTGTACTTATGAGCAACAGATTTGTAGAGTTATCACATGTACAGAAGATAATAGCTATCACTATGAAAAATGGACTCATGAAAAGATCAGAAGTTATTCTCCTTTGTTTAAGTTTTGTTCCTATGGAGATGTTCCAACAGTTAAACTTCTTGACAGTGCACGACATATTTTCTGAATTTTCTTGGTCTTAACCATTGTATCCCCTAGCTTTTTCAGTACTTGAGCACTTGAACAGGAAGCTAGCACTCAGCATATTATTTAGTCAAATGATGCATCTCAGAATTTTTATTGTTATCTTTTATTCTCAGAAGATGTCATTGTTACTTGCACATTTCATTGAACTTCGGTTCATCTTTCCTTAAAGTTTTATCACAGGTTACTGGTATACATTGTAAATGAATTACAGGATATAATCAAACTATATTGTAAAATGTACAATGGGAATCACTCACATGATATAACACTCATTTTCTGCCAATATTTATACATGCGGTCTAGATATCATTGCATGCAATACTTCATGTTGCAGAGGTCAAGTACAATATCTGATATTTTATTCTAGATGTGCTGCAGCATAAGAGCCCTTTTCTCTAGTTCATTTGTATAAATAACAGTAGACATCAATATGATGCAAGCAAGCTTCAATTATTTTTTTGTTGTTGTTCCCAACAGGTTTTTGATACACTGCAGGTTCTGGGTGTGTCCAGTAGCTACGAAGCCACCATTAGAGAAATAGAGAAATTAGGTAATTCATGTTTTAAGGAGTTGCAGTTAGCAGGCAAGGAAGGAAGAGTTTTCAGAATTAAACGGAAGTGCGACATGAAAGGGAAAATTTATCATGGAGGGACAAAACATTCGTTTGAATCCGCTGCTATTGTGCAGCACATGAATTTTGCCACTCTACCAGACCAGCCACAGGGAACAGTCCGAGACCTGGCAATGGATCAGCTATTTCCGTCAGAGGGAGATCAGCGGAGGTTAAAAAACAATTATGCAAGCCTGATTTTAAATGAAACAGTTGATTATCTCCCGTTTCTGAAAAAGTTTAAAGACTTCTATCCCTGTGAAATTGATGGTGAATTTTCTGAGGAGCTTGCCAATAAATCAGTCATAGTTCAACTACCAGTTCTTCCTTATAATGAACAACAGGATAGTGATGTCTGTAAGATAATGCAATCATACGCTGAAACAGTAGATGAGATCTATGGAGGCACTGATCATCCTCCAGTGCATATAGGTGGTGATCAATTGACCAGGGAGAGATTTAGTGGAGCAAAAGGATTATGTCAAGGTGCTTTTGATGCCAGAGAGAGGCTGAGCGATTTGTATCCAATTACTTTTGAACTCTGGCATACAGCTATGAATTTCTTGTCAATGGCTTACCAGAAGCTCTTTAGTTTGGATAGTTTTGAAACTTGCTCTATGAATGGAGAGAGAATTCGTATCAGGCGGCATGATGTGAACCCTGATGTGAAGAATCATTATGATGTATATAAAGATTTTTTTCTTATCATTTGTTAAATCATACATTGTGGAGACGCTGTATGATTCCTTCAGACTTTCTGATCTAAACAGTATTTCAACCAAGAACATACCTCCAGACTCCATAACAGACATATGGCTTCAGCAGACTATGGACCATTTTATCGAAGTGTATGTTTTGGCAGGACGCAACATTTACATGGTTGCCGACGAAACTGTCCAGGAGTCATTGATCCCCATTCAAGTTGAAGTTAGCAATGAGGAAGTTAAAACTATATATGTTTTGAAGCAAGGATAAAAGACAATGTTAAAGCCAATGAACACTGATCATGTGCAACAATATGGCCATACTGTGTTACAGGTTGGTTTACTATACATGGAGTTTTTGGATGTGATACATAGACCTACAGGGACAGGTTACTTGGTTGCCTTAACTACATGATGTTGATGTTCAAGAGTCACAACAACAGAAGTAAATATGCTCTAGAGATCTTGCGCCTATTATGCCATCAGCAAGCATCATATAGTTTGCGCACTGCATATCAAAGTGTCTATGGCCTTTTTGTCAACATCAGGGGGAAGAAAGATAGTCATATACCAGCAGATCTAATAATGGAACACCTTGTCAAAAGGATTAAAAAAAGATGCTTAAAGGACTGGGCCCAATGAACAAAGACAAAAACCTACTGACCAGATCTAAAGCAGTAGCTGTCATGGACAACATTTCTGATATAATTTTGACAGCGTATCTGATGTAAAGGCGAGGGCAGGCTACCACAAGCAAAGAAACTCTCATACTTATGAGTTGAAAATGATACATGATCTGCGCGAAGTCAAGCCTTTTGTACCACATTCAAGCAGGTCTTTCAGTGCTCACAGAAGTATATAGGCACCAGCAGATTCAGTAAACAGACTCGAGTTTGAGTCCTGGATTGACTATCACAAACTTAGACTGGATTTTGAATCTGGAAAGTAATATTCAAAAATCTGTAAACAATCAGTAAGCCTACCTCTTGGAATTGTCCAGAATTGCTTATCTGCCCTAGTGAAACTGCATGTTAGATGAGGGCCAATACTTAGGAATAGCAGCTCATTCTAAATTAAAGCTGAATAGAATCCATTACAATTGTCTGCCATTATTCTCACAGTTATTAATAGAAATATGTGATTATTGGTACATATTACATATTACATGTATAGTCATCTTATGATGATGCAAATATGGACTAAACACTGTGCTGCCACAAATTTTGTAATAGTTATTCCCTCTTTTGTACTTGCAGCTGCAGGCAACTAGTACCATGCTTGCTAATCAATTGATACTGTACAGGAACTATAGATTAATTTACCTCATATGCACATAAGTGAGATGTTGGAGAAGTACTTTATTTAAGTAAGCATTTGGACAACATTTCTCTAGTTGTCTTGCCAGCTTTGGCAACGGCAAGACACAGGCATCACTCATTCCACCTATAGTGAGTGTCTTCAATAGTTAAGGTGGTTATGGTTTAACTTTTTTTTTCTGTTTCAATACAATTCCCAAACTCTGAAGCAATTGGTGTCATATTTGGACTAGTGGATAAGTTTGCATTTCCCTTTTGTCTCCACACAAACCTATTCTCCCTCTGCTCAATATACAAGTTCAAGGTCATTTGAGAATCCTGAAAAATATTTTGATTAAAGACAAATCTCAAACCCCGGGGCGGGGGCACTGGTCTCATTTTTGAATTGTGCTTTCATCTCTACACATGCCCACCTTTCGTCTGCCCTGTTGGTAAAGTCATGGTCAATATTAAAATGGATTTGTATCAAGCAGGGGGACAGGTGAGACATTTGCTTGCTTGCTCTGAATAATTTATTATTATTTCCTAAAGGTAACAAGTATTGCATTCAATGAATCAGCAATGTTCCTGGGTATGTTGTAATATTGAACAATTTCAGTGATGTCCATAGATATGATTAGGGGTGAAACTATTAATCGATATATCGATGTATCGATACTTTTTCTATATCGATACCCATATCGATACAAGAGGGAAAGAATTGATACAAAACGATACTTACTCCATGCAAGTTACTTTAATCTTCAGCAGTCGTGAATAATTATTAGTCATTTGCCTTTTCATTCTTTAAATTGAGAATTCATCTGAGACAGCCGTAGCAAGTACATGCACTCATTTCTGTCAGTAAAAAATAAAAGCAATTGACAACACCCACTCGTCTTCTACAAATTAACACAAGGTGACTAATTCACGTGGTTTGAAATATTCCCCCTTATTCCACCCCAATTCCGTGCTAATTAATTGATCTCGTCTGCATCTTCAGCCACTGATACCATATATCAACGGAAAGAAGACATTGCAGATTTCTTCCCTATGTATGATTTAAGTACTTTACTAATCATTTAATATCCACTTTTCCGCGAAATTTATATGTTGCATCGCATCTTGTCTACTTGGATCGAATTTAAGACTACACATCCGGTGTGCCACGAAGTGTTATTGTTTGTTCAAGTCCAGGGTAAAACAATAACCACCAATCATAACTAACTGTAGCGTGTTCACTGCGTGATATACCGGAAATAATGGCATCCAAACTCTATCCAAATAGATACAAAGCAACATGTAATCTTCACACAAAAGTGACGATTAAATGATATGTGTAAAGTACTTAAATCGTACATGGGGAATAAGTTTGGAATATCTCCTTTTACATTGATATATGTAATCAGCAACCGAACCTGCCAATGGGATAAAAAAAAAAAAAAACCACAGAATCGGCAAAGGGGCAGATTCCAAACCGCAAGAGTTATAGCCACCTCGTCAATGTGTAGAAAGGGAGTGGGTTTGTCAACAATTTCCTTTTTCACTGACAGAAACAAATGTATGTGGCCGCGGCAGTTGATTTGCATCTGCAGGAAGTACAATGTGAAGGATTTGGCTATTAGTCATCTCTGCTCCCACACTCGGATTTGTTCTAGATAAGAATTTCCTTGCAGAAGGAAATTGCACTGTTTCTTCTGTTTTGAAGATAACACCGTAATCTCTTCAAAATTTAAGTGAAGACATGAAACTGGCAATAAGATGTTTTAAAAACATTCATTCAGTGTAAAACAAAGGGCATGGTGACCAGGATGAGTCATGCATATGATCGAATGGAACAGCCTGAAATGGCCTAAAAGGGTGAATAAAAATCACTAACAGCTAGTCTGTTTAGAAGTATTTGTTTTTTTAATCTTGTCAAGGATGAGAATGGCATATGAACAGATGATAAGACTATGTTTTGTTTGTAATCAGCAATCTGGAAATACACCCAATATGTTAACACAAAAAATATGGCACCACCCTGCCATTGACAGACATTCTAAAGATGAAAAGACCATCAAGTTGATATGTGTATCGATAATGTATCATATCATAGGCTGTGTATCGTTTCACTCCTTGGTATGATGTCAAATGTTTCTGTTATGCGTTGAATTAAATCATCAGTCAGGTGAAAAGCAATTTCACCAGATAAATCAGCTTTCACATATTCCTTTAAAGCCATGTGCACAAGGTATCTATCAATTTGATTTTGTTCTGTTACAAATTTCATACCACTTGTACTGCTGGGTGCATCATTTTGACAAAGGTCACAGCATAGAAATTCAGAAGCTTCATATGGACAGTCAAAATAATCATTCAAACATTGGCGTCTGCAGCCACTTTCCACTGTAGATATCCTTGCAGGTCCTTCTCAAGCATTTTTGAAGACAGGTCATTGCTGTTGTAAAAAATAATAGCTTCAGCTTTAAGGCCATCCCTTCCTGCACGACCAACCTCTTGAACATACTCTGAAGTGAAAATATATATTTCTTTATTCTACAAAGAGTCTATTTCTCAGAACTTGGAAAGTACTAAATAGAACATTCTATACAATGTATAGCCTCTTACATGATGATTCGTGGATTAAAAGCAGACCTGACAAGCATATATATAAATGCGAAGTCAAGCACACATGAAAACCTAGTATTGGATTCATGCTTGAAAAGCAAATAATATGGTTGCAAGTCAATAGAAAAATGGGTTTACCTGCTTTGCTCTGGATGTTTCATTTTCCATATTAAATTTTTTTACGAAAAAATTTCCATTTTCAGCAGACTTTATGAAAGAAGAGAAATATTTATACGTATTTGAATTAAACAGTACATTCTTTTCAAGAAAGAAATTTTAAAAAACTAATTGAATTGGTAAAATAACAGAGAACACAAGGAAGAAGTAAGTTCTCTATCACTGTTTTGTGCACACACCTTTTCTTAATGGACGAACTGACTCCAACTATTATAACAGAGGCAGTAGAAAGTTGGAAGTATCAAACTCTATAGATTTTTGGACTTAACATGCCCATAACAAAGGCTTATTTTATGGTGTGGATGACTATACCTTCTACTGAAGATGGGGATCCAGCATGAATCTATGCACCTTTCTAAGGTCTGCACCTATTCCAAGTGTGATTGTTGCAAAAATGATTTTTATGTGATTGTCTTCACTTGAAAGACAGCGTAGAATATATTCATTTACTTTGTCATCTTGTGGAGAGTGGTACTGGACAACAATGCAATTTTCTTCCTTCTTTTCTCCATTGTACAACTGATCACCTAGAAGTAGCTTAGCTTGTTCAACAGCTTTACTACACCATATGAGTCTGGTGTAAACTATTGTGAGAGGAAAATATGACCCATTCTCCTTTGTTCTAATAAGGTCCTCAAACAGTGATTTGAAAACATAGTCGTAAGGTGAAGTTGGTGTGGTGTCACATGTGTAGGGAGGTCATCTTTTTACCAGCAAACTGATGTTCTTTCTCAAAAGAGGTGTACAGTTAATTATGTTGCATCTGGAAAGTTTCAACTCTTTTTTGATGGATTTGATGCTGCCTTTATTAATAGTTGCTGTCATAGCACAGATTGTACAAACAGGAAAAAGAGCCCGAAGATTTTTAATCTCCTTGTATGCAGGTGTAAATTCATCCTGCCACTGCAGAATGCAGTGGGCCTCATCAATAACCCAGCATACTTGTTGCTTCGTCCATTAAGCCTCTAGTAGGCATTCAAGAACATTTTTGTCCAGTATGTGTTCAGGGTGACCAACAATATATGAAAATTCACCCGTACATAAGAAATTGTTCAGTAACACGTATCACATGCCCATCAAGTCTGGAACAAATCTGATTAAGAATGGCATTGGGAGGTTCCAACACTACAACTTTGCACTTAAGATAGAAAGGAATCAGTTCAAAAATCAAAGTTTTTCCATATCCTGTGGGTAGTACAACTACTAAGTCTTTGGACTCTCAGCTTGTACATTGCATCTATTTGTCTAGACTTGAGTTCAGTAATTGGTGTCTGTGAAGCAAGAATTGTCTTGTTATATTTCATGACAGCTAGTTTTAGATTACACATCTGCTCTAAGTAAGCCATCTGCAAACAAGATAGAAAAAAGAGAACGCTATAATAATGTAACTCTGACAAAAAAAGCAAGTTTATGAAAAATTTGCTAAATACAAATAAGTGCACATATGATTAAAGTATTTTTTTCAGTAAGCAGAGCAATCAGCAAACATTTCTTAGTATGAAGGTATTTAGCATCCATGCAGTCTGTCTTTTGAAATATTTTATAAAATGCCATGTCATTACATTATTTAGTTTTTGCTGTCAATATAAACTATTTTAATTTCTTTCAGGTAACTTTGTTTTAGGGGCTGTTCCTCCAAATGTGTGTGTGTGTGTGTGCGTGTTAGAAGATACTAGTATATAAATGATATTCAAGACTGTAATAAGTGTTTGGTGTCATCAAGTTCAACTGAAATCTGTTGGTGTTGGACCCTTGAAAAAGTTAATTCTTATCACCCCAACCCCCTCTTTTGTTTTTCTTTCTATAGCAAATCTTAGGTAGAATGTCAGAGCCTTAAATGCTTCAAAATGAGAGACTATATCTCATATATCTACTTCTCTACAAGTACCTCACTGATTAACACTCAACCAATTCGAGTCATATATATATATATATATTCTTTTGATGTGTATAAAATAATTATCATGAAAATTGCATGCATCATGAAAGGCTTATTTATGATTTAATATTACTGATACTTTACAAAGTGTATGTAGAATGCATGTTTCAGTTTCAGCAACAAAAATGATGTCCTTTGTAACCCGAGTATAATTTATAGTACACATTGAACTCTTGTGAATCAGATATGAATGTTGCAAATATTTATATTTCTTTTTATTTCTGTCATTTGAGATATTTTATATGTATTTAACAATGGTAAGAGAGGCTGCCATGTGAAGTTTTGTTTTCTTTCATATGTGTAACTATGGACACTTTTGTGAATTCCAAATTGCATGACATCTTGCATATAACCATATTCAGTTATCAGGACATGACACTGCCAGATGACAATGAGAAACTGTGAGAAAGTCACATATGCTAGTATGGGTTATATTTGATATATTTACATTTAAAACAAACTAAGTCAAGACTTACTGCTGTCATTATTCATTTATTCATACAAGGTTCAGCCATCGCTTGAATCTACATGTCAATGTGTGTTATTTGTGTTTCTATTTAAATGTAAAGACGCAATTTGTTAAATTGAGAAATCACAGTTAGGACAAGTATTTTGATGAATGATTGTGACAATGTAAGAAATCTACATAGGGTTCCATTCCATGTGCTACTTTGGTAATGATGGAAAGTACAAAATAAATTTTAACGTTTTTCCTAAACTTGTCTACAAATTTTCCTTATTAATGCATCTCTCAACATTACACTGATTCTGAAAAAAAAAATTAAGTTGGTTCTAAAGTTTGGATTTTTATAAAGCAAATATTGAAAACAGTATTCATGATGGAAGCAAATCAAATCAGTGATAAGAACATTAAAAACTGCTGTACTGCACTTAACATTAAAAAATAATATAACTGTCTTTCAGTTATGGTGATATAAAAACTGGAGCGATTGTTGAAAGGATCTTAACAATAGAAGCATGTCAATGAAACCGGAATACATTTCACAGCATTTACAGAGACATGCAACTACTCTCTACTGGATTGTCTTTACCACCTGTTCAAAATTAACTTTATTCCTCTAGCTCCTTCCATTTGACACAAATGTCAAATCTGACTAAGCATTCTATTTATTTTTCCTCCTTATAAAAAAAATTACAAGATGCATGTAGATTGCATTAATGCTGATTGAACAGTATGCTTCTATAAATCTATCTATGAAGAGGGTTTTTAAGATCTGCCATGTTTGGTTATTTTTTTGGAATCTTACAACACAGCAGCACATTGAAAGTTTATATCATGCTGAGGCAATGTGCCTTGCCTAATGACACACCATGAGTATAATGTAAGTACAATGATATATCAGTATCAGTGTTAAATTGTTCAAGCAGTGGCATAGCAAGAAAATTCTGCCCCCCCCCCCCCCCCACACACCACCCAAAAAAAATCTGGGTCACCCTGCCAATAAAAAGTTGATTGATGGGAATTTTTGGTCCCTCACAGGGCCTGGGCCCAACACCCTCCCCCAGCAATTGCGGGGGTTGCTTGGGCATTTGCTTTGACACTTTGTTCAAGAAATAGATTGCCAATGGAATTTTTTAGGTGACAAAGTCAGAAATGTCTAATATTTTCCAAAATATTGTCACTCTCACCCCCTCGTAGAAAATGGTTGGTATTTTGGTCTTAATCTTTGGCAAAATCTGGGCTGTCATGTAGAACAATATATCAATATCAATGTAAAATTGAAAAGGAATCGATTGCAAATGGAACTTTTAGACGATGCAGTATCAAATGTGCAGTATTTGACAAAATATCGCAACCTTCAATCTCCCCCCCCCCCCCCCCTTTCTTCATTGAAGATAGTTGGCATTTTGGTCTTAATCTTTGGCAAATTAAGGCTGTCATCTATCACCTTATACCAATTCCGAAAATTTATCAAGGAATCGATTGCAAGTGGTACTTTTTTTAAATTTTTTTTTAAATATTTTTTTTTACATGATGCAGTCGGAATGTACAATATTTGACAAAATATCGTCATAGTCTCCCCCTCGTTGAAGAGGGTTGGTATTTCGATCCTAATATTTGACAAAATGCGGGCTGTCATATATTACGATATATCAATATCGATGTAAAATTGATCCAGAAATCTACTGCAAATAGAATTTTTTTAGATGACGCAGTGTGAAATGTGCAATAGTTGCAAAACAATCGTTACCCTCACCTTTGCGTAGAAGAGGGTTGATATTTTCGTCTTAATCTTTGGGAAAATTAAGGCTGACGATTATCACCTCATATCAATTTCGATGTATTTTTATGGTTTATTTGAATAGATTATCGTAATATTATAACGAACGCGTTAAAATTCACGTTAAGTGAACGAAAAGTGTTTGCTCGAGGATACTCCTTTCCTTCAACTTCGCCTACTGGTAAAATTATTTGTAAAAATAATTATATGACCGAATTGCTGGTTAAGCTTGAACAGAAGATAACGACTCCTATAGATCAAACCGAAAGTATTAGTAAAGTTCGCATTGTGTCAATAACAAACAAAATATTAAAGAAATAACTTTGCCACGGTTAGATTACCGAGCTTTCTCCATATGCGGCAATTTGTTTTGATCACATGCCAATATGGCTTCAGCGTTCACCTGTCTTCGTATGGAATCAAGCCACAATTAATACTTCCGGTTCAGTACCCGGTTCAGTACCCACGAATGTAGTCCGAGTCTATTTTTAGATCATTTTTTCCTCTCTCAATTTGGTGGTGATGTATGCATTAGATTTAGTCATTCTTAGTATTGATTTAAAGGAAATTGGTTATTGTTTAGAATATGAGCATTATAGTGTGGTTGTCTGTGTGTATTTTGGCGACAGTGCACAGCGAGTAATGAGGCATTGGTGCTGATCCGGAAGTTATATCTGTGACTCATTACACGTTGCTTTGTTTACAGTCCAGCCATTCATAAGAATGCCGGTTAACCTATGACAAGAACTTCAGCGTGAGTTCATCGTTGAAGATACTTTACAGCAACATATGATTTAATAGGAATTGGACACAGTGGAAAGTTCAGTACTGACAAATGTAGAGACTATATAGGAAAATTAATTGTGGCCTTAGTCCGTATAGCGGAGTGCAACGCAGGAAGCATATGAAGCAGTGAACCAGAATAGCATAAATAGCTGAGGTCGTTCCGAATGTCAGGATATTTATAGATCTATCCGGTAAACTATAATTTTAGCAAGTACGGGCAATAAATCTTCTACAATAAATTCAGTTTAAAAGATAACGAAAGAAACCTGAGAATTTAGTATACAGCAAAATCACTCATTTATCTCAAGCACATGGTCAAATGTTTGTACTGGATAATATTTTTTGTGCATTAAGATACTTGTTCAGCAATAATCACCCTTTTTTATTTCGAATTCGAAGGCTAATGTTTGACTTGTGCAATACTGAAATATGACTAGCCTTTGGTGTGGTATTCTACTTTTTTAATGATTTAAATAGAAATCGGTCTCCTAATATTTTGTGAGGTCCGGAGGACTTAGGTTATCCTATCAATGTCACACCCAATTCACATTTGACCTTGCATTTTATTTTTTCTATAGAGCTTTGGTAACGAAAATTTATTTTTTTTAAAAAGACCAAAAAGACATTTTCTTCTTTTTATTTAGTTCTT
Source organism: Margaritifera margaritifera (assembly GCA_029931535.1). Lineage (NCBI taxonomy): Eukaryota > Metazoa > Mollusca > Bivalvia > Unionida > Margaritiferidae > Margaritifera > Margaritifera margaritifera. Next base: position 17,060 of record JAQPZY010000630.1, read on the forward strand.
TATTTATTTGGATATAATGAACATATCATACATAGCAACACATATAATAAATGTAAATAAGACATAACATGCAAGATATCACATATAGAAATAAGATACAATAAACACTTATATATAAAATACATTTAAGACTAAAAGAATATGTTACATAAATACTTGAACACTTATATAAGCAATAGAAGTAGCACAACATATGCAGTTATCGACACAAGAGTAAGTACTAAGGATCACTATTAGATAAAAAAATAAATCAGTACTAGTATACAAAGTGTATAGAAAAAAAGAAAGAATAGAATACTATATTGATACACAAGGAAGACCCATCAAATTAATTTTAATATATAGTTAGTTATATATATATATATATATATTATATATATATATATATATATATATATATATATATATATATATATATATATATATAAACCTATAAACCAAACAACACAAAAACGTTTTTTTTCAATGGAGTCCGACAGCAACAAGATTGTCGGGTAGCATACAGACAACAAATTGAGGTTCTATACTAGAGTATCCAAGAAATGACTTCTGCAATTAAGAATGACTAAAATCAGAATTAAACATTCCAATAAAACACAATTCAAACTAGCTATATATCACTGAACCATGTTCCCTTGGCCTGCTTTGATTTAAAAGCTAATACCTAACAACTGATTTAAAATGACAAATCTACATCAGAGTCCTAGATATTTTACTATTTATCACAAGCCATGTTACCTGAAGTCTTAAACGAAAATTTATTGAAAAGGAAATTTACAGAAGTTTAATCTATACGACATAATACAGATGAAATACCTCAAAATGTAATTCAAGACTCGACTAGGGTTACTGGCACTTCTAAGCTTTTTTTTTTTTTTTGAAACATCAATCCGACGAAAGCTTCCAAAAAGAGATCCGTGGCAGGAGAAAAACTTTTCCTTATATTCGTAACAATCGTAAGATGTGAAACAAAGTTTTAAAAAGATATATTTTTTTGCAGATATTACTAAAAGCTAGGGTATTAAAGTCATCAATACTATACTAATATAGCAGAGGTATAACATCAGTATTAATATTTATTTAGGAGCCGCGGTAGCTCAATGGTATGAATACACAATCAGTTAGGTGCGTTTTTAAATCCTACATAGACCATTGAGGATCGACTGCCATGATGTGTCTGATCCAGGTCACCAGAATCCCATTTTCTCTGCATTAAATAATCTTTCATGTGCTGATGTACCGTTAAACTTCAAATAAACAAATTATGTGCTGAATATAATTCAGAATATTTTCAATTCATGGACTATGTTACTGTGATAATAGCAATTTTTGGAATGCTATTGGAGCAGTGGCGAACAAATATTAAATATGTAGCAGCAGGGGGGCAAACTGACCAAGCTATTGGAGTATGGAGAGGGATCACCGCTATTATTATATGTATATATTTTCTATTAGTATACGATGTGTATTATATGTTACATTATTCTGTGTTTGCATTTTCTATGTGTAGACTGTACATTCAAGATTGCATCTTTACCACTGGCAATATTTATTACTGAATTTGTTAAGTATGTTATTACAATACTGCAATTTCGTGTCTTCAGATTTCAAGTCAGTGATTACATGTTTGTTTGTTTTTTTTAATATCTATTACACACAATAACATTTCTAATTGTTTCTTTCCAACTCTAAATTTCCTCTAGGGAACTGACATATTTCATGTTAGGTATCATACTGGTAAAACGTTTAACATCCTGGAAGTTAAAATGTAGCACAATGAATGTTGCAAGTTAGCTATTAGCATGATACAGGTTGCAAAAAAATTAATGTTTCGTTATGACAACAGAGGGCGCCGTGATGTTTACTGATAATAATGACCGTGGGTCCAGTATATTTGCACATTCTAATTTATGGTGGACCGATATACGGATTCGTCCTGTGGTGTTTCGTCAGCAACGTAATATGTGACGAATAATAAGACAATATAAATGCTTCTTTCTTCCAGATTATTATTATTTTTTTTTTTATTTTTTTTTTAAATGAATACTTTCTTTACAGGTGAAAGAACGATTCTGTATATGAACCATTCCTTAGTAGTTCCAGCATAATCTCCACTTCTCTTATTCATGTTTTTTATTTTTTTTATATTTTTTAAATATTTTTTTTATATTATTTTTCTTTATTGTGTACCGCTAATGTTTTAAATTGACGATCATATCGCAAATTTAGTTACATGGGGATTTTAAAATAAAGAACACTTTTTTTAAAAGTTCAACACTCTCCCACAATCCTTCAAGAGAAAAACCTACCGGACTTTTAAAATCTCTCTCTCTCTCTCTCTCTCTCTCTCTCTCTCTCTCTCTCTCTCTCTCTCTCTCTCTCTCTCTCTCTCTCTCTCATGTTTATATATTATAGCATTTCGATTTACATATATATGAAATCAGGCCCTGTATTAGTAAGATAGGCCTTTGCTGGAATAAATGGTCAGCATAACAACAGTACTGATCAAAGGTATTCAACTCGTTGTTCGGTCACAAACGTAATATTAAACTTATATAGCCACTTAGCTATATTTACTCATACATACTGTAAATTGTCCGTTCCAAACCAAACAATCAGTCGAATTCCCGTGGGACTGATTACGGGAATAACTCCACAAGAAAGCATCATATGATAGTATTTATAAAGAAGAATTTGGAAAACATTTATGACACAACTACGTTTAATTCGTTTGTATGAATAAATTATCACCTCGCATTGTTCGTACATTTGTCATTCTGTGTTCATAACTATACCAAAATAATGAAATTATTTTTTTTTTCTTTTTTTACTTAGTAATACGATAATCACACGGAATTATGACCTTGTTACTATTTCTAGTGTAAGTGTTGTAAAAGTTTTATATTTAACAAGAGATTTATTTTAAAAAATTAAATTTAAGAATCGTTATTGATTTGTTAAGGAAGACTTCCTGTGTTTTTCACACTGGGGTGTTCCATAAAAGTACAATATTTTGAAGAGAGAGAGAGGGGGGGGGGGGGACATTAGACAGTTGCGATGTTCGGGATGGTATACCGACTTGTAAAAAATATAAGCTAACCAAAACACGATTTTTCACATATAATTGCGGTTATCATGAAATGACTCAAACTATATTTTTTTTTATAAATAAAGTAAAAATAAATAAACCAATAATGTCTCTTAGTTTTTGCTCTAGTTTCGATAACTGTATATGTTGTATTACTTGTAGTTCTTATCTAAGTGTTGAAGTATAAATGTTATATATTATTTTAGTCATACGTTTGTTTAATATGTCAGTGTATGTTATATATGTTTTCTGTATGTGCTATGTCACGTGTTATGTGTCTTATTTAGTGTGATTATATATGTTATGTGTTGATTCTATCTCAATAAATAACTGAATGCAGAAAGGAACTTTAAAACAAAATTCAATGGAAAACAAAGTGCAAGGTCAAATATGTTCAAGTTTCTCTTTTTCCGTCCTTTTTTTAAACATAATCCACTGTAGAAGATTTTCTACCCGTGCTTGCTAGCAAAAACAGTTTACCAGAATGATCTATAAATATCCCAACCTTGAAAACCCACCGTGTGCTATAATTAGACCGATGCACACTGAACGTTCAACTTTCATAGCAGGCTTTAAATCACGGAAAGATTATATGCACTATAATATTATGACGTGTATATAATATGCTTACAAGAAATCACCATGCATGTACGTGTCCCCATAATTTGCCAGAAAAATTTAGTTTTCTAACGGAAAACTGGATACAAATAACAATACAGTAAAACCTGCCTGTCCCTGTATTGGTTTAAACAGTATTTATTTACAGAAGTTATCGTGGAAAGTGGATAAAATCGAGGAAGAGATATAGATGATTGAGCAACAGGCATAAGCTTATTTCCAATTCTCTCCTCATTAACAGTAATAGTTGCTTTTATAGTGTAGCTAATGTGATTAATGAAGGCACACTATTGCAAATATTGAAACATGCTAATGAGGTATTCAAAGAAAATTGTACATACAATGTCAGGGAGTAACTTATAATCATTTACAACAGAACATGTTGCTGTATACTTGAAACAAATGAAGAAAAAAAAGAAGAAAGAAAGATATGAAGATGCATTTGATAGAGTGTGTGTGGGGGGGGGGGGGAGGAGGACGGGGTTAGATAAAGGACTTTTAACTTCAGCTCTCGTGTGGTATATATTTATAATAAGAAAATACGTACCAAAGATATAGCAGCTTAAAGTGAAGACATAAGTAGTGATCAAGCAAATCTCCTAGTTGTAATTAAGTACTTATGGACCGCATTGAAGATTTTCTCGTTGACCTCAACCGATTGCAAGGGGTTACCCAATAAAAACGAAGTTATATCTGTAATATGGGGCAATATTCGTATTGTTCGGTTTCTGATGGTAACCTATTTTGTACAGTCTAAGAGAAAATGCTTTGTGATACCTTGTTGACCGCACTGTCTTTTTTCAGACTAATACACCTTCGGGCATAAGCCGGTCGTCGTTGGTGCTTTATTTAGCCAACGAATCGTCAGTGACTAGTATCCCCTTGACATCGGGACTGTTTTCCGCGCCTCCGAACTCGTGACGAACTCGCTGGAGGTGATGCACATGGCCCGACACAAGAGCATGGAATTCTTTACCTTACTCCAGTCTACCTAACTGTAACTCTTGGCGACGGCCGCGCGACAAACACGCGAAACACAACCGGCAGTGTCTGCGGTGCGAACAGCACGCTTGGTACCGCCGCCCGCGGTGTTAGTTTCTAGGATGTCAAGCCGGGTTGGCCAAAGTGGGTGCTTCGAGAGGTGTCTGGAAATAAGCAGTCAAGTAGCCCTGAGTTTGAGCAGTTTATGGAAAACGTTAGAGCCTTCCTGTCAGAAGGACAAAGCATAGTGGCCCACACAGGCGAGGCCTGTCAGCTAGCAGCTCGAGTGAGTGCGGGCATAAAGGACGAACGCCAGCGCAAGCGCAGTGTAAACATGAGCCGGAATGGCAAAAGCACTTGCTGCTCAAGAGCCAACCGGAAGACATAGTGCTAACAGTGATATCACAATCCTCTGCTACAACAACACGGACAAGCTGGTCAAACAACTCAAAACGCAGATAGTATCTTTCCGGACTGGCAACACGTTCATTGAGCTAGTCAGCGAGGCTAGCACCATCAGTCAAAGCTTCTAATGGATGATATCATGGACGATGCTGTATATAAAGCGCTAATTAAAGAGCTTCATGACGAGGTTTATGACTCACACTAGTGTAATGTCGGAACGACGATCTAAACGACGAATGGACACAACGAGAACAAAACAAGTGCGAAAATACTAAATCAGATAGGCGAGAACGCATCGGCCTTCTTGCGGGTCATTGAAGAGCATCCTGGCGTCCCCTCCCCCCAGCGAGCTAAAAAAAAGCTGGCATTTGACGTCATCTTTCGGATCCCAATTGAGGTCACCAGGGGTCGCAACATTGAGATTGCGTTGGTGTCTCTCCGAGTCTACTACAGATAGCCCAACATCTACTCCCGGCCTTTTGGGGGCCTTTAGGCCAACAATACTTTTGTTTTGCTCCAATAGTGGCGCCACCTGGAATACCGTAAAGCTGCCAGCGGGTGCTTACAAAATAGATACCATTGACCAGAAATTCAGCGACAGATTAGTCCTGAAGGGCGATGGCACAATAACTCAAGCCTGCGCCAGCTATTGGGATGGCCCGCTCCTACGTGGACTTGAGCACCAGCGATAAGACTAGTCCTGGCTGTGTGCTCTCTAGCTTTACTCTGGACCAGAGTCCAGACCGGCCACTGGCATTCGCACCACTCTTGCCTGTCTATTTGCCTTACAAAAGTCCCCACATCTGCGCTTTATGCTGACCGACAAGGATGGCAAGCTGCTCGACTTCCGTGAGGAGATCCTCGCCGTTGGCCTCTATTTCCAAGACCGTCCTCCGTTTTATGTATGTTAGAGGCTGAAAAGCTCCATGTACCTTTCAGCTTGGAATTGTGGTTCGCAGCGGGAACCGCAGCTAGCAACGAGAGCCCCACAACGCATTATACGAGTACGAGTCGTTGGCGCCCATTGACCGGTTTTCCGTGTATACTATGGTAACGGACTGGGTGATTTAATATAAGAAATAGTCAGGGCAGCACACACCGTCGCCTTGCGTGCCATGGATGCTATCAAGATGGTCATCGTAAGTCAGGCAAAGGAAGCGCCGCCAGCTTTCGCTGCCTCTGGTGGCAAAAAGACCATTGAAGCGTTGCGTGATTGCCTCAGCAAGTTGGCACTGCCCGTGGCCAAGACTATGCCGACCGAAACACGCGCTGCTATAAAAAGATGGCCAGCGAAAAAGTCGCTGCCCTGGTTCGACCTATTGCTGCAAACTTGACCATGGGTGCCGCGGCCAAGACTATGGCGTATGAAACGCGTGATGTTCTTGCCGCCCTGGTTCAACCTATCGCTGCAGCCTTGGCATTGGATTCAGGCCACTTTCCACATTAGAAGATAGTCGTAAGGTGACATATATCTTGCAATGGCATTTTTCCAAGACATACGAAGCCCGTCTTCCGTGACCGCAGCATCCGCTTGTAATCTTCATCAACATCGTACGAAGTAAAGTCACCGTGAAACACATTTTTGATAGGTAATGACTCTAATAGAGTCTAGTAGGAGAGAGCTGTGGTTTTTGCGGAACCTCCATTAAAGTATTTTTTAAAGATATATTTAATTGGTCTAGGAAAATGTATAATCTTTAAGGTTTTAAAACACCACAAAAGTATCAGATTATGTACTTTCTTCATTGTCATTATTAGCAGTCACTCCATCCTTTACTTTCCTAATTGTCATTATAAGCAGTCATTCCATCCTTTTCATCTTTTACTTTCTTCATTGTCATTATTAGCAGTCACTCCATCCTTTACTTTCTTCACTGTCATTATTAGCAGTCATTCCATCCTTTTCATCTTTTACTTTCTTTATTGTTGTTATTAGCATTCATTCCATCCTTTACTTTCTTAATTGTTGTTATTAGCATTCATTTAATCTTTTACTTTCTTCATTGTCATCATTAGCATTCATTCCATCCTTTACTTTCTTCGTTGTCATTATTAGCATTCATTCCATCTTTAACTTTCTTCATTGTCATAATTAGCATTCATTCCATCCTTTACCTTCTTCATTGTCATCATTAGCAGTTATTCCATCCTTTACTTTCTTCATTGTCATCATAAGCAGTCATTCCATCCTTTACTTTATTCATTGTCATTATTAGCATTCATTTCATCCTTTACTTTCTTCATTGTCATTATTGGCATTCAATCCATCCTTTACTTTCTTGATATACATTTCAAGATGACAGAATCCATCTGGAACTAAAACGGTTTTGTTTCATTCTCATCGCTAGTGTAACATAATATGTTCTTTTTATCATTTGAAATATGAAAAAACCCAACTACAAATATATTCGTTGTAATGAAATTGATAACTTACAATCTCTGTTGGCAGTTGGATTTGAAAAGCAAATTTATCAGATTGACCTTCTGCTGTTATATCCATTTAATAATATTAAAAAACGTGTTCAAGAACTTTTTCTCTTTGATCACTGTTCACTTGCCCTCTTCCTCTATTAAAATATGAGATTTTCTGTTTGCTGTGATCTTTCCTGAGATCTCTTTATCTTTCATTTTCTTTCCCTCATCTAAAAAAATCTTCAGTTCTCAATATTTTCGATTTGAATGTTGCATATCTTTTTCCAACATAATTATTCATCTCCTTGTATCTGTTCTTCTCAGTACTTAGGAAGTCAAATTCCTCACGAGATTTACCATTACTGCTTATTGCATTCTTTATCATATTAGCAACACTGTTTAATTTCATTAAACCTCATGTTACAATCTCATCATGTTTTACAATTTTACTGTATACAATTTTTTCCTTCAAAAATAAAGTTGCGCCAAACCCAATAAAAGCAATATAGAAATAGTAGATCCTGTTCCTGCATGTACTAAACCAACAGCTGCTACACCCATTACACCTGAAGCTGTTACCATACTAAGGTCTAATAAAAAAAAACTTATATGCCTTTTTATACTTTCTTCTTACACCTCTATAATGTTCCGTCTCCTTAATGAATTAATTGCAATTTCATAAAACTTCTGCAATGTAAAAGCATTGCCATTGTCTGAGATTTTGTTAGCTAGAACTTTGTTCGTTTTCTTCTCTTCCCTTTGTTGTCTCGCTTCACAGAGATTATTTTCACCATTTGTATGCATGAAATAGGCAGTTTTGACTACATTTGAATACATGAAATAGACAGCTTTGACTTATGTTTTTCTACCATTTTTATGCATGAAATAGGCAGCTTGGACTAACTTTTTTCCACCATTTGTATGCATGAAATAGGCAGCTTGGACGTACGTTTCTCCACCATTTTTATGCATGAAATAGGCAGATTTGACTTACGTTTCTCCACTATTTTAATGCATGAAATAGGCAGCTTTGACTAACGTTTTTCTACCATTTTAATACATGAAATAGGCAGCTTTGACTTACGTTTTTCTACCATTTTTATGCACGATATAGGCAGCTTTGACTTACGTTTTTCTACCATTTTTATGCATGAAATAGGCAGCGTTGACTTCCGTTTTTCTCTTTAACTTTTGTTCACTAGAACTTGTATATCTTTTATTATTGGCATGCTGCCTTATTCTATTTCGAGAACTGTTCACCTTCCGCCACCAGAATTTAAATTTTGATCGCTTTGCTCTTATTTGACAGAACTAGTGGTTTGCTAACCGTTCTCGTGATTCATTCTCTTATTATTTATCCATAGTACCTTATTGGTTTTAGGTCTACTAACATATATTTACCTAATTATTTTATTTGGTAGTATCCACGTACTATCAGATAATCAATTGTAAGCTGACTTAACGAAACTGGAATAATGAACTTTATGATCTCTTCAAAACTCATGTTTGATTGTGAATCTATGTACATTTAAATAACCTCTTCAATATCATGCTCTAACGAACTGTAATAATGTAATGCTGCATGGTAAATAGTACTGACTATTACATTGGTCTCACAAGCTTTCATTTGTTTACTACAAATGTTCACATCATTTCTGAACATGGATTTACAACTGCTTCTAAATTTTGAACTTGTTCGCTATACTAACGTGTTGGTTTACCTTCTATCACAGGGAGTAGCAAACAGATTCTTGTTTTAGAAACATAACTCCTCGACTAAATTAAACAAGCAACAACAACAGCAACAAGTAATCAACCTATAATATACTGTTTAGTTGACTGTTCTGGCACGTTTTTCTCCTGAACTTGTTGTGCTATTACATCAATGCTCTTACAAAAGTGCCTTTCCCAAAGACACCCCATGGCAGCTGACCCAGGCTGGCCTGGGCGGGTATTGAACCTGCAACCTTTGGATTATGACTCTGACACTCTATCAACTGAGCTACTGTGGTGCCCATTACCTAAACGAAAGCACATGACATTCCACAAGTGTATCATATACATTTCTATGTTGCATGCATTTAAAGCTGCAACAGATAAATGATGGGCAGATATCTTGCAGGAGTTTATTAATGGGAAAATTACTCCTATTCATGGAAAGTTTGCATACACTTGACAATATGTGCTTCTGAAGACTAAATAACAAGAAGTTGCTGCACTTTTGCTTATACAAAAAATATAAAGAAACAAAATACACCAACTTACCTGTCAACAATTGATTTTAAGCAAGAACAAACATGCTTCATTAAATTAATCTATTGAAAAACTTGCTGTCAAGATAAGGGAAATAGTCCACCATGCAGTAAATAGACCAAAACAACAATTCGCATGGTTTTACTAACATTCTACATCTCAGCATTTAAACTGTAAGTTTTCTTCTCTGCTTTATATGAAAGTAATACAAGCTACATTTAAGAATTTACATGTGACTGAACTGACCGCTACATGTGAAATTTTATCACATTCTGTGGGGTGATTGTTCAAATGATTTTCTGTTTGCAATAATAATGGCTACCTTCAACAGCAGAAGAGCATAATATTGACAAGTTTTCTAAAACCTTCTGAAATATGACTGAAATCACTTGAGCGGATTCAGAAAATAATTAAGTCATTTAGGCTTTTTCTGTTTTTAGTAATGGCTGCCATATTTTATGGCAGATTAGTACAATATTCACAACTTTGATAAACCTTTATGTCCGCATGCTACCTGTGCAGTCTAATCACAATTGATACCTTGATTATGGAGAGGATGTTAAATTTGTTCTATTTTTCGCATGGTGGACACATTAATTTATATTTCCTCAAATTCTATTGAGCCCTTTCTGACAAGTTGTTGTTCAAAGAGTGATCTACTTTTAGTAACAGCAGCCCTATTTAACTGAGAATCAGAATTATTCGTGAACACGTTAAAGGTCTTTATACCTGGATGTTTTCTGTCAAATTTGTCTCAAATTCCATTGACCCCTTTCTGACAAGAAGTAGTTTATATATTTCTCTAATTATAGTAACATTCACCATTTTTGAACGGAAATCAAAATAATTTATATAACACTGAAAGGACTTCTTGCCAGAATGATTTCTGTCAAATTTAGTCAAATTCTGTTCTGCGCTTTATCTGAAAAGGTAGTTTTAAAAGTTTACCACTTTTAGTTACAATAGCTATATTTGATGGTCAATCGTTATGAACTGTATAAATCTGAAAGGTCTACATGCCAGGATGATATCTGTCAAATTTGGTCAAATTCTGTTGATCCATTTATGGAAGAACTTATTTAAAGGTTTGATTTTTTTTTAGTTATGGTGTCCATATTTGATAATGAATCAGCATCACTTGTACTTAATTTAAAGGCCTTTACACCAGCATGGTTTCTGTCAAATTTCGTCAAATTTTGTTGATATGTTGCAGAACAAAATGTTGTTTAAAAGTATTTATATTTGTAATAACGGTGGCTATATTTGATGGTATATGGGCATTATTTGTATAAACTTGAAAGAGATTCATATCAGGATTCAACGTGCGAAATTTGGTTGATTTCTTTTGGGCAGTTTTGGTTATAAAGATGCAAGTGTTGATGTATGATGCACAACACACGCCAGATGAAGGACCATACCATAAACTCACTTTGTCTTACAGTTAGATGAACTCAGAATGAAAGGCTGTCTGTCAAATTTGGTCAAATTCTATTCAGTGCTTTTTGAGAAGAAGTCATTTAAAGAACTTCTATTTTAAGTAATGGAGAACATACTTGAAGGCAGAGTGACACAATTTGTTCAAACAAGATATTCATGCCAGTATGCCTTAGGTTAAATCTGGTTATATTATGTCAAGCAGTTTTTGAGAATATGTCATTTAAATGTTTTTATATTTTTAGTGATGTTGGCAATATCTGATGTCAGACCAGCAACATCTGTACGAAATTAAAAGGTCTTCATGCTAGATTGTTTTGTGTCAAATTCTGTCCAACTTTCCAGCAGTTTTTAACAACAAGTCAGTCAAACGTTTATCTAGTATTAGTAACAATGGCCGTATTTAATCACAGATTGGCATCAAAATTGAACTAAACCTTCATGCCTTGATGCCTTTTTCAATTATAATCAGATCAGTCTTTTGAGTCGGTTTTAAAATGACATATTTAAAAAGAAATATTATTTTTATAATGGCAGTCATATTTGATGACAGATTGGCATCATTTTAAATTTGGAGGGACTCGCACCAGCATGCCAAAAGTGAAACTGGAATGAATTTTGTTGAACACTTTTGGAGAAGAATATTAAAGTGTCAACAGCAGGCGCACAACAGACAAGGACCATATCATAGGTTTATTTGGCCGTATGGCCAGGTGAACTAAAAATTACACAGTTAATGGAAATCAATTATATTTGAAAAGATTATTTCAGTTTATATACTGATGTACAATATCACAGAAAAACCAACTTTAACATATACCTGTCACTCAATGGAAATAAATTATATTTGATAATATTCAGTTTACATCATAACGTACAATATCACAGAATAACCAACTTTAACATATATCAGTCACTCAATGGAAATCAATTATATATGCAAAGATAATTTCAGTTTGGAACTGTATCTTGTAGGGTCCATGCTTGGGATCAATTTGGGGTAACAGTCACTACTGAGTCCTTGGAAGTCTCATTTGGTGCTAAATGGATGATCATCAATTCCAGAAATTACATTGCTATCTATATAATTCACACCGAAAATTCACACATGATCCTTTAAAACAGCAAGCAAAAAATTTAATTTCGGTAACCCAATTGGAATTGAATTATGACTCCTTGGATGTATCCATGTTCATTACTAATAAAACCAGTGTGTAATCAACGATTATATAGCTCACTTCTGGTCTTAAGTAGCCACTGTAAACATTATCATGCAGAAAATAAATTCAGACTAAAGTTATCTTGACTCCTTTTCTAAGTAAAGATTTTGCTGCAGTATCTTATCTCTACATTAGAATCTTTAATCTTTGTAAAATGTAATATTTTAACTTTGATCTGCACTATATAGCCAGTATTGTACTGACATACTGTGAAACTACCTACCTACCTACCCACCCACCTACCTACCTACTGTGATAGGGCAGAAAAGACGTAGAATAATAAGAAAAAACATTCTTTTCTATGACAACAAAATAAAATTATTATAATGAGTTTATAAAACCAGAGATTAATGCTGATTTTGTATTTTTTTAAAAACTCATTGTTGTCAAAATCTACATGAGAAGCTATAATCACTGTCCGCTCCCAGAACAGAAATTTTACTGGGTGAAAGTCACTGGCTTTGAGTAACCATGGAGTGACTGCCAGCAGTACAATAATAGTTCATGCATCAATAATTACCTTGATTAGCCACTACAGATGAGGCCTCATGAAAAGCATTCAAAATGAAGTCCACTCATCAAATTAATACACTTATTCATATATGCATACACAGTTAGCCTCTTGAGGGTAACACATCACAATATACAAAATATACTCATTAATATGCAAAGTTTCTCATTCATTAAACATATTTATTTCTACATCCAACTGCACTGGTCGGTAAGGGCTTTCTGAGCAGGCTATTATTGTATATATGTCTAGCATCGCTGAATCTATGTGATCATACACACAAATACTTACCGCATGTTAGTAAAGCATAAAATGTAGGTCACAGTAAACTTCATTGGTTTTAGGGGTGTAATAGTAACAGAGGTACAACCAATTATCAAGTTTCTTTATTGGAACATAAGCAGCACCCAATAAATGAACTGTGAGTCACTGAAATATGAAATATAGGTCATGATGAGCTTCCTCTTTTGTTGAAAGGGTGTGGTAGTAAGCAGTACCATGGATGCATATCATGATCAATTTCATGATTCTAGAATAAACATTGCCTGAGAAATGAACATGAAACACAAAATTTAATCCAAGTCAATGAAGCATAAAATATGGGCCATAATGCTGAAATGAGGGAGTAGTGCTCATGAAGATGCATCCCCAAGTTTCATTATTCTAGATGGGGTAATATTTACATAGCATGCCAAAAACCCATAGAGACATGAGCTTAATGCAAAAACTAAATCTAAACCAGTAAAATGTGAAATATAGGTTGCAGTGATCAATTTTGGTATAAGTGTGGTACTAAGAGATATGTATACAATAAACTAGTTCAATAATTAAAGCATAAACAGTAAAAGCATCCAATTGAACCATAGACAGTGAAGTGTGAAATATGGGTCACAGTGACCTTTTAAGATGAGGGTATATTACTCATAAAGAAGCATCATCTCACCAAGTTTCATGATTCCAGGTATAACAGTATTAAATAGTAGATAAAAAAACAAAACAACCAATGTGGTCATAGGCTAAATGCAAGACATAACACAAGCCAGTAAAATATGAAATGTTGGTCACAATGACCTTCATTTGTTGTAAGGGTGTTGTACTAATAGAGATGCATACAATCATCTTGTTTAATGACTGAACCCATGTCAGTGAAGCGTAAAATATGGGTCACAGTGAACTACTTTTGTGATAAGGGAATAGTAATGATCAAAGCTCATCCCAGGATACTAAAATCTATTTGGCTAATAGCTAAATGCAAAAACTTAACCTAAGCTAGAAAAATGTTAAATGCAGGTCGCCATGCATATAAACATATACTTTGTTGATTCTAGCATGAACAGAGCTAGAAAAAAAAACTTAAACACAAAATTTAACCAAAGTCAGTCAAGCATGAAGTACAGTTCACAGTGACCTACCTTTATGACAAAAGTGTAGTACTCATCAAGATGCATTCCCTCACCAAGTTTCATGAATCTAAGTATAACAATATATATGCAGGGTGCAAAAAAACCATTTGGTGATGAACTAAAAACAAAATCTTAAGCTATGCATGTACAATGTGAAATGTAGGTCACAGTGACCTTTTTTGTGGTAAGGTTGTGGTACTAATAAAGATGCATATAATCATCAGAGCCAGTTCATGCGAAAACCGGCCTTATGACATTGAGCGAGAAATGCTGGAAAACCCCACTCAAAAATATGACATCAAAGTTACGCGAAAGTTTTTTGCTATTTTCAAGAGTGACCGATACTGGTTTAAAGAGAAACTCTTTGCAAGTTTTTAATGCATTCTGGAGATGACAATGCATTTAAGGTATGTTAATCCTCAATATGAAATAAATATTTCAAAACAATGACAACATGAAAAATTGGAATTAATACAATTATTTATGTATTTATCGTAACTGATCAATTCGATTATTATTTGCTGATCGACGAATGAATCTAAACCTTATATATATATATATATATATATATATATATATAATATTTTGTGAGAAATGTTCTATATTTCGTTAGTAAATTGATAAATATGAAATCAAATAATTATTTCATACATTTGCTATCACATACTTTCTGTGATTTTTGAAGAAAAAAAAAACAACCAGCCGATAAGTGTGGTTCAACGAAATAGTATAAAGTGTGTAGATGAGTTATGTAGGACAAAACAGATTACTTGGTACAGTGTAGGTTGGGTGGCACAATTGGTAGAATTATCGGCACGTTTTAAACATTTTACATGACTATCCAAGCGAACCCGGTTCACATCCCGTTGTTGCTTTTTTACACACCATTTTTCCTTGTTCCTTAAACAAACTTTTATGTTTAGGAAAATTGTAATTTTTAAACAATCGAAGATGATACAATTAACATGTTTATCTTCGATTTTATAATCAAGCTTTTTATGCAATGAAAGTTTGTAAAAGTCCATTAAATCCTAAAAATAATTAGGATGTTGGATTAAAAAAAAAGAAGAAACATAAAGACGTAATTTCAAAATATCTTTTATTATAGCGAACTGAAGTAACTTTGTAATGTAAGGCTAAATATTTCATGACCTTTGAATATAAAATTTTTGTGATTTTGTTTCAGCGGGTATTTTAAGCGGGCACATTCAGGTAAATTATAGTATGTCAATCGGTATTATCTTTTTCATCTAATAAGAAGTAGTCCAAAATATTATCTAGCTATTTACATTTTTTTAAATTTTTTTATAGCCATATAGGAAAATATCCACAACTTCAAATTCAAATAAAATGAAAGACGATTTCTTGTTAATGTGGATAATTTGAACTCCGAGGACGAAGAATCCAACAGTGAGGAGGAAGCCGCTGAAAATGAACTTGACGACGTAGAAGAGAGGTCAGTTTAAGGAGAGTGGGCGATTTTATCAGAAAGGGTTGCGGTTGCCGAGAAAAATGTATTGTCAGTCAGAACAGAAATGCCATTTATGACCATATCTTAAACATGAGAGAAATGCTAAATGATGAGAACGATTTATACATAATTGATGCATTGTCTGACGTCAGTGATGGAGAAAAGAAGCGCCAAAGGAAAATGAAACGTCTTCGATACAAGTACAAGTTCGCCAGGAAAAAAAACCCATTTGCAGACGAGCATTTTTTTTTGGTGTGTTCGACATAGGAAGACATGCTTTCAAAAATCTAATGAAGCACATGATGACAAATGGAGTAGTTCTCAGGTCCCACGAAAATAAGGGCAAGAAATCTCCAAACGCACTCCATTTTCCCGATGTGAAATGTGTGGTGATTTACATATAAAATTATGCACATGAGTTTGGTATGCCTCTGCCCGCTGCACCAAGGGGATGAGACAATGAATCACCCATATATTTACCTGCAAATATCACCAAGAAGTTGGTACACGCTAAATATGTTGCCAGTTGTAACGAAAGTGAAAGAAGAGCTGCGAAGTACACCTCCTTTGTCACCATCCGGAATGCTTGCTTGAATCACATAAAAATAGCAACATCTAGAGACGACGTGTGTTCGAGGTGCGAAATTATCAGGAAGGGAAAATCATCGACGCACAGATGGAAAATGACAAGCTAGAGGCGTCTATAAAAATACAGAAGTATATAGAGTCTGCTAGAAAAGAAAGAGAAGTTTATAGAGACTGTTTACGACTTCCCAGTGAAAACAGAAATGGCACCAAGAAGTTTGTCCATTACACCTTTGATTCTTCACAAAATGTCTACATTCCTCATTAAGCGCGGCAGATGGGTCCCATATATTTTGCCACTTTGCGAAAGGTGCATATTTTCGGATTCGCATCGACGCGGAACCAAGGCAGTTGAATTTTTTGATTGATGAGGGAGATACAATAGGACCTGATGGTACTATGACATACTGCCCCAACACAATCATCTCAATGGTAGACTGGGCTCTACAGCACCATGGTTCCGGGGAAACCAACTGTACTATACACGCAGACAACTGTCATGGGATGTGTGTTAAATTTGGTATTTGTTACTCCAACTCCCAAAAAATCATAGAAAATATCTATTAAAAGATCCAAAATTAGATGTTTATTATGATGATGATGCCAATATTGATATGTAAGTTAGAGGTGTGTTTTGCAAATGAAATTTTAATTTTAATTTTCTTTCTTGTACAATCTATTAAACGTTTTCCACTTTCACATACATGTACACGCTAGCACGCCTGTGGATAGTTTCTTTATAAATTTTTTAATATTTAGCCATGTCTAAGTAGAAGCTTAAATACATTATTACAGGAGAAAATAAGGACCAATTCGTAATAGAATACTTTGTTTGGAAACTATATTTAAATCTTTTTAAAATTTAGCCTTGCCTCACTAGAAGTTAAAATGTATTCATTACAGGACAAAATAAGAACCTGTTTGTAATTGGATACTTTTTATGGAGAGTTATGACCGGTCAGCATCATAAAATCAAATACCTGATGCAGATACCTGGTCATACACAGAGTGTTATTGATGCTGGATTTGCCAACATTAAGAAACTTTTTCGCCAAACAGACTGTGATACATTTGGACAACTGGAGATAGTAGACAAGTCGTCCTCCACCAGCGAAGCAGTGCTCTATCGCCGAGCTGATGGAGATACTACCTCGCAGTGGAGAGACTGGAAGGGATATCTTGGCCAGTTCTTCAAGCCGCTGTGAGGCATAAGGTACTCTGTTTATTTAAGTTTACGTCGTCTTTGTACATAACACAATTTATCATAATACCTTACATCCAATATAAAGATGCTGATATTATTTACAATGAAGGATCATAACGCTACTTAATTATTGTTAGGAGAATGTTATTGGATAGAATAAAGGTTTACATTTCTTTGCCTGCGCTTTCATGCAAAATATTGTTTAGTTTTTTATTTCATTTCTCTCAACGATTGAAGAAAATAAACACATATGAAATGTTACATTGTACGAAGTCATGTGTTCTTTATATGTGTGTGTTTGTGTATTTGCAGAGGGACACCAGTGTTTCCGAGTAGTTGCTGACGCACCGGGTATAGTGTTTGTGAAGAAAACCTCAGATCAGGAGGAGATCCCAATCAATATTGTGAAGATCCCGGAACGGACGATCGAGATCGACGAGCGTCCAGACCTAATGCAGAGTGCAGGACTGAGTAGACATCGTCAAGAGTAATTGTTTACGAATATGAGGGGATTTGTCAGACCCTGATATCAGGACATTACGTGCCCAAGACCCTCAGAGGAGTGAGGGGATTTGTCAGACCCTGCTATCAGGACATCATATGTCCAAGATCCTCAGAGGAGTGAGGGGATTTGTCAGACCCTGCTATCAGGACATCTTATGTCCAAGATCCTCAGAGGAGTGAGGGGATTTGTCAGACCCTGCTATCAGGACATCATATGTCCAAGACCCTCAGAGGAGTGAGGGGATTTGTCAGACCCTGCTATCAGGACATCATATGACCAAGACACTCATAGGAGTGAGGAGTTTTATGTTATTCTTTAGCATACTTTTAGTGAGACTATGTTATAATAATTAAATATAATTTTAGCATCGCCATATATTTATTGTCGTCATTTGATTATGTTAATTTGAAAACAAAATTAAATTTCACAGAAGAATATGTCACAACTCCAATATCTTATCCATTCCCTGACTGAACACAGTTAAAGATATACATGTCGATTATAAAAGCTGCATCATAAATACTGAACCCGGTTAACTAAATTTTTTTACTATTAAATAACTAAACATCATTTTGCGGCATGAAATAAGCTTTAATAAGAAATTGTAAATGGCTCTATTTATGTAAACAGTTAAACTATAACGTTAGTGTTTGTGCAATGTTACCTTAACATCATGACATTGCATTGTGAACGCAGTATGGATTCCCTCTCAAGCCAGTGGATGAAAAAAGTTACACATTATGGTGGTAAAATTTATTTTATTATATTTTCAAAACATTACTCTATCACAAAATGCAAAAAGGTAAAATCGAACTTTTATGTCATAAGGCTGGTTTTCCCGTGAACCAGATTCTAGTTTGATGATTCTAGCATAAACAGAGCTTGAGAAATTAAAACACAAAATTTAACCAAAGTTAGTGAAACATGAAATATGGGTCAGTGACCTACTTCTGTGATATTGATGTAGTACTCATCAAGATGCATCTCCTCACCAAGTTTCATGATTCCAGGTACAAGAAGAATTATTGATACACTGCGCAAAAAATCTGAGCTAAACGCAAATTCTTAGCCAAGAATATACAGCTAATGTACATCTACAAACGTTAGCACCCCCAGCCTTTCCCCAGCTGGTAGGTACTATGAAACCCACTCCAAACTGTTGCCTTTGACCTAAGAAAAAAGAATGGTTGACAATTCAGTGAGGGTGTACAAATGTATTTGCTTTTATATATATCAACGCCAATGCCAGGATAGTACAATAGCTTACCTCTAATTCATAGAGGTTACCTAATTTATCATTTTATCTAATATTTCATCCAATAAATGTATGAAAAGATGACTTCTATTATGGAAACAGCTGTTGATTTTCGACTGTAGTCTATTTTTGAGGTTGCCATAACCATGTTATACAACAACTGTGGTAAAGCAAAAAAAGAAAAGTTTTAATAACTTTATAACAGTATTTCTTCTGCATTTTCATCATCTGACATGCACAATTATGCAAAACAGAAGCTGAAAGTAAATATTTTGAACAACATAAATTCTGCACTTTCTACACTCACTTCTCCCTATTTACACCAGTTTGCTATATTCTGGCTGGGAAGAGAACTCGTTACACCCAAATATTAGAATCCACTTGGATCCTGTATATGTAAAGATAATTTCAGTTTATATAATTATTTACAATATCACAGAATAACCAACTTTAACATAAACCTGTCACACAATAGAAATCAATTATATTTGTAAAAATAATTTCAGTTTATATAATAACCAACTTTAACATGTATCACAAACATAAATTATATTAATTATTCCTATCACAAGAGTTTAACTTCGTATTTCTTTTTCAGTCTATGCATAATTAACACACAAAGTTAACTATTAAGGTTCAATTTTAATAACTCCTTTTGAAGATTTAAGACTTCCATCTCTTCCATAACCTTTTTATGTTTCAACTTGATGAATTCAATCTCTAACTGCAATTTTACTTTCTCCAGACGCCGCACTTCCCTCTCCAGACTTTCAATTGATAACTTCCTTGAAGTAGACGATTGCTGCAGCTGAATGACTCTTTGGGCACTGTTGCCTGATGAAGATGGACACAGAAGTGATGGCATTGACTTTTCATCTCCTTCCTTTACACTTTTATTTAAGATGGAATAATTTACATCTGTATAAAAAATATTTTTTGTACTTTATACATGACAATCAGTCAAAGTAGAGACATGAAAACTATTTAAATGAAAGCAGACAAATAAAAAAATAGTATCCTTTAGTTTCTCTGATAGAAGTAATACATCCCCTATGGCATTATAATCATCATCATTTTACTAACTGTAAAATGAAATCTTATCCAGACACAAAGCAATTTGGAGGCAATGTTTTGCTTTAGTATGAGTTCATGTTGTAAATAATTGAACATGCATTTAGTTTATTATTTTAAATGGAATCTCTCCCAATGGAGTACAAATGCAAATTGTCTTGCCCCAAGTCTGTTTGTATAAGCCCATGGCAATGCTGAGGATTTATGCAATAACATCTAAGTCAATTCTACTGAAACATGATGTATAACATATTCAGTGCAATATAGTTATTTGTTGCTATTTATTATTAATCAACTTTGCATTAACTTAAAATAGTATTATCCTTAGTGAATGCAAATAACATATGTATTAATTGTGCAGCTCAAGTACAAAAGCACATAACAATAGCATGGCAAATCAGCCTGTGTGCTTATCTTTAGAACTACAAGGTTCCATCTGCCTTATGCTAAAATATAAAGCCATAACAGCCACATATAAAGCTCTCTGTCAACTATGTTTTATTTTGGCTTTGTGTGGGATTTTTTCAATTATTGCATTATATCGAATAAACAATTTAGGTAAATAAACTATTTGCAAGCACTAGATTTATGATGTCTTTTCCTCCTGTGTAGTTAACAAAGAACTGTTTTTTATATTAGCAACTATTAGATATGCAAATATTTGATGGATTTAAAGATTTCAATAGGGTAACATTCATTAAGGCAAGCATGATTAGTTTTTAAATGCATCCATTCCTGAGGAAACATCTACAGTCAACTGTGTGCAAATGTCTGCAAGAGTATACCGTAAGAGTTTCTCAGCCTGAAGGTGAAATCAGATATAAAAAAGCAAGAAAAAGAAACAACCACAAGTGTGCCTCAAAGGGGCTGTTGGTCTAATGGCAAAAAGAGTTTCCAGGAATTAAAGATAAGATCATTTCTTGTTTTTAACTTTTGAGTGTTGAAATCATCTTTGGTATATTTGAGCAGCAGCAAGAGTTTCAAAGCAGCTGCTGTGACTGCCATATTGGATATAAGATCGACACCATTTTCATTTAGGACCAACTAGACATCATAAAAAGTCTTCTGGTGAGAATCCCATGTAGAAAATAAACTTTGTTAAGAGGTTAGAGTCTCCAAATTAATACAAGAATTTGAAATATTATGCTGACATTGCAAAAACCATTAGTCTCAATACGTTATTAGACCAGCAACATAAAAATTCAAATATGACTGCAATGTTCTTTAAACTGTGAGGAACATATGGTAACTTTTCCATAAACTAACTGGAGATTACTGTCTCAGTCAGTCCCTCAACATAATCTTAATTATTTTTTTATTCATGTAGAAGCGGCAATAATCTCTCCTTCCTTGAGCATGACTCAAATCAACATGACATGATGTCCAATAACTGTCCTGCTTTTTCGAAGGATGGAACAAGATCTCTATATTGTTTTTCATACTTCTGTGCAGACTGTTTGGCATTATAAAATGGCATTCAACAACATTTCCATATGATGCTATATTGTAAAAGCTTGATCATGAGGACATTTTGCATGAACAACATGGATTGATTAATGTGTCTGAGGTACCCCCTATAAAGTTAAACCTAGATCCGGACCAAACCCAGACGAGCCAATATCCAAATCTGACCTCAACAACTGACCACAAAAATCATATTTCTTACTTTTTGCTGTTGTTCCATAAGTCTGTAATTTAAGAGCCATTTCAGTAAGCCTTATGACAAAATCATAAGGGTTGGCATGTCTAAAATTAGGACATGCCAACCCATTAGTTTTGTTATGGCTCACTAGGTATCATAAGTCTATTGGTGAAAACCTCATGTTGATATGATATGACCATCCATTTCCGATGTGTAGATATAACAAGATTTTCAAGATAACAACCATGGTGGACATACTGAGGGTGAGTCTGCATCGTTTTAATTTAGGACCAACTAGACACTGTAAGAAGTCTTCTGATGAAAACTTCATGTCAAAATGACTTTCCATTTAAAAGAAGTAGCAGTAACAAGAATTTCAACATGGATGGTCATCATGGTGAACATATTGGAGGAGTAATGATAAGATTTTCAAGATGTTTGCAATGGTGGCCATACTTGATATCAGATTGGCACCATTTCCATTTAGGACCAACTAGGCATCATAACAAGTCTTTTGGTTAAAGTGTAACGTTGATATGAACAGCCGTCTGGGAGAAGTAGCGATAACAAGAATTTCAAGATGGCCATTAAGGTTGCCATAGTGGAGGTCAGATTGGCACCATTTTCATTTACGACCAACAAAACAATCATAAAAAGTCTTTCAGTGAAAACCTCATGTTGATATGACCAATCATTCAGGAGAAGTAGTAATAACAAGATTTTCAAGATGGCCATTTTGGATGTCTGAGCGGCACCATTTCATTAAGCACCAACTAGACATCATAAGAAGTCTTTCAATAATAACCCCGTGTTGATACAACCACCCATTCAGAAGGAGTAGCAATAACAATATTTTTGAGATGGTTGCTGTGGTGGCCATGTTGGATGTGCACCATTTTCATTTAGGACCAACTGGACATCTTAAGAAATCTTCTGGTGAAAACTCCATGTCCAGATTACTTTCTGTTCAGGAGGAGTAGCGATAAAAACATTTTCAAGATTGGTGGTCAGATTGGCACAATTGTCATTTAGGATCAACTAGAAATCATAGGAAGTCTTTTAGTGAAAACCCCATGTTGATATAGCCATCCATTTAGGAGGAGTAGCGATAACAAGATTTTCAAGATGGTCACTTTGGCATAATATGGACATAAGATCTGCACCATTTTCATTTAGGACCAACTAGATATCATAAGAAGTCTTCTGATGAACACCTCATGTCAATATGACTTTCCATTCAGAAGGAGTAGCAGTAACATTTTCAACATGGCTGCTGTGGCAGTCATATTGGACCTCAGATTAGCACCATTTTCATTTAGGACCAACTAGACAGCATAAAAAGTCTTTGAGCGAAAACCCCATGTTGATATGACCATCCATTCAGGAGGAGTAGTGATAACAAGATTTTCAGGATGACCACTGTGGTGGCCATATTGGATGACCAAGCATCACCATTTTCATTTAGAACCAACTAGACCATGAGTGTGTAAAGTTTCATGGCAATCCTCCAAGTAGTTTAGAAGGAGTAGCAATAACAAATTTGTGATAGTGGAAGGACGGACGACAGATGGACAACAGACAACAGACCATCCCATAAGCCTTCCTTGTCTATGACCAGTAGAGCTAAAAAATTAGTTATGTCCATAATTAAGGTCCATTTTTCACAGCTCACATACCCAAATCATTGTTTTTATATAGAATTTATAAGGAGACGCTTTTATACCCAGTAGAAATAAATCAAACATACTTGCAATCAAAAAGAAAAAAAAAAAAACAACAACCAAAAGCCCACTTAGAAGCTGTGTTTGTAAAACATGTATGCCCCCACTGCTGTAATGTTGTTAGCTGACTGACCAAATTTCCTTTGTTTACCTCAAGTGGTTTTTGCTTAATCATACCAGCAAGGTTTAGTCCAAAACAAAAGTCTTTTCCAAAAAGTTCAAACATTCGTAATTTTTTTTGAAAAGTTGGTGTAATCAGCTGAAATTCTAATCAGGTCTTCAAAATAATAAGAGACCTTCAAAGTGGCTGATGCTTTAATATTTGAAAATAATTTCCAGGAATCCAAGATAAGTCTGTTTCTTCTCTCTTTTTATTTGTTTTTATTGAGTATTGAAACCCCTGATATCATGGACAGAGAAAACTATTGAATCGGTCTCATATAATGACAAGATGTACCCACATGCTAAGTTTGTTTAAATTTATACTTAACATTTGTTTTTAAAAAAAGTTATTTAAACAGCATCATTCAAGTTATTCATCATATATATCATCACACTGGCTTTGATAAAAATTCATTCATACTTGTTTGTGTTATCATGCTTGCAAGTCAGTACAGTTTTGAAACCTATGTCAAGAAATTAGACCTTAAAATCAACGTTGGAGAGCTGACTATCAATGTGTTCATTGAAATGCAACTAAATATGAAGTATGGTTGAAATTAACGTATATATGGCAAAGTCACTGTGTTCATAAGCTCGATGAAGTACAAAAATGCAAGCATGACCTTTAACTTAACTCCTACGACATTAGGACATTAGGTTTGGGTTTCGAAACTCCTTCACAGAAGTGCAGATATGCTGGTGGTCAGATCTGTACCATTTTCATTCAGAACCAATCAAATATTGCAAGAAGTGCTTTAATGAAAACCATGTCAATGGCATCATTCATACAAGAGGAGTAGTGATAACGTGATTTTCAATATGGCCACTGGTACCCTATTGGAGGTCAGATGAGCAACATTTTCATTCAGAACCAGCAACCTATTGCTATAATAGTGCTTTAGTGAAAATCCCATGTCAATAAGACCATCTGTTCAAAAGAAGTAGCCATATACAGATTTTCAGGATGGCCATCATGGCAGCCATTTTGGAAGTTACATCAACATCACTTTAATATATATGTATAACTATAAACTCCAAGAAAGAGTTTTTTTAATGTCAGTGTGGCCATCCATTTAGGACAAGTAGCTGTTACAAGATTTGTCACATTTTATGGGGTCACATTGGCATCATTTTCATTTAGAACCAACCATACATAGGGAGAAGTGTTTTAGTGAAAACCCAATGTCAATATGACTACCCCTTCATGAGGAATAGTGATAAGATTTTCAAGATGGCCAGAAATGATCAGCACCATTTTCGTTCAGGACCAACTAGACATCATAAGAAGTCTTTTAGTTAAAACTCATGTTGATATCACCATTTGCTAAGTAGTGATGAAAGATTTTCAAAATGGCAGCGATATTGGATGTCCGAGGGGCACTGTTTTTATTCAGATCCAACTAGACATCATATGTCTCTTCAGGAAGGCTGCCACTGCAGCCATACTGGATGTCATGGACCACTATTTTCATTCGAATCAACTGAATACTATAACAAGTCTTTTAGTGAAAACCCCATGTCAGTAAAACCATCCATTCAGAAAAAATAGTGATTAGATTTTCAAGATGGGCACCATGAGAGACATATTGGATGTCAGATTGACATCATTTGTAGGACCAACTAAACATCACAAGAAGTCTTTTAGTGAAAACCACATGTTGATATGACCATCCATTATGGAAGAGTAATAATTACAAAAGTTTCAAGATGACATATTGGTTGCCAGATCAATACCATTTTCATTTAGGACCAACAAGAAATAATACAAAGTCTTTTAGTTTCTTTTTTAACTTTTTTCTTCCTTTATTTCTTTCTTTATTCATTTATTCACCCATGCATCCTCTTCTCATCTTCTGACTTTTAATTGCTGTCATCCCTACATATACATATTCCTTCCTTCATTCATGCACTCGTTCCTTCCTGTCTTCACAACATATCAAATTCTCCAAACACATGCAATCAGATTATTTCATTTAACTGACATGTCAGTTTTTCCCATTAAAAAAGTAGTATAACTGTGTTAATCTGAGCTAGTGGTTGTGATAAAAAAACAAGAATTTTCTCTCTATAGCGTGCATGATTGGCTATTGTGTGAGCATGATAGTCAATTGAGAAGTATTGTATGAACATTCTTGGATATTGTCCATTGCAGTGGAGAGGTTTTGGTCCCTTGAAAAATGTACTCATAGTATCAATGAACAGCGATTAATGACTGCTATTCAATCATCAAGCTGTCCTTTAATCAATTTATGTATTTGTACCATTGATAGAGTAATTGACCACCCCTACTAGCCTA
This sequence comes from Margaritifera margaritifera, assembly GCA_029931535.1. Lineage (NCBI taxonomy): Eukaryota > Metazoa > Mollusca > Bivalvia > Unionida > Margaritiferidae > Margaritifera > Margaritifera margaritifera. Next base: position 43,297 of record JAQPZY010000630.1, read on the forward strand.
ATCCAGGAGCCTGAAACATTTACTTCAGATACTCTCTATTAGTTATCATTGAATAATTGTATGCTAAGAACAAACACCACCAAAGCATTCCCATTCAATAAAGAAGGACTGTTTAATGGCATTTGCTGTTTTTATAATTTCATGACATGACAAAAATATGCATGACCACATGTATTTTAGGGGATGATAAAATTATTTTGGCAAGATTTATTTTCACCATCTTATTCTGAGACTGTTAAACTGTCTTCACTGCGTAAAAACACAAAAACAACAAAAAATATGCATTTTGTATCACTGAAATGTTGCTTTTGTTGATAACCTTTCATTTAAAAACAACATTAATGAATCCAAAGGATGCAGTTTGTAAACTCTACTCAGTTACCTTAGTTAACATCCCAAAAGTCTCTCACCAGTCTTATTTACCAGTATGTATTTCTACTGCTTACACAATAAAAATGTATGTTCAAAAACATTTTTAAAATTGCTGTAATAAAAATGTTTGAAAACTTGAACTTTTGACCTTGCTCTTCTATACTGCTAGCAATACATACTGCAAACAATAGAGGTACTCACTTCCTTCTTGGGTTTTGGCTTGTGGCACGGTTTGTATCAAGATGACCTTATCTTCCTCTTTTTGTCCCACTTCTTGGTGAATCTTATCGATGATTTTGGGGTTGTTATCATCCCGCCCTGGCAAACACTTACTCTGTAATTATTTGTAGATCATTTCCAAATTAATGAACTCGCATCTCCTGATATAGTCTGGTTGATTTATATTACAACCTAGTTTTTCCACTTTTTCAAAATCTACTAAGTGTAGCAATGTTTAAATACATAACAAGTTGGTCTAATAGGTACTGTATATGTAACTACACAACAAATTTGGAACTTTTTCATAAATAAAATTTGTCATTCTTTGTCATCTACATCTAACTGTCAAAAAGTGCTCCCTGTAAAGCCGGAATGAATCCACATACTAGCGCAGCAAAGTTTGACCCATTCAGGTATTTAGAGATTGCTTACAACCCAGGTGCTTTGTAGCAGAGATTTCTATTTGGAAACCACTGCAATAACAAAGTATTATGCTTACAGGGTGTGATGATATGGGTTTCTTGAAACTCTCTTCATTACAACATATCAGTGCACAAACTCCTATTAACATGGCTGAATAAGCACACTGACAGAAAATCTGTTCAGTCAGGGAACTAAATAACACAGGGAACAGAAATGGTGGCAAACATCTAGGGATTATACAGCCAACTCAGTGCGTCCTAAAAACTTCAGCAATGAGCCAAACATTACAAGAAGTATCTGCTGCAAAATAGAAAATAAAATCAAAGAAAGTACGCATAAGATTAAACTTTTAGTAAAATAAGTCAAACAATTAGTTTTTAACAACATGGTAAGATGCCAAATGCTTTTGCCACATTTAGTTGAATGTACGGAATTGATGATGCATTATGTACTGATACCCCCATACCTCTCATTCTCATAACACTTCCCTCCATTTTCCACTAATAAATTTGGTCAAAGTGACTTTCTTTAGTTGTAAGGTGTGGTCCTAACAGAGATGCATCCAAATATCACGTTTCATGATTCAACCAATAGCAATAGATGAACTTGAAATAAAAAACATTCAAAGGCACTGAAACATGAAATACAGCTCAGACAGACCTCATTGTGAAGTAAAGGTGCAGTACTTGCAAAAAAAGATACATTCTGTCACCATGTTTCATGTTTCTAGGTAGGATAGTGTACATACAGCATGCCAAAAACCTGTGGTCATATTCTAAATGAAAACACTACACAAAAACCAGTACAAGATGAAATATTGGTCATGATGAGCTTCTTTTACTGTAAGGGTGTGGTACTAATGAAGATGCATATCATCATCAAGTTCATGATTCTAGCAAAAACATGCTGGAGAAATAAATATCAATCACAAAAATTAAACCATTGTCAGCAAAGCATAAAATATGGGCTTTAATGCCCTACTACTGAAATGAGGGAGTAGCACTCATCAAGATGCATCCCCTCACTGCATTTCATGATTCTATATAGCATAATAAAAAAACAACATGCAAAACAAATCTGTGGTCGTGAGCTAAATGCAAAAATTTAAACGAAGCCAGTAGAATATGAAATGGTGGTCACTGTGACCTTCTTTTGTTGTAAGGGTGTGGTACAAATAAAAATGCATACAATCATTTAGTTTCATAATTCTAGCATGAATAGAGCTTGAGAAATAGTCTTAAAACATACAATTTAACTACAGTCAGTGAAGCATGAAATATGGGTCACAATGACCTACTTTTGTGATGAGGGTGTAGTACTTATTAAAATGCATCCTCTCAGCAAGTTTCATGATTCCAGGTATAACTTACAGTAATAATACAGTTTGAAGAAAAACTGAGCTAAAACTTAACCAAGAATGTACTACTAATGTATATGTATGTATAATGTTAGATCCCTTAGCCCACTCCCCAAGGGGTCGGTGTTATGAAAAACACAACAAACTTCTGCTTAGGACCTATGAAGAAAGAATGGTTGAGATGCAGTGAGGCTGTACATATGTATATACATTTATATGTGCTGACACCAATGCTGGGGGTAGTACAATAGCTCTCCTCAACTTCATTGAGGTGAGGTGAGCTAAAAATCAACAATCAATGACTGATTGAACTTAGCAGTGGAGATTCCCAGGAAGATCCTGCCTTTGCCTCCCCTGCTCAGACAACTAAGAATACAGGTTTTCCGTTCAATCCCAGTGATGTTGAACCTGCATGCCTGGTTCATATCAAGCAAGTCCTAGAAGAAATGCTTCTCAAAACAACTGGTGGACAGAATTGCTCAGGTAAGAAGGCCCACAATTTTGAAAGCCTATGAGTGAAAATGGAGCATTTTTCTATGTGGTCAAGCAGAAAGAAATCTCTCCCTAAAAAACCTCAGTACCACAGAGAGCTAAATTCTCTTATGGCTCTTTAAGAAGAAGCTAGTTCCAACCACAATCAAAAGCAACTGTTCCACAATTTCAGACACTTTCCAACATCATAAAAGGGAGGATATAGACCAGAACAAAGACCTATCCCACCTTCTTGCGATCTTCGAGTTATCTCGATCAAAGGATTTAGCTCTCTGTCTGAAATGGAATCTTCCATGGGTTCTGACATGGCTGAATAAGATACCCTTTGAACCACTGTCCAGAATCTCCATGACTCCCCCACTGCATACAAAACCAGCTTCCTAGTCATTCTAGGTACAACAGCCAGAATCAGTAAGATACATGCCTTGTCAGTTGACTCAAATTATCTGCAGTTCTGCCACCTTGGTTTGACTTTGCTCATGATGGCCTCTGCTTTCAATGTCAAGTACAGGCTCACGCATATGGTGAATCAGCCCTTTGTCTTGAAATAGCTGCCTTCTTTGGTCTCTTCATTCCAAGGGCATCTACTGGACCCCATCAGGACTCTGAGGTGGTACCTAAGGCAAAGTAAGCTAATCAGAAGAGAGATCTGCTCAAAGAAGGAAGAAACTAAATTTCCTCTCAGGATCTGTCAACCTGGATATGATGGGTTATCCACTCAGTTACATGGAACTAATACAAGACCAGATTACGTTCTTATGTAGATTGGCTCACAACGTTAGGCCGGTCACCACTAGCATAGCATTTGAGAGCAAATGCTCTCTAACTGACATCATTCAGGCCATGGGATGGAGGTCAGAGATGACATTCACTAGCTTTTACCTCCAAGACCTTTCATGCGAAAGGCCTCAGTTTGACCTGGTGAGACCAATATCAGCAGTAAAACATGCCACATTCCCAGGTCATTCAGCTGAGCTTCACAACATGGGTTACTCTGCCTCTGCTGGATTTGTGGGAGTGTAAAATATATTTCTCCCTCAGCATAAAATATGAGTTATCCCTAGCCCATGACTCAAAACTGCTTTGCATACTTTAGGAGACAAGAGACAAGGCCAACTCCATGGTAAGCGGGTGTAACTACCTCCTTCTCTTACCTATTCTCCTTGCATATTCTGATTAGGTAATGTATGTGAAGAAGAAACCAATTTTTAGAGTAAAATATGTTTATTCGGTAATACTAATTATACTATGGGCACACTCTCTCAAGTCCTCTCCACAGATAGCATCCCTGGAAGAGCACGCATATTGACTCCAGTTGTAACTGATGATTGACAGGATTTGGGTGCGAATCCCTATATCCAAGGGGAGACCACTCTCATTTGACTTCCATCTTGGGAAGCAGATAAACCTTTTATCCTTTTACTTGCTACAACAAACCAAAAGACATGGCTAATGTCTTTATAGCTTGGGAATGCTGGATTTGCAAGGTAGTGTATGCACTCTTAATGTATTATGATCACCTAGGAAAGTATAATTAAATAAAACCACATTTTACTCTAAAACTGGTTTCTTTACTCTCTTACTTGTCTGGGTGAGCTATTTTGCCATGAAAGTCACCCATTTTCCTTCAGATCAGTGTGAGCATAAGTAGCAAGACTAATTTGAATTGCACTGGATACAATTTATACAGGTGGGGTAATTATCCTCAGCTAATATGTATCACTTGCACCACACACTTAATACTGCCCACTCTTGCTGACAGCTGTAATTAGAGGAAGCAAAACAAAGCCAACTTACTTTCAAATGGACACTATGAATTTAGATAATTGTCCACTGGGCAAGCAATCAGGATGGCACTGATTAGCTTATCGTATAACAATGCTTGTCAACTGTAGTGTACAAAATTCGTCTGTGACGAGGACAGTGAGATTTGACAGAAAGACGGTTGGAATAAACTTCACTGAGTTGGGAAGACTCCAAGAATTACTCAAAATGATGTAAGAGCACAAAGTGATCGATATTTGAGGCCTACTAAATAGCATGCAGACCAGGCACAAATGGAAGTAGTAACTGATGATTAATGGGATATGGCGCCAATCCCTCTATCCAAGAGGAGACAACTGTTGTCTGACTTTCAATTTGGTCAGCAGAGGGCCCTTTAGCAATTTTTTATGCTAAAACAAACAAATTTGAATGCTACAAAAGCAAGATGAAAAGTGCACAAGGTGGTCTTTATTTGTGAGGCCTTATAAATAGCATGTTGACCAGGCATGAATGGCAGTAGTAACCGACGACTGATGGAATTTGACACCAGATAGCTCTATCCATGGGGAGACCACTCTCGTTAAAGTTTCAGTTCAATCAGCAGAGGCCCTTTAGCTACTTTGATGCTATAAGAAGAAAATATGATGAAATTCTTTATTTAGTTCGGGAGGGCTGGATTTGTGAGGTACTGGATATACTCCTAATCTATTATTATCAGATAAAATGCATCAGAGACATTTTGAACTGCATAAGAGAAACCCATTATCTGAATTCATGTACATGCGTGCTACAGTTATTGATGTATTAGTGTTTAACAGCACATCAATATATGGAATATTAATATATCATACTACACCAATTAGAGAAAAGTACTATGCAAAGGCACACATCATGATGGCTGAACCAGACTGGTCTGGGCAGGAATCCAACCCACACCCTCCCAGTCATGAAATATGGTATACAAACCATTAAGCCACCATGGTTCTTATTGCTAGGAATAGGGCAACTTTTTTAATCACATGACATTACATAACAAAACTAATCATCCATCATCTTTAGGCAGTTAGGCACAGAATAATAATGCTGGAATAATGATATAATAAAATGTATATTTCTACCTTTTTGCACCAAATTAAAATCAAGATATCAAAATCAGAACACTTGCTAAATGCTATGTTGCACCAACCATTGTCAGTCAAATTTAATGCAGCACATACCATCAATTTGTTCAATGTAACACAGATGTTATCATCTTATCCAAACATAAAAAATTCTAAATTTCTGTGGAAATGAAACCGTTACATGTTCTTGCGTCAAATAAGAGTATCAATCTTCCAAATATATTCCTTTCTACATTACCTTGGAATATTAAGTGCATCAAATACATTTTATATTTAAAACATGCACATGATCCAGGGAGAGACTGGATGAAGCCAATACTTTGTGTTTATGAAAAGCGGAATTATGCAATTGAGAATGTGAAATTATATATTTCATATAATAAGTGTGAGTAAAATAAGTATTGACTACTAACGTTAAAATATTTCATTCAACATATAAAGCTAATTCATCCAAAATTCTTGTACAAATTTACCTATTTCTATTTTTGCAGTAGACTAAAAGAAGAATTCTGCAGAATGCTATGTTTCACCTGCTCCACCATGGCATAATCCAGAAACCTTACAAAGTTCCCAAACAAAGAAAAGAAGCTCAATGTGACCTACTTTTGCCTGTGGTGAGCAGTTCCCTACAAAATGAAAACACTCATAAAGTTTCATGACTGTATATACAAGTGTATGAGGAATGGAGCTATATGCAAAACTTAATGTAATCAATGAGAAGGAAAAGCAGATCACTTTGACCTCCTTTTGTAAATGATGACTTGAACCCTACAAGATAGATGTACCCATACAATTTGATGACTGTACATACAACAGTGTTGGAGAAACTGAGCTACATTGAAAAACTTTATTTAATAACTGAAGCATAAAAGCAGGTCATCATTACCTATGTTTGTCCATGGTGAGTAGAATCCTTCAAGATGAATATATCCATTAAGTTTCATTAAACATATCAAAGAAGCTGCACAAAATGCATAATTGCTGGAGTGTACAAAAAGGTTCACCTATCAAGGCCTGTATTGAGTATTACCCTCTGATTAATACAGCCATCAAAGTTTCATGGCTATACATAAAGCAGTTTCAGAGAAAGTGAGCTTAATGCTGATACCTACGCCAGTGATGACAATGACATCTCCAATGGAAAAGTGATCTCTATGTCTCGCCTATGATTCACATCATGAAGGGCAATACAGACTCCAAGGGAACTGGAAACAGTAAATAAACAAAATCATTATGTTATTCAGGTGAAGATATAATTAACCAACCTGCTTACAATGTACAAAATAAGATTTGAAATAAATTAAGGAGTACATGCATTTGTATATATGAGCACAAGTACATAGTAAATATCTTACACCAGTGATTGGTATTGTATCATTTAGTGCTTTAAAGCAAAGCAACACTTTGAAGGTTATATAATGCTAAGGTATTTAGGGTGAAGTGCCTTGCCCAAGCACACATCACTGTATCCGATCCAGACTGATCCAATAATGGGTATCAAATTCATACCCTTTTAGTCACAAATCGAATGCCTTAACAACTGAGCCACCATGGCTCCCTATAAGAGTGCTTTGATCAATAAAAAAAATTAATTGCAGTCACAATGGACAAGTATATCTGTCACAACTAACTACTTTAGCACTTGAGGAGTTGAATAACATGTTGGCAAAACATTATTGAATCAAAAGCAAAATTGTTCTTCTTGTGCAAATAAATGCCATACTTACCATATTTTGGTGTGTATAGCATGCACTTTTTTTAAACATAATTTTATTATTTTCAGGAGAGATGTGCATTTTACAGAAAAAAAGATTTTATTTCCAGGTTGATATGACGCAAGGCACTTAAGCTGCCTATGCATGTCACATTCACTCCTTGTGAAATATTAAATCTGTCGCATTATAACTATATTGTTTATGAGCCTTAGTAAAGAATTAAATAATACTTACAAACCTCGATAGTCTTGTTCTTTGATTGCTTATGTTACTCAACTCATGTCATTTCACATCACTGTGTAGCTTTTAGTTCTGTGACTCAACCAGAAATACATGTACATATGACTGGTAACCTGTTGTTCTCATCTGTACTCCATCATGTTTACATTAAAGGTTTGTAAAGAACCACATTGCAGCAGAACAAATATGATTTCCGTACCCGTAAATGTTCAATATGCATTAACTGTTGATAAAATAAATTTGTTCTTCATTTATTAATTTCTTTATTCATGGTTGAATTTAAAATATAATATTTAGAATTCAAGCAGTGTTAATGTTCTCATCAGAGAGACATTTAGGGGTAATCTTTCTTGTGACTACAGTTCGTCTGTTATGGCAACATTGACACATATTGTGAAACAAAATAATAAGTTAATTTATGAAATTGGGAAACTTTTTTTTTTCTTTGGAAAATAAACTTGTTTCTTAGTTTTATTTCTCATCTTAAATCATAGTATTTGATATTTCTTTGCAACTATATAGTGATCAGTGTTTCATTGTCTCATTGTGGTAATCAGTGACAGCTAAAGCTTTGATGTGCCAACATAATTACATTGCTTTTTCCAGGCAAATATGCAATTTATTTAACTTTCTTCATAAAATTAACTTGGTTCTTTGTTTGTTTTATTTCTCATCTTAAACTGCAGCATTTGATACTTGTTTGTTACAATACAGTGATCAATGTTTAATTGACTTGGTTTGGTGTTTGTAAAGGTAATCAGCGCCGGCTAAAGCTTTGATACACCAAACATAATTATGATGCATTGTCTTGGTAAATTCTAGCTTACACATTAAGATATATTTCAGATGTGTCATGATAGTCCAAATAAGTATTTATACTAAACCAGAAGATTCACATAGCATCTTGTGTTCAATCTTGAATCCGAATGAATATAGCCAGCCAAGACAACTTGGGCCATGTAAGAAACTTGTACACTGTGAAAAACAAGCTAACAATCATTGCCTATGCAAAGCACATGGTAACAGATCTACTGCAAGGTAGTTTAGTGTAGTAGAGTCTTCTGTTAGGGACTGGAAAAGAATGACAGATGAGGACATACCACAACTTTTCAAGAGTGGTGATGACCAAAAGGAATTTGAGGAATTTGATGCAATAGACAGAATTCCATCAACAAGGTTAACTTTAACATAGCCCTTTTAAGGGCCAACCATAAAATTAGAATGATGCTTTCCATATTTCCACATTTGTTCATTCTTTCTTTTATGATATCTTTTAAACATTATTGGTCAATGATCGGGTGCCGTGGACTGACAGGAAAGACCAGAGAAACAGTCAAATTCTGGTTTATTGTAAACAATTCAAACATAGTGTAATAAATGATGATCAGTGCACTATCCAAAATGGCAAACGTTTGTCGCACTACAAAAACAGAACAAAATTATCAAGATTTTAAAATGTATTATATCACATGTGTGTTATATTAAAGAACCATGCTTTTTATTATCTCATTCTGGGTTGAAAATCAGAGTGCATGTTATACACATCAAAATACAGTACTCAAAAACAATAAATAGAGCATTCATCCAACTTGAAAATATGAGGCTTATCCTAAGTTCTCACTTTTTCTGAAACAAATGAACCAACTTCGTGAAATTCCAAGATGATTCTCTGCTTAAATGTTTCCAAATGAAATCCCAGCTGATGATTACTATAATTTTTCCAAACCACGGATGAACAGGTATCAAATATAGTACTGTAATTTTCAATGATAATGCCATTCAAGACCACAAGCCACATGAGCAATTTTTTTTAACATTTTGTAAGAAAAAGAATGCATCTGCTATAGCACAGTAATGCTGCAAATGGGCAATGGGCAACCTTACACTTAGGTCTAATGATGCAAATTGGCAGGGACAACCTTGCACTTAGGCCTAATGCTGCAAATGGGCTAGAACAACCTTGCACTTAGGTCTAATGCTGCAAATGGGCTGGAACAACCTTGCATTTAGGTCTAATGCTGCAAATTGGCTGGAAAAACCTTGCATTTAGGCCTAATGCTGCAAATGGGCTGGAACAACCTTGCACTGAGGTCTAATGCTGCAAATGGGCTTGAACAACCTTGCATTTAGGCCTAATGCTGCAAATTGGCTGGAAAAACCTTGCATTTAGGCCTAATGCTGCAAATGGGCTGGAACAACCTTGCATTTAGGCTTAATGCTGCAAATGGGCTGGAACAATCTTGCACTTAGGCCAAAGACTGAATGACTCCTCCGTAATGAATCTATTTTAGACAAACCAATTTGTATTAATTGCTGCAATTAGAAGACCTGGATCAATTTATAAACATATCTTAAGTGATATGCATTAATCAAAGAACATAATAAAAAATTATTAGGCCATGTATTAAATACATGTTTTCTATTACTGATTGACCTTGAGTCTGTAGAATGGCAGGGTGCCACCATTTGTCAGTTTTTCAGGAATGGAGACAATTTCGGAAGGTGTGCTTGATTAAACTGTCACTTTGTCTACAGTCATGACAGAATATCATCAAAAGATCAGCAACATTTCACAAACAATGATGTAAATATAATCATTAGACATCAGTCATGAGACTTGCGATACTTCACAGACAAATGTTCACAAGGTCAGAGAATGCATGTGATCCATGCTGTATGCTACTGAAACCAAATGGCCAGTGAGATATCTCTGCATGCAGCTTTGGGTGTAAAACAAAATGCAGCCACAGAGTATCAGCAATTTGCCATACTGTTTAGATTTTGATCCAAAATAAATAAATTGAGTTTGTGCACCCAATCTGATGCAAACTAATCAATTTTTAAGAGATTGTTTTCATTAAAACAAATGCTTGCAAAAGAACACTTATGAAATGTGATGATGTCTGGGTTACTTCATTTTTGTTCAAATAAACACTGCACAGATACAACCACCAATGATTTAATCACAGTGATGGTAATTGTTTCTTTTATGTCTACCTCAACAAGAACATCATGCCTCACAAGGGGTGAAAAATTGTTTACTTGAAAATACTCAATTTTAAAATCCATTCATGAAATGCATTTGTTTTGTTCAATTTTTGTTTATCATTCACCATTCTGCATTTTGCATTTTTGCTGTTTTCTTCAAAATTCATCCATCATTTAATTTGCATTTATGCTGTATTTCATTTTGTTTGCATTCATTCTTTATTTCATTTGTGCTATTCTTTATTATGTTTGCATTCATTCTGTATTCCATTTGCATTCATTCCACATTCTGCTTTCATTTCACTGGTAAAATTACCCATTTTTAAGGTATGTATCCATGAATTAATGAATCATGATCAGCAAACAAAAGGAATAGTTAACTCCAGTTTGCCAACAAAAAAACCCCTCAAACTCACAAAAATCGTTGCAGCAAAGTAAACAAAATATATACAGTAGATTTAAAACATGTAACAGCTCAGGAAGCTTGTAATAAATTATGCAGAAAACAATGCAAAAGATTTTTGTTAATGTCAGTAATAAATGTTAGCAGTATGAATACATTTCTTCCTATCTACTATTCAGGCCTAATTCAAATTTAGCCCCAGCTTACCTCTTCATCCTCGGCATCTTTGAGCCATGTGAAGAACTTAACAACTTGTTTCATTGCCATGCTTTTGCCCTCTTGTTCCTGAGGGTCCTCACTTTTCTCCCATTGAATAAAGGCATCTTCAGAAATGATGTCTTCGTCGTACAGTATTTCAAACAGCTCACAAAACACACCTGGTTAACACAAAAATAAGAGGCCCATGTGCACTTGATATTGCTCACTTGTTTACATAACTTAACAGTTGACCACTTTGCTAAGCAGGCTTCTGCAGCATTGTAAAAACATAAACCCTATGTAAACTATCTCCCAAACTTTATATCATGTCTATTTTATCTACTTTAATACAGCCTGAAATAAATTCTTATCAAAGATAAAGATACAGTTGATATGCACAGCTCTAGCTCACAAACAAACTCTTCCAAGATCCTTACATCCTTTTTTTGCCAAGTTTTGAATGAGAAATATAAACTGTAGAGAAGTAAAATACTGAACCATTCAGATGGGCATAACTCACTTGACTTTGAGCATGATGACAGCTTAAAGAACAAGTCTGAACAAAATCCCAATCTAAAAAATTCAGTCTCCAGAGTGGTAACAAGTCCAACCAATTAGATACAAGATTACCTCATAAATATGTGTAGATTTTGCTCATAATGAAATGCATCCAAATCTTGTATGATATACAACCATTAAATGTGATTAAAATCTGATCTGATTATAAATTGAGTTGCAAGAGTGTTGACAATTGCCTCAATAATATGCATGGATCTCACTCTTTATCATACTTTGCAGAGAATATGATCATATGAGCCCATATTCCAAGTCTGATCAAAATCAGATCAGAAATATGACATACAGAGTTCTAACACGCTCAGCCAACCTTATGCATGATCACCTCATTAATATGAGTGACTCTCGCTTATCATCAAAATCATACATGATCTTGATGATATTAGGTTATATTCCAAATCTGATAACCAAGCCAGAAATATGTCCTCCAGAGTGGTAATAAGCTCAGCCAATTAGATGCAAGATCACTTCATTAATATGAGTGGATGTCATTCATTATCCAACATTTCTGAGAACATGACGATACAAGCCCATATTCTAAGTTTGCTAAAAATTAAATCCCAAACCAGATCAACCAAACTGATGCAAGATCACCTCAATAATATTTGTTGATTTTGCTCATATCAAACTTGTCAGAGATCTTTATGACATCAGTCTATATTCCAAGTCTGATTAAAATTGAACCAGAAATATGGCCCCAGAAGTTAAGAAGTTCAGCCAATCAGATGCAAGATCACATCATTAATATGCATGATCTCATTCATTATCGAACTTATCCGAGATCTTGATAATATAAGCTTATATTCCATGTGTGATCAAAATCAGATAAAAATATGGACTCTAAGAGTGGTAACAAGCATTTAATGATGGCCAGCCAGATACCTGACACAGGGCCATACCATAATCTCACTTGGCCTTATGGCCATGTGTGGTAAAAATTAACAGACAAGTTTCCATGGAGACCAGTCTCTTTGAAAATGATATAGTTTTTCATCCATTATTGGTTTATTGATTGATCTTGATAGCATATCTCTTTTCAAAATGTCAACATAGCTTATTCTCAAACATCTGCATATGCAGCATGCTCTCTGATTGGTAAAACATAACACTTTCAAGTATAAAATCAATCATAAACTGTTGCCATTTTAATGTCATGGTACTCAGTGTGTTATGTAGGAAATAACATTTTAAAATATTCTTTACAAAAGTTTCTATTAAGTATTGGGATGGGTATGATAGTCTCTTGCTGGAAAATTTGAGCATGTTAATGGTGTTCTTACCGTTACTAACATTTGTAACAGTAAAAACAAAACATTGAAATTCACAGGCTTCATAAAAACTTTCTGCATAAAGTTTTACGATGTCTTGCAATTCTATTGTAAAAATAATGCCATTCGAAAGCTCTATGTCAATAAATAAATTTCTGAAAATGACATTAGGATGCTATAATATGTGCCCGACTCATGCACTATACTGCCTGCCCAGCATGATTAACATGTATGTCAATTTAACTGACAACACTATATGATGTACCATTCTCATCTCATCTCTATGTATCTACTTTAATACAACCCTTATCAGAATGATTTCTTGCTGTTTATTTAAAATATTATCTATTTAACTGACAGTTGTGTTAATCTGACAATTTCAATGGAAATGGTTTGCACTGATCAGCTACGTTAAACTGTACAATGGGTCTGACTGTATTGGCAGGCTTTAGTGGACCCTGCTATGCCTTAGGAATGTATGGATTAGCAGGCTTGACTTTGCCCTGTTATACATTGGAAATGTGTGGATCAGTAAGGTCAAATTATTGTATGGATTAGCAGGCTTGAGTTTATCCTGTTATACTTTGGGACTGAGTTTATTTACCTGGTGGATGTTGTAGCTTGTGTACAAGTGCCTGCAGTGCGTACAGGGCTTGAAGTTCAAAATCTGTCTGTTGATCCAGGTACTTTTGAAGCAAGTTGTTTCTTCTTTGTATCTGACTTTTGTCCACATTCATCAAATTGTTATTGCTAACTGCAATACAAGCAAAGAAATTTGAGTTGTGTCCCCTTAAACATTGTAGGTAAACTCTAATCTCAAACTAAACTGAAAAAACAAAGTGATTTCAAATACAAGAGAACTTAAGTTCAAGTCAAATAAATGAACATGTCTTTACTATACAAATTATGATGACAAACATGGTACAGATGTTATGACCAGAACAATTCACTGCCCTTGAAACACTGAAATGAATGAAATAATTTGTGATTCAAAAATAAAGCAGGCAGCTTATTTTTAAATTGGTCAGCAAGAAAACCAAACAGATCTGGTAATTATTCCAGGTCTCCTTGCTTTGAGAGTGGAAAAAAGTCAAATGATTCACGTTTGTTTTATTGTGATTCAGATGTATCACAGTTAAAATATAACTTGCTTCTCATACAAGTGTTAAACAAATGGCTTTATATCACAGGTGAAATATTCTTAAGTTCAACTGCTCATCAATATGTTCCTTAAGTTCAGTGAATGAATCTGGTCTCAAATAAAATTTCAGACACAAGTGGTGCAATCAATGATTACATAGCTCACCTCTACAAAGCTTTTAGTAGTCTCCAGCAGCCATTGTATATATTAATTATCATGCAGAAATAAATTCAGACTAAAGTGATCTGACCAACTAACGTAGGTTCCTGTAACTAATAGGGTATAAAATACATAACCTAATAAAAAAAAACATTATTTTATATGATATCAAATTATAGGTACTATAATATGTTGATAAAAACCAGAGAATACTTTTTTCTTCTTCAAAAAATGTTAAATCTATGCTCTTAAATCTGCTTTAGAGGCTAAGTATTATCCACCCCCAGTAACCCGATTTTATTGGGTGGATGTCACTGCTTTGAGTAACAGTATGACCATTAATAGATGCATAATTCATACATTAGTAATTACCTTGATTGCTAATTATATAGTTAATTAACAGTTCATGTCACAGTACAGTGGACACATACAAATTATACAAGATACCCATGCCATGCATCAATGGAATCAATGGCTAGAAACTGTGAATTAATGGCTTAAAGAATGGTCACTGTTCATTAAAGGTGAAACATATTGCCATGAGCACCTTGATAAGTTGCTAATCCCTTCTCTTAATTGTCAAACAATCACACAAGTAGTGGTTGATATGTTTAACAACTGATGCAGTACACTTTAAGCATAAGTAAAGCGACATGGCTCATTATTTTTCAAGAACATATGTGATCGCTAATTATAGCACTCAATGAAACAGAGAACAGAAATAGTATTGTTATCTATTTATACTGCTCCCTTGTTTTAGCATGCCCCGATAACTTGTGAACCTGATTATAACACCAGAGGAGGTGTGGATCCCATTTTTCCTTATAGAAAATACCGAAAAAATAGGACCCTATTTGCTGAACATGAGTAAAATCTCTATTAAAACTGGTAAATGAAGCCTTGATATATCCCTCAATTTATTGCCAAAAATAGCGGTGAGTGCCCAGAAATCTGGAATCAACATTATTTAATTTGAAACTGTTAATAAGAAGTCATATATTTTGTTCAATTTTCTGTTTAAAAAAAATTCTCCATAAACTGTAAATAACAATATACAATGAAATATCGGTCAATGAAAATGTTTATAATGCCTACTGGTGCCAAACACTTTAAGAAATAATGTCAATTAAATCAGTCTTGCTAAGTGAAATTTGTGTTTAGTTTTATCATTTAATTCAGTTTCAGTGTAATCATAAATGTGCTATGCTGTTTTGTATTCAAACATGTAAAGTGCTGATTGACTGTCAAAGTGATGCCCGCAAACATTTCTGTAAGAACCTAATTAAGTGCTGACTGTTTTGGTCTGCAACTTGCAGAAGTGTTTGTTGTATTGTTACAATCAATTAAAAGTAGACCTGCTTTGTATTATCATGTTAATTATGTCTTTTGTATCAAATCAAGTAAAACAGAAATAATAAAAAAGTTAACCTGTGTAAGAGCTAGCGGTCATGGTTATGTGTTCAGTCAGCTCGTGTCAACCGACCAATCGAGCACTCTTTTAACTATTATTATATAAGTAACATCATTAAAGTATCTAACATTAATCAGTGGTTTATCCTAATCATTCGCAAATATGATCATGGATGGCAAGGGAACCAAACAAATGGCATACTCGGTGCATGAAAAGTTAAGTTTCATTGATAGGGTTCATTATAGAGAAGTGAGATCCAAAGTGTGAAGTGAACTTAAAATTCCTGAATTGGCACTCAGAGGTTTGCTCAAGAATGAGCAGAAATTGAAAAATGACTTACAAGGAAATCGCAGCATCAATATTTTACTTATAGAACAATACAAATTCAAATTTCAATGCCGTTATTTTTTTAAATTAATGCCAATCTTTTTTGAAAAAAGTATGAAGTTCTTCTCTGAATCAACAATAACACTAGAATGTATCAACATTCACATGCACACAGCAGTGATATAATACACAATGTTTTCGCTGATACACATGTGATGTGTATTGAAACCTTTTGGTGTAATGTTTTTAATGATTTTTCAAAGATTGATTATCTTGAAAACAATGGTAATTTATATATACAAGCAAACAAATTCACTAGAAAAAAAGCTGTTTATTGACAATTATTCCCAGTGGATTTATAAAATGAGTATACAACCATTTAATTCCCCCAACACTCTCTTCTCGCTGTCGATATCCATCCCTTTCTTTAATTTTTCTGAGGTTCCATTGTAACTTATGCTCTCACTTATGCTGTGTTTGATGTTTTTTTATTCTGTTGTGTATGAGTAATTTAGGAAGAGGTGTATGTGTCACATGCTTCACTCTGTACAAAAAGTGTATTCCTTGATATACAAATATGGACACAACCTTCATAAGGGTAAGGGACTTTTGAACAGAGGCCCAGTAGAGAGATGAATATTTATCATTTACCAGAATGTCCTTCAGGAAGTTCATAATGAAAATGGCACATTTTGTTGCTCAAGGTCCTGACTGGCAAATGAACTCAACATTGTAGTGTTGCTTTTGTTTCTTTTTTACAACCCTGTTGGGAAACTCACTCAGAATATGGGTGAGAGATAATCTAGAATTGGAGGTTTCCTGTTTGATATCAGATTTCTTAAGCACTGCGAATTCCCTTTTGCCATGCAAACATTCTCTATTGCACCCAGAGAATCACATTTCTCTTTCTCCCTCCAGAGCAATTTAAACGAGTCTTGATCCTCACCTGCTATAGCACTCATACAAACAGCCGTCATCAGGGCACGGATGAAATGTTCGCATTTGGTTGTGGGTTCATCCACATTTCCCTCGATCCAGTTGAACACCTCCTCATTTAAACAGCCCTTGTTCAGAATCAAAATGTTCAGGCTATCCTCAATCACTGGGATGGGCATGCCAGTAGTAGGGCTTGTGGGAGCAATGATTCTGCCTTTGGTGAATACCAGTTTCTGAAGAACAAAACAAAACAAAAATCAATCAATCTCAACAATGGTTTCTGCAGGATACTATATCTTATTTGTAAACCATACCATGGTATAGTCTGTGTTGCTGCTTGTGACCACCAAATTTGTCAAAGGTGATCAAAATGTTTAGAAGGTAAGCCCCTGTGACAACACCTTTTACAGTAACTATGGTAATGCCTCTGTAACATTACTTTTTACAGTAACTATGGTAAAGACTCTGTGACAATACTTTTTAAGGTAGCTATGGTAATGCCTCTCTGACAAAACTTTTTACAGTTACTATGGTAATGCCTCTGTTACCACTTTTTATAGTAACTATGATAAAGCCTCTGTGACAAGACGTTTTCATAACAGCTATTGTAATGCCTCTGACTACTTTTTACAGTAGCTATGGCAAAGTTTTCTGAGACAACACTTTTTATTGAAGCCATGGTAATGCCTATATGACAACACCTTTTGCAGTAGCTATGACAATACCTTTGTAACAACACTTATTTACATTTCAGATCAGTTTGAAATTAAAACTTAAATAATTGTGTCTACCTGTCTGTTAATTTCATAGAGTTTTTCACAGTGTGTTCATTTATTTCTTGGTAGCTGCCTTCTTCCTTGGTGTCTTGGCCTTCTTGGGCTTTGGTGTCTTAGCCTTCTTAGAAGATTTGGTCAACAAAGAAATAATGTTAAAGAGGAAGTCCAAGTGGGCCTCAAGTTGACATATGTCAGCTTGTGAATGGCAATTCACACATGGATTGTAGAGGCGAAAGAAAAACTTGGAGCACATTGTTGCTACATTGTCTGTTAATGTTGGCATAATTTATCTTCTTGCTAACACCATATACACCACTCCCTCTTTTTAACACATTCAGATAATTCGTGAACCCACTTAAAAACACAAAGGCAGGTGTGGATCCCATTTTTTTCTTATAGAAAACGAAAAAAATGGGTTCCTATTTTCAATATAAATTAGTAAATGAAAGCTATATATTGCTCATTTTATCATTACAAATGGCAGTTGGAGCAAGAAAATTTGGAATCGTCATCGTGCAATTAGCATATTTTAATAAGGAATCATATTTTTTTAAAAATCTCAATAAATAAAACAATATATAATGAAATATCAATCAATGAAAGTGCTGGTAAATGCCTACTGGTGGTATCAATTCAACAAATCACATCAAGTAAAATATGCATTTTAATTTCACTGTTTAACTCAGTTTCAGTGTAATCACCATAAATCTGATATGACCTCATTTGTTCAAACATGAAAAGAGTCAATCAACTGTCATGGCAACGCCTGTGAATATTTTTGTGACAACCTAATTAAGTACTTACCCAAAGCTAAGCTGGTTTTATTTCTACAACTGTTGAGAACTTACTGGTCCTTTGACACGATGAAACAAGCTAATTAACATATTGTCTACAGCCAATTAATATACATGAAAGGTGCCAACATCAGAGTAACATCCTGGTGTAGGCCAGCCTAATTTATTCTTACAATCTCACACTGTAAACAACTCCAATGTTTTTGCTCCTGACCAATTTTAGATTGTTCTTCAAAATTTGCAATGAACATTCAAAAATAATATGCAAGTTCCAATAAAATGTACATATTTTTGTCTTTCCCTTTCTTTTTGATCGATTTTTTTTCTCAATCCAGATGTAGTGTTCAAGGACAGTGCAAGTGCCATGTGCTGACTGTTTATTAGTACAAACAACATGGAGATTGCATTTTGTCTCATTCCCATATGCTGTTGATGGAGAATTGTATGGTGACAGTTAAAATCACCATATTGAGAAATTAAATTAACCAGTGCAATTCTAGCTAGGAATGTTTTGTTTATTTGTATTTTATGGTATTGGATGCATGTGCTCATATTGAGAGGGAGGTAACTGTTTTAAATGTTTAAACAATAGAATATTTTATATTAAATAGTTACTATAGTGTTGGTCCATTATTATTCTTGGATTAAAAAGAATAACCTAATGATTAAATGCCTGTTAACATTTTCATTGCAAACATGTATGGTTATTTAATGAAGCCCTGGTATGTACATTGTGACTATCTGTTCGTTTTTCTCAGACCAACTTGTATGTTGCACACGTGAATTTATGCAGACTTTTCCAAACTATCATAATGCTTTAGATGTCTTTCTTTTTTTTGTTTGTACTTACAATAATTAAAATCCACTTATCGGACAGAAATGAGCAGTGTTTGAAAGCTGAGTTTGATTTTTCACATGATAAACAATACGTAGGAAGAGCTTACCATGATCTTGATCACCAAGCTATTATTATTATTCAGTAATCACTAATATAAATTGTTGAATGGATCCAATTTAATAAACTATAGCAAATTTGGGGTAAAATTAGTTCTCTAATAATCTTTTTTGATAAATACATCTCAAATATTTACCCCAACAATGAATTTCTAAGCAATATTGTGACTTTATTCAAATTCCTAAAATAACAATGGGGGGAGATCAGCCAATTTAATGTTACATTGATAGAGTGACTTGAGTATGATGAATATGAAATATAAGGAATGTTTACAAATAAATTCACATGACACAATTTAATACATTACTTTTATATAGGACATTTCATGGTGGAAAAAAATAAGGGTCATAAAAACCAGGTGACCACTATATAAAGATGACTGTTAAGGCAGATTTGACTTAAGTCATCTATATAATCAAATTATTATAAACTTAGTGTTTTACTTGCTATATTTTTATTTAATACTTTTATTCAGTTTAAATTGCTAATCATTTATTATATTTCCTAACATTTTTTTTTTGTTACATTTCATACCTTGCTCCATTGATGTTTACACATAAAGTATTTTAAAATTAATTTTTAATCTGATTTTAAGTTTTTTCTGGAAAGGTACAACTTTGCATAACCCCACACCTGTAATTCTAAATAGTCCTTATCATAGGTTACTTCCCTAGCCATCCTCAAAAAAAAACAATCTCGGTCAAACAGATGCAAAATCATCTCATTAATATGCATGTATCTTGCTTACATTTGAACTTGTCTGACATCTTGATGATATAAGCAAATATTCCAAGTTTCATCACAAGACTAAATCCCATTTTATTACCCCTTGAAAACTCTTAAGGGTGCACAAGATGTCCAAAGCACCTATGTATTTAATACTAGTTGAAACACCTCTGCTTGGGAATAGGAATGATGACCAATACATTCATAACAGAACAACATTAAAGACTGGTTTACAACAAATTACCATCAACAGACTCTCTGGACAAAGGTTTTAAAAAGGATAACTCTGGCTGAAGATATATTATTGCGCCTATCATCTTGATAATCAAGATCATAATAATCACATCATTATTATTGTTTTTCAGAGACATCAAGTAATGACAACAATACATACCTGGCTTTGTCCAGACCATACATTACTTGCTTCACTGCTATCCACATCTTCAGTCCTAATATCCACCTTTGGCACTACTTCTTTGTCCACAAGGGGTGGTGCTGGGGCACTGTCCATAGCACCAAACGTGTCAGGGGTTTCGGTACCTTCATTAGGATCTTGGTTTTCTTTCCCTGACCCAGGTGTTGAGGCTTCTTGCTCTGTGGACTGAAATAATTAAAGAGCAAAAAAAACTTTTAATTCACCATTTAATGACTTTGTTCGATTAATTTCATGTGATTAAATTGCAAAAGTTTTGAAACAATAGTAGGAGTAAGATAAACAAAAATCTTGTAGAATACTTGCCCCTGAAGTTTTATTATTAACATCTTGACTGTGAGAAGGCACTGAAAAGAGTTGTCCATATTTAATGATGGATTCACATCATTTGTACAAACTGTTTGTTTTCTATCAGATTTGGTCAAAGTTTGTACAGTAATTTTGAGAAGTCATTTGAAGGTTTGTTTCTATTTTAGTAAAGGCAACCATATTTGATGGTACATGTAACTAGATCAGCATCCTTTGTATAAATCTGAAAGGCCTTCATGCTAGGAATCTTTCTCAGTTAAATTTGGTCACATTCTGTTCAGCAGTTTTAAAGAAGTCATTGTCTCAAGGTTTTCCTATTAATTTGTAACATTAGCCATAATTGATAGTTGATCAGCATTTGTATAAAGCTTTCAAGGCCTTTATACCAGGGTGGTCTCTCCTGAATTTTATTGAAATTGGTCCAGTGATTTCAGAGAAAAAGCTTAAGATAGAAATTGTTGACGGACAATGCATAACTTACACCAGATGTAGGACCATACCAGAAGCTCACTTGGCCTTATGGCAGAATGAGCTGTAAGGGACCCTGTTTTAGGAACATTCAACCTGAAACTAGAGCTCAAAAAAGGGACATAACCATGCAGGAAAAGAAAGCAATCAAAGAAAACTTTGACAATGCATTGTTACGACTCTATGGTCTAAGAAATTAACAGAAAGAAAGTGAAACCAACAAATCAAGTAAAAATCAACAAGCAATTTATTACTAGATAATTAAAATGAAAAAATCAAAAAGTCACTTACAGTAATGTGTTTTGAAATCCTAATAATCCAATAAGAATGATTGTTCTAATCACAAGTCCTAAATATAGAATGTTCCAAATTCACGGCTGTGTCCTTGAATGTTATTATGTGCCAATGGTCTCCAAAGTCCTGATGTACTAGTAATCTTGATGTGCTGATGTCAAAATGAAGTATTCCAAAATATCTGAATATAAGTTCACATAAATTCCAAAATCATCAATTGAAAATCCAAAATCCAAAGTTTATGAGCACTGTTATAATCCAATGAATATTTAAAATAATTCCTCTCTTAGAATTTGGAATGAATTTTCACAACTGTAATAGCTCTTTACAGGACTGATGGTAATGTCAAAACTGAATAAATGTCCACCAAACATGGCATATATAAACATTGGTCACATGACAGACTGTTCTAGAATATGAGTCATCTTAATGGAATTTTTACTTGTAAACAAAAATCAACCTTGACCTTCAAATTGAGAAAACATATTGATCAAAACAACCTAATTCAAGGACACTAGTTAAACATGTTTTTCCTGATAACATTAAGATTTAAGCAAATATTAAAGTGAAGAAACATTTATAATTTCCTAAAATATTTATAATATTATATAAACATCATACATAACACCTCCCCTCATAAAGAAAAAGAAAGATTTATATAATAAAGCTTTCTTTTGAATATACATCTAATACTATAATAACCAAAATTACATAAGAACATGTTTTATGATACTAGACTTAATTACATCAAGCAATATTACATTTCTAGGCACATGAGAGTGCATCTGCAATCACATTGTCTTTTCCCCTGATGTGTTTGATGTCAATGTTATATTCTTGCAATATCAAACTCCATCTCAACAATCTCCGATTTTTATCTTTCATTTTGTTGATGAAAGTAAGGGGATTGTGATCACTGTACACAATAATTGGAGAAAGAGCTGAGGTAACATACACTTCAAAATGCTGTAAAGCCAATATCAAAGCCAAACATTCCTTCTCAATTGTGGAATAATTTTTCTGATGTTTGTTTAGTTTTTTAGAAAATTAACACACAGGGTGATCCACACCACTTTTGTCGTCCTGAATCAATACTCCACCAACCCCTACATCACTTGCATCAACAGATAATTTAAATGATTGGCTGAAATTTGGTGCAGAAAGACCTGGTGCATTCTTAAGCATGGCCTTTAACTTGTCAAAAGATTCCTGACACTTGTCAGACCAATGAAATTTGGTTTTCTTACTCAATAAACTTGTCAAAGGTTCAGCAATTTTGGAAAGATTGGAACAAAATTTCCGATAATATCCAGCCATACCTAGAAATTGCATCAGTTGCTTTTTACAAATTGGAACTTGAAATTCAGAGATAGCTTTGACCTTAGCTTCTATAGGTTTAACTTGACCTTGTCCCACAATATGTCCTAAAAATGTGACACAAGCATGGCAAAACTCACTTTTGCTCAAATTAATTGTCAGATTTGCATCGCTGAGTCGATCAAAGAATTTTCAAATGGTTTCCAAATGATCTTCCCAGGTGTTGTTGTAGATAATGACGTCATCGATATAAGCGTCACAATTATCAAGACCAAATGTTATCATCTTCATCAGACGTTGAAACGTTGCAGGCGAATTTTTCATTCCAAACGGGATGACTTTATATTGATAAAGTCCATCTGGAGTTGCAAATGCTGAAATTTCTTTTGCCCTTTCCATCAGTGGAATTTGCCAGAATCCTTTTAAAAGGTCAAACTTGGTGACATATTCCGCATTTCCAATTTTATCAATGCAATCGTCCATTCTTGGGATTGGAAATGAATCAGTTTTGGTGACACTGTTGACTTTTCTATAGTAAGTACACATATGGAATGTATTATCTGGCTTGGGAACAAGAATACATGGTGAACTCCAGTTACTTTTACTTGGTTCTATGAAATCATTCTCCAGTAAATACTGAATTTCTTTCTTCAGATAGTTCTGTTTGAGAGGATTCATCCTATAAGGATGCTGTTTCACAGGCGCAGAATCTACAATGTCAACGTCATGATAAATTTTACTTGTTCATGTTGGAACATCAGGAAACAAGTGCTCATATTACTGTAATAGCTGTTTTAGTTCATTTCTTTCCTGTTGTTGTAGATGTGAAAGTTTCTGGTCTAGGTTGTTCAATATTTCTGAATTCCGAAGATTGGTTATACCAGAGTCACTATAGTCTGATCGTATTCCATCGTTGATATCTTCACTGTGTGGGACAGGTACAACTAAATTAACTGAATAATTAGCTGAGCTATCTCTGTCAAAATATTCCTTTAACATATTTATATGACAAAGTTGTTTCTGTTTCCGTCTCCCAGGAGTGTTAATGATATAATTTAAGTCATTTACTTTCTTTTCAACGGTATAAGGACAATAAAATTTAGCCTGAAGAGGATTCTGAGGTATGGGAAAGAGAGCCAGAACTTTGTCACCAGGTTTAAAACTCCTTTCCTGTGAATTTCTGTCATACCTTAATTTCATTTTGACTGGGTAGTGTGAAGATTAATTCTTGCTACTTCACAGGCCTTTGACAACTTGTATTTGAAATCAGAGACATAATCAAGAAGATTAATCTTTGAATCTTCATTTGAAAGAAGTTTCTCTTTCAATAATTTCAATGGTCCACGGACAGTATGATCAAAAACTAGTTCAAAGGGACTAAAACCCAACGACTCTTGAACTGATTCCCTAACAGCAAACAACAACAAATGAACGCCCTCATCCCAATCCTTTTCTGTATCAAAGCAATATGATCGAATCATATTCTTCAAAGTTTGATGAAATCTTTCCAAAGCACCTTGACTTTCAGGGTGATAGGCAGAAGATTTAAACTGTTGGATGCCTAGTTCATGCATAACTTGCTGGAAAATTCCAGACATAAAATTTGACCCTTGATCTGACTGGACAGATTTGGGAAGGCCAACAAATGTAAAAAACTTCACCAAAGCTTTCACAATAGTTTTAGTTTTTATATTTCTCAGAGGAATTGCCTCTGGAAATCTTGTAGATGCACACATGATGGTCGACAAGTATTGGTTGCCTGACTTGGTTTTAGGTAAAGGACCAACACAGTCTACTATTATTCTACTAAATGGTTCATCAAATGCAGGAATAGGTTGCAGATGAGCCTTAGGTATCTTCTGATTGGGTTTTCCTACCATTTGACAAGTGTGACAAGATCTGCAGTATTTAGAAACATCACTTTTGAGTTTCGGCCAATAAAAATGATTCAAGATCTTGTGATAAGTCTTACGGACTCCTAAATGACCAGCCAAAGGAGTTTCATGGGCTAAATTAAGAATTTCCTGTCGATATGACTTAGGAACAACAATTTGATAGCTCACTGACCACTCGTCACCAGCGGGTACATCAGGTGGTCTCCATTTCCTCATAAGGACCCCATTTTTCACAAAGTAACACACTGGAACTTGTGTGGCTTCAGTTTCACTAATAGCCCTCTGAAACAAACAAGATATCTCGGGATCTTGCTCCTGTTCAACGACAAGAGATTGTGGTTTGTCATCCTGATTAGAACAAAGAGAATGAGTTGCCAAAAGAGGATCACTGTGATCAATACCATTTGATTGATCAATACCTGAGGAAAAGGTGACCTCATCAAAAGACTGACCAATACATGTGTCAGCTAAAGGAATAATATCCTGATCAACATCACTCTCAAGAGCTCTCTTTGCCATAGCTCTAGTAACTGCACAAGCAGGGTACAAATCAGGGATTTCAGTTTCGACAGGATCAACTTTCTGATCCAAACAAGGCTTGTCAGTTACAAGTGGATTAACCACAACCTTATCTCCAGCTAGGTCATTGCCTAGTAATAAATGAACACCCTCTATAGGTAAAGAAGTCACTGCCCCAACAGTCACAGGTCCAGAAACTAAGTCTGATGCCAAATTTACACAATGAAGAGGAACATTTACAAAGCCGCACTCTACTCCCTGAACAAGAACACTTTCACTTGAAGAAGACTCCTCAGACAAAGGCAAAGTACCTGATAATAAAAGACTCTGAGAAGCTCCAGTGTCCCTTAATATTTTAATTGGGATAGGTTTGGCAGAATCACCAACAAGTGATATAGAACCTTCTGACATGAATGGTTCATAAGCCTCCAAAATAGAATCAGACTGGGGTTTGTTTAACCCAACAAATGTATTGCTTTCAATACAAGACCGTGACCTTGACCTTGTAGAAATAAGAGCATTTGGAAAAGCTCTGTCTTTACTCTGTTGCTTATTTTTCAACTTGAAGCAATCAGAAATAACGTTCCCTTTCGTTTTACAATAAGTGCACGTAGGAAGAGATAAGGATTTCTGATCAGTCTTATCAGATGTTTGATTCCTAACAGTTGTGCTGTTGTGAAATTTGGAAGTACTCGAATGAGATTGAAATGGTTTTTTACCAGAAAACTGCTGAGAGGACGACTTATTGCCAAATGAAATTTTGTGAGTCAAGGAATAATCATCAGCCATACGAGCAGCATTTTCCAAAGTTTCCACATTCTGCTCGTCAAGATAGGTTTTAACATCACTATGGATGCACCTTTTGAACTCTTCAATTAATACGAGCTGTCTGAGGTTATCATAAGCTTGATCAACTTTCTTGGCTGAGCACCACCTATCAAATAGTTGTTCTTTATCCCTTGAGTTTGTCCAGTTTCTTTTCTACAATTCCTAAACCTTTGTCGATATGCCTCTGGTACCAACTCATAAGCTTTCAAGATGTACTCCTTAACCACATCATAATCAGTGCTTTGTTGTACTGACAGTGAAGTGTAGACTTCACGAGCTTTGCCAATAAGTACACTTTGTAATAACAAAGTCCGATGCTCTCTGGGCCATTTCAAGTTTTCAGCTATTTTCTCGAAATGAAGAAAGTATTTATCTACTTCTTTTTCCTGAAAAGGGGGTACTAACCTAATATATCTAGTAACATCAAAACCTGAACTTGTTTTTGAAGGAGTGGAGTGTGCTCTGTTTGCCAGTTCTAATTCTCTTAATTTAAATTGCATTTCCCTTTCTTCTCTTTCTCTCTCTCTCTGCATCTCCCTCTCCAACTGCCTCTCTTCTTTTTCTCTCTCCATCTGCCTCTCTTCTTTCTGCATTTGGATCTGCCTCTCTTCTTTCTGCATTTGGATCTGCCTCTCTTCTTTCTGCATTTGGATCTGCCTCTCTTCTTTCTCTCTCTCCATCTGTATCTGCCTCTCTTCTTTCTCTCTCTCTCTCTCTCTCTCTGAATCTGAAGCTTTGCCAATTCTAAATCCATCTGGTTCTTTAACTCTAATTCCCTTAATTTCCTGTCAGAACCAGATACAGACTTTCTCTTCAAACTTAAAGCACTATTTTCAAAAATTCCCTTTCCTACTAAATACTGAATCAAAATAATCTTTATCTCCTGTTTTGTCAATGATACTTTTGCCTCAGATAGACTGTATTTTCTGGCAAGCTCGAGCAACTCATCCTTTCTCATGCATTCTAACCCCTCCTGGGTAGGTTTTGAAATGAAATTCTGAACATTAGATGCCATTGTAAATGCTTGTTGGTTTCACACAAAAAAAATTTCTCTATTAAAAATCTTTGCCAAAGACAAAAAAAAAATTCCAAGACAAAATCAATATGAATTTCAAAGATAAATTTAATATCTCTAATATGCTTTAAAGAAATTCAATCGCGGAACGACGAGCCCCCAATTTCTGTTACGACTCTATGGTCTAAGAAAAATGTAACAGAAAGAAAGTGAAACCAACAAATCAAGTAAAAATCAACAAGCAATTTATTACTAGATAATTAAAATGAAAAAATCAAAAAGTCACTTACAGTAATGTGTCTTGAAATCCTAATAATCCAATAAGAATGATTGTTCTAATCACAAGTCCTAAATATAGAATGTTCCAAATTCACGGCTGTGTCCTTGAATGTTATTATGTGCCAATGGTCTCCAAAGTCCTGATGTACTAGTAATCTTGATGTGCTGATGTCAAAATGAAGTATTCCAAAATATCTGAATATAAGTTCACATAAATTCCAAAATCATCAATTGAAAATCCAAAATCCAAAGTTTATGAGCACTGTTATAATCCAATGAATATTTAAAATAATTCCTCTCTTAGAATTTGGAATAAATTTTCACAACTGTAATAGCTCTTTACAAGACTGATGGTAATGTCAAAACTGAATAAATGTCCACCAAACATGGCATATATAAAGATTGGTCACATGACAGAATGTTCTAGAATATGAGTCATCTTAATGGAATTTTTACTTGTAAACAAAAATCAACCTTGACCTTCAAATTGAGAAAACATATTGATCAAAACAACCTAATTCAAGGACACTAGTTAAACATGTTTTTCCTGATAACATTAAGATTTAAGCAAATATTAAAGTGAAGAAACATTTATAATTTCCTAAAATATTTATAATATTATATAAACATCATACATAACAGCATATGTACTTCTAATGGAAAAGTTTAGGAATTACTGCTAAATTTCCGTAAGTCAAAAAGCTGTTGAGCTTTGATACTGAATCAGAGATGAAAAAAAGAAGTTTATGGGACTATTAACTGTACAAAATAGGAAGATAATGAGACCAAATCTTCCTAGGGTACAGCATACTGGACAATGAAAGGTTGCAGGGTTATATTGGTATTAAAAATATCTAAACATCCAATTTAAAAAAACAAATCAATCAAGGACTATCACTCCATTAGAGAGGGGCATCAACTTCAATAGGCACATTTACATCAATTAAACACTGAACAAGTCAACGGAACTCAAGGATAGCTATAAATAAGTACTTGAAATAAATGCTGAAAACTTTGTTTTTGAGCTGACATGTATTTGCTTAAGAGCTTTAATAAATATTAAAAGATTTAAATCTTACCTCCTGACCACTAACATGTGTGCTGTGTGATGCCAAAGTATCTGATGATATGGGTGCACTCTGTATCTGTAGGATCTCTTGAGTAACATCTTTCCCACTATTTGGGTTTATTATCTGTAACAGTCTGCGCTCTCGTTTCTCTGTGGGCTGCTGTCCTGGACTACTCATGCTGGAGGTCATGGGTGGCCTATTCTGTTGTTGAGCTGCCTGATTGTAGAAAATAGCTGGAGGGTTATTGTAGGTGTGAGTGTGAGTGTGAGTAAAGTTTGTTGTGTTCTGCTGTGGCATTTGAAATGATCCCAGCTGTGTGGTTGGCATGCTGTTCTGAAAGACTGGTGAGGGCATTCTTTGAGAGTAGTTGCTTGCAGTCTGAAAGAATAGGAACAAGTATGCACATTTTGAAGAATGACAATGGAATGATACTCTACTGGCTAAAAAGAATTCACCAGAAGTCTGTTTCCTCCTTCCTATTATCTTTTTCAATAACTGAGTATTGAAATCATATCAGATATTCTTGAGAAACCCCAACATATCAAATTTGTGTAACAAAAATAAATTTGTTATATGTCTCAGATTCTGCTTGTTAATTGAAAAACAAGAAAATACAAAGTCTGATCAAAATTCATCTGTGTACATTAAAGTCACTGTGTTCATAAGCTCTTTGAAATATAAACATGTAAGCAGTAACCAGGTCTGGTTGTCAAAATTGTTCACAACAGCGTGGACATGTTTGTGGTCAGATCATTCAGAACAAATTAAATATTGCAAGAGGTGTTACAGTTAAAACCCTACATCAATGCTGCCATCCTTTCAGAAGTAGTGATAACAGGATTTTTTAGATTGCCACAAAGGTTGCCATGCTGGTTGCTAGATCAGAATGATTTTTATCCAGGACCTGCTACGTTATTGTTTGAGTGTTTTCGTAAAAACACAAGTCAACACAATCATCCATTAAAAAGTTAAGCCATAAGATTTTCAAGCTGGCCACCAAGGCTGCCAACAACATATGCAAGAAGTGTTTTTAGTGAAAACTCCATGGCAATAATACTGTTCATTCAGTAGTGGTCAAAACAAGATTTTCATGATAACTGGTTTTACAGCCATACTGGAAGGTCACATCAACACCATTTTCATTGAAGACCACTACATACCATAAAAAGTGATTTAGTGTAAACAACAAACTGATATGACAATCTGTTCAGAGGAAGTAGCAATAACAAGATTTTCAAGATGGCCACCATAGTGGCCTTGCTTGAAATCAAATCAGCACTATCTTTTTTAGGACAACCTACATGTCATTATAATAAGTCTTTCAGAGAAAACCACATGTTGATATGACCATCCATTCAGATGAGGCAATAACAAGATTTTTAAGATGGAAAATTGGATGTTCGATGGGCACCAACTTCATGATGAAACTGCTAATTTTCAAGACTTTCCTCCAAGCAGTTTAGGAGTAGCTATAACAAATAACAGCCAGTGGACAATGCATAAAGTATCACCGATGCTGGCCTATTGGCTAAGTATCTGTTTCAGAACGAATAGCAATAACATTAGTGTCAAGATCTCAACCACAGTAGTCATGTTGGAAATCAGATCAGCACCATTTTACCTTAGGACTGGCTACATATCGTAACAAGAAAGCCAGGGCCTGCATGTTGAACCCAAGATCAAAGCATTGCTAAAAAAACTGTAACCAAAACCTTAACAAACTGTTGATGACTATGCCACCACTGGAAAAATGACTATGTCTCCCTTGCCACTAACATGGGTTTGACAAATCCCATGTCAATATTTATATTCTTTCAGGAGGAGTAGATATCAGCCATAGCAAGATTTTCAATATGGCCACCCTGGCAGCCATCTCAGATGTCAAATTAACAACATTTTCATTTAGAACCAATTACAATGATCAAATAGTGAAATGTGGTTCTCACAATTTTTGACAATTTGAATCATTCATATATATATATATATTTAGGTGGAGAAAGAGGTTAATAGATAATAAGGAAGCAGGCAGGCAAAATAGAATGGAGACAGAGACACAGAGAGAGACACACAACTTTACTAAGAACTCTGTAACAAATAATGATCCCAAAATGCTTTTGAGAATGTTTGCTACTTATTTTGTTATGTGCAGTATGGAATAGGAAAACACCCCACCCCACCCCCAAAGCATAAATTTCATTTGATTATCAAGTTTATTTAGCAAGATAGCTAGAACTCGTGTATTTATAGATGGGTGGCTGTTACATCAAATGAACAAAATGATATGTCATCTAGAAAAATGTAGATACTTGTATTTAGTGATTTTCTGGTGTTACATTAATATTTTTTCACAAGACATAAAAAAATATTTAAAAAAAGAAACACAACAACACAACAGTACTGCTTTTATTTCATCTTTATATGGCTTGGGAATAATTTTATTATTCTAGATCTATATCCCTCTCCATTTATAAAGTTGTATGGTTTTCTCAATGGCAGTATGTGAAAACAGAATATTTCAATCTCAACAAGCTTTTTAGCTTCACATGGGTAATCAATTATATTCTGAATTATACACAGTACATTTCCTTCTAATTTAATGATGTATTACTATTATTTTGGGTGAATGCAGAAGAAGAAAGAAAATATTTGATGTCAATGAATATTACATCTGTCACAAACTTATGATGTATGTCATTCGGTTAGTTATTTATTTTAATGTACTTGAGTACTATTGCCCATGCACATACATGCAAGTAAATCATGTTTTACAATAAACAGTGAATATTTTTCATAAAGCATGACCTAGTGTGCTTGTATAAGATTTGTTTCAATATTTTATATACTATTCGTAAGTAAAAAAAAGAGTTAGTTGAAGCTTTTTATTTAAACTGGTGTTTTTCTTCATCATGAATCGATCAATGCATTTGCAAAAGAAGTTATATCACAGCCTACATCATGGTCTCTTTGGTAGATTAATAGAAAGAAGAATCCATGGACTAATAAATTATTGATTAGTCCATAAATTTTCTTTCTATCATTGATTTTTCTGTTACATAGTTAAATGACGGAGTAGCTTGTAGTCATATGATTCAACCAAATGGTCATTCAATAAAATAAACATTGTTCACCTATCCTCAACTCCACTGTTTTTTGTCACCACTTTGCACAAATTAACAGTCAGTGGCAAATAAAACAGAGCAAAGGAAGAGCAGCTGTTGTGCTATAGGTTATCAGTTAGTGCATGTGCTTTCTTTTTCTAAATGTTTACATATCTATCTGTGGCCCCAGGTGGACAAGTGGTCTAAGGCACTTGCCTTTATTAGATCATTGACATTGAGTTCTGGCTCAACCAGCGTGGGTATGTGAAAAAGCTTGCCAGTAGCTTTCTGTGGGTCAGTGGTTCTCCCCAGGTTTTTCCCGGATTCCTCCTCCACCAGATATACTGGCCACCATGTATAGCCTACCATGTGCTTTGTGTTAAATCCACAAAACCAAAAACCAAATGTATCTATCAAGGGCAACATTTGTGCAACCATATGTGCATTATTAAGAAATACCACTACTTTGATAATTAATACAAAATATACAGTTTAAATCAAACTAAAGAGTTGAAATTTTAATGTAGTGAAATGGTAAATTGCGAAATGTTTGTCAGGTCAATTATTGCACAGTGCACATATAAACTCTCTCTCTCTCAGACCTGAGATATACAATGTCCCTGCTCATACACACAGAGCTGTTATTTAGTGCATGCATGCATCTTTTTGTCACAGCATCAGATAATGAACTTAACTCAAAGTCATTATCATCTTTATATTCCCATAGCAGTACATGGTCAAATAACTTTTGTTTTTTGTCTTGAAATTCATTGCTTTCTTAAGTTTAAATTATCCCTCTATAATGCTGTAATCTGTTGTTGAAAGAAACTGTGCATTATCTCTGTGATAAGTTGCAAATGTTACTTTATAATTAACTGAATGATCATATATTTTCAATATAAGAAAGTGAGCAAATTCCTCCCGAGAGAGAATACATTTAATAAGCATCAGAACATGTGTGACTTTGTTTCACTTTTGTTCAGGTGAGAATTCAGTTTTTGTATTTGTGCAATGTTTGTCATTCTTATCAAAGAGGCAACACAACATACCACTGACATTCTTATCAAAGAGGCAATACAACTTATCACTGACATTCTTATCAAAGAGGCAATGCAACATACCGCCGACATTCTTAAAATAGGTATAGTAAAAAGATCACCTGAACTTCAACAGAAATAAGGACATGAATGTATCTGTGTGTAACAATAATGTAGGATTTAAAAAAACAACAGCAAAACTTATATTTAGATGCTTCATGCAATATATAGTATTAATAAAATTAAATTCGCTTGTCATTGGCATTATGTTAATGTTATTGAAAATTTGATTCGGAAAAATTTAAAAAAGTGTCCATTAATTTATAAGAGCAATGATGTAGCTAACTCAGTACCCTACCATGCATTCTCTCTCTCTCTCTCTCTCTCTCTCTCAATGACTCAATCAAACTCTTTAGCGCGTACTTGCTGGGGTCATAAATAGTAAACCATGCCCATTTTATCGACACCACCTCTAGTTCATTGTGATTGACGGATGCATATCCAGGAGAAAGTGTGGTGTGCAGAGCTATTATCTGCTTGAATTTGCAGCAACTCCAAGAGAATGTGTGGAGATATGGTAGAGGGACTTTTACTTAATCCACAATATGCTCTCTCCACCCCCACCATGATGCATGGAAATACAAAATATTATGTGAGCTGCACTGTATATTCATACCTCCTTGGAGTCAATGAGACTAATGCACAAAATGCTAATGCAAAAAGAGTTAAGTGACTAATCAATCATCTTACTGACAGTACTTTTTTCCATACATATAGCAAGTTATATCATATATACTCGCATATAATTCCATACAAACTGCATAGACCAAGATCTGATGTTGTGTAATGTGCCGGCAGATTCGGATCTATGCAGTTTGTAAGGACTAATCAGTAGAACAAACGACACAGACCCTGATATGCTGGCGCATTATGTGATGGGAGATCAAGGTCTATGTTGTTTGTATTTGGAACAGGTTTATACGCGAGTATATACGGTAACTGGATTATACTTAGCGTCAATGTTAGTGCCCACACTATTGTACATGTAGTTCTCCTTCTACAGTTAACATCATCTATTCTCATTTAGATGGAATGACATTCCTTAATGCTAAAGTGTAGTTCAGCAGGGTCTGGCCTAATTAATACTCAATTGATGAATATAATGTTTGCTGCTAATATGTTTGAAAAGGGTAGGTTAAATGTTGGCATGTTCTGAATTGTAGAAATCTTGCCAAGTCTATCATTGTATCCTAGTTCTGAGAACGCAAGTGAGTTCATATCCAGCTCTGCATTTTAGATTAGTAATTTCCCTGCATATCTCAGAACAGATTCTACACCATATGACAGCAGATTGCAACTTACTGTTCACAAGTTTGCTTAATTATCAACTTCCACAGTCGTCAAATTACAATTACGCTAACTTCTGCACTGGAGACAAGCACAATTACTGCTTCATGGCAAGAGAAAGCCAGTGTATATATTTCTTGGCTATCTACAGCTTCATTGTTAAATTCACCAGCTACCTGAGGATTTTCCTGCTTGCTTTCTAGAATGTGTATGGTCTCACACACAGAATGTTTAGACATGCCTTTTTCTGCACTGGAGACAAGAACAATTACTGCTGCATGCTCCTGAGACAGCCAGTGTATATATTTCTTGACTATGTACAGCTTCACTGTTCAATTCACCAAGCACCTCAGGACATTCGCTGCTTGCTCTCTTGCCACTCCTAGCATCCTGCATCTACAACAACTGTTTATTCAGTTCCAAGAACAGATAACTACATTCTCATGTTGAGTAATTCCATAGTGCATCTAAGAGAAGCACATACACCCAGCTCTGAATCTAGCAAACAATCATGTAATCAAAATGATTAAAACTTTGTTAAGATGAAGCTTCACAGCAAATTTGGTTATAATCAAGCTGAAAGTGTACATATTAGACTCTTCACAAGCCACCTGTATCTCTATTCGAAATCAAGAGACATAACTCTGTAAAATAAGTAAAATTCTGATAACTGTTGAATTTGCATGAGACCTTGTTGAGAAGAAGCTTTGCAACAAATTTTTGCAAAATCAACAAAAATAATTGATGCTATAGTGTTCATAAGCCAGTTGATGCCTATTCTGAAGTAATAATGGTCCAAAATTTGCTGTAAAATAAGGTAAAAAGCCAATCATCATTGCACTCATCTCTGACATTGTTAGGATGAAGCTCTCAGCAAATTTGATTGAGATCAAGTGAAAATGTGAATGTTGTAGTTTTCACGAGCCAACGGGCTGCCTATTCTAAGTTGATCAAGGGCTTTAACTATGTAAAATATATTCTACATCAGATCATCTTCAAACCTATCTGAACTCTTACTGAGATGAAGCTTCACAACAAATTTGGCTCAAATCAAGCAAAACGTTTGAATGCTTGAGTCTTCACAAGCCAAAGGAATGGGTATTCTAAGCCAATCAAAGGCAATAACTCTTAAAAATACCAGCCAAATGTATTCATCATCAACTTCATCTAAGCCCTTTACGGGATGAAGCTTCAAAAGTAAATTTGATTGAAATCAAATAAATAAATGTGGCTGTTAGAGTGTTCACCAGCTTGTGCATGGATGTACAAATATACTGGCTCATAGATCAATGTGTGAATGGACAGACACTACCTCTATGTTGTGTCTCCCCCCCCCTCCATGCCAAAGTGGTTAGTGACCAAAAAAGAGTGAAACGAAAGGGGTATGTGTTGATAGATAATAGATGATGTAGTTACATGTACTCAATGAATGCAGAATTCCTTCTTTTTATTTTAAAGCTGAATGAGCTGCATCCTAGGTCAAGAAGCTTACTTTAAAACTGTCTTACCTTTTCAATAATGATACATGTATCTGAAATGTTGGGAAGATTAGCAGGTTTCATCATGGATTGGGGAGAATATTGCAGCTGCAGGAGAAACACCCTGTCATACTGCTTCCTACCATCTGGACTGATAGGGGACAACTGCTCTGAAAGAAGATCAAACTATGGAATGTTTATCAATGTAGAAATCTGCCAGAAAACTAAATATCCAGGTATGAAATTCTGCAACTCTTAAAATAGAGGAAAGCCAATTTGTATCCTTCCTAATCAGGGGTCCTGAAATTCTAATTACTCATGTTGGACATTTATTTCCTCCAAACTTAACAAGGTGGCCACATATGTGTGAAATTTAATATAAATCATTCAAAGGAGGTATAAAAAGTTGCAACAAATAAGAAAACATTGATATATGTAATTATTACACGTACTGGAAAATGTTCTATTTTCAGTTCCAGGTTTAGTATTATTCTTCTATGGACTCACTAGTTTTCTCCCAAACTATTTATAAAAATAAAAAGGACTTATTCTTTCTCGAAACTAAACAGTAGCAATTTTATAATATCATCTCCACGACAGCATTTTATGCCACTACTACAATAAATGATTATGTATCTTATTTATAATTATAATGCAGAAAATGAATGAAAATAAATTTAGACCAAAGTGATCCCTTCAACGAAATGTGAGCCTCTTTTCTACTTAAGGTGGTTTTAGATGAGATTTTCTTTTTGCTTTTTATTTTAACATTTTTAAAACTTGGCTTTTATTCAGCAACATATAGCCAGTAGTGCGCTGACATGCCATTAAACTACATATTGTGACAGATTAAAAAGACATATGACAATAAAAAAAAACATTCTTTTCCACAGTATCAAACTAAAGTACTATGATGAGTTGATAACAACCAGAGTTTACTTATTTTTTAAAAACTAATTCTTGTTTTTAAAATCTTCTCCAGAACCTATTATCACTGTCTACCCCAAGAACCCAACTTTTACTGGTGAAAGCAACCAGCTTTGAGTAATTTTTGAGTGACAGCCAGTACTAAATAATTTATGCATCAGTAATTTCCTTGATTAGCCACTACAGCTGAGGCCTGACAAGACAAGCGTGCAGCATTTAGTCCACTCATGAAAGTGCTATACTCAATCACATGTACAAAACACAATTAACCTGCTGAAGGTAACTTATTACAATATATACAACCTGTAGTCATTAATATGAAAAGTTTATTACTGAAAAAGCACTTTTATTACTACTTTCAATTGCACTGGGTCAGAAAGAACCTTCCATGTAGGCTTGAATGTGGCATGTAAAAATCTATGTAGTCATCACCTAAATACCAATACTTAACCTATGTATTTAACCATAAAATGTAGGTTACAGTGACCATCTTTGAATGTAAGGGTGTAGTTCTACCAGATAGGCATCCAATTATCAAGTTTCATGATTTGGACATAAACAGCACCCTATAAATGAACTCTGAACACAAAATTCAGCAAAGTCATGGAAACATTAAATATATGTCACAAATGACCCCTTTTTACAATAAGGTTGTAGTTCTTATCAAAATGCATCCTCTCACCAAGTTTCATGATGGAATTATTAATGCCAAAAACTCATGTGGCCATGAGCTAAATGCAAAAACTTGGCCAAAGCCAGCAAAATGTGAAATACAGAATACAATGTCAACTTCTCATTATCAACTGGCTGCCTACTAAATTATTTTTCACACTGAACTGTCTATTTTTTCTGTTATTTAAACTGAAGTTAGTGAAGCATGAAACATGGGTCATAGTGACCTGCTTTATTAATGAGGGTGTAGTACTCATTAAGATGCATCTCCTCACATTGTTGCATAAGCCTAGGTACAACAGTATGTATACAGGTTGCAAAACACCTATGTGGTCATGAGCTGATGCAAAA
The DNA here is from genome assembly GCA_029931535.1 of Margaritifera margaritifera. NCBI lineage: Eukaryota > Metazoa > Mollusca > Bivalvia > Unionida > Margaritiferidae > Margaritifera > Margaritifera margaritifera. The sequence continues at coordinate 80,995 of JAQPZY010000630.1, forward strand.
ACATAACCTAAGAGAGTAAAATGTGAAATGTATGTCACAGTGGCATAATTGAGCTTAAAAAATAAACTTAAAATACACAAATGAAGCAAAGTCAATGAAGCTTTAAATATGGTACTCTTCAAAATGTATCCCATCACCAAGTTTTGTGATTCCAAGTATAACAGCGTGTATATGGTGAAAAAAATCCTGAGCTAAACACAAAACTTAACCAGGAATATACAATTATTGTACATGCCAAAATTAGCCTATTTAGACACCTCTGCAGGGAATAGGTACAATGAAACTCACTCCAAACTGTTGCCTAGGACCTAGGAAGAAAGAATGGTGATGTTGCACATAGGTATATGTTTTTATGCGTGAACACCAACACCAATGATGTGGGTAGTACAAAGCAGCTACAAATTAACCAATAACTGACAATATGGGGTCTTACTACCTGTAAAATACAAAACACTTAATTGACAAGCATTTCAAGTCAAGTCTGATGGTAAAGTTTTATCTTATCAGGTCCTCAAAGAAGTGTTAGAGGATGATAATAAAGTGATTTTTTTCTAGTATCTATTTTGCTTCAATTAGGACCTAAGTTACATATATTTTGTTAGAAAAGTTGATATGTGATGACACACCACCATACAACATAGCTAAAAAGCACATGGAACGAGGGATAGATGTAGTATCTATAGCACAGGGTACAATCATTCCATTATAGGGTTTTGTTAAGTGTAGGAGATAAGCTTTGACACTTATTCTGCATTCTGCTTTGTGACTATAGAGTGTTTAAATATTTGGAAAAACATAATGACCAATCAATTGCATGGACTTATCATGGGAACTGTCAGGCAGGCAATAGTTAATGACACAAGCACAAACTGAAATATCAAAATAAATAAATCTGATACACATGTTGAAGATAAAATTTAATCTGATTTCATGTTGATAGGGAAATTAATCAAATTAACTGCAACTTGGAAGAGAAAGTTAAAGAAAGAAACTGCTTCTAAATGGTACAAAGGTTGACAAAACCAACAAGGTCTCCTGGACAAAAACAAATCAAACTACTTTTGAAACAAATTGGTAACATTATGTCTGACATCTTTTCATTCATGTTCTGTAGCAAGGTGCCATGCAAATATTAAAGAGCAATATTGTTAACATAAAAGTGATAATATTCTTGGGTAATTTTCTGATATGGACTCAATATTTGTGTTTTACACAACTAAAATAAGAAGAATATTATTACCCTTAAATATGGATTCACACTATAGTATTTTCATTTACCTGCATGAAACTTCAAAGAAGAATAAATTCTGCATAGTCTTATCCCAAGATATTTTCAATTCTTCCATGGCGGGGTATAGACCTATTTTAATTTCATGGATGATAGGTCTCTCTAAAAAGTGCCATCTGCCCCCTCCCACCCCCCTTTTATTTCTTGAGTGGCCCTTAGATAATCATACAAACTACTTCATTGAAACACATGTATAATGTGATATTGCATGACTACAACAAGAGCACTTGCCTGTGTGGCCAGATTTCTTCTTCCTTGACTGCAGATGGAACTGTTTTATCTCTTTGAAAATTTCTTCCATGTGACTTGTGTTATTCTTGCTCAGATGGTCATTTGACTTGCAACCTGTCTGTGTTTTCTCTCTATCACTCTTGCCGGAGTCAAAAAGCTCTGCAAATTTACCATCCATAAATGCTGCACAATTATGCACTTCTACTTCATTTTTTGAATATTCATTTTTAATTTGTGACATTATTGTCAGATCAATACCTTTCTTTCCAGACTTTGGTCTGTTTTTCTTTGTATCCTCTTCTACTATACCAACTACCTCAACATTTTGCATTTCATCTACATTAGTAATTTCTGTCACTGTTACTTTTTCAGGTATCATTTCTTCCTATTCTATATTATGCATGCAGGCAACATGTTGATCAGATTGTAATAATAACCAAAACGTATAACCCATATAGACATGGGTAGTGTATACTGTCAGACCTGGAAATTTCCTATCATATTCTTTTTATATTAAAAAAAAAACAACAGAAGACAGAAGTTTTTAAATATTGAGGGAGATACAGGAGACATTGCTGATACCTGGAGAACTGTCCTCCTGCTCGGAAGGTTCAAATGTATGAAAGTGCTCTCTATGACACCTTTAATTCAACCATGCATTTAAAGATTAAAACCCTGTACTGTTAGAATTAAACAATACAAGGGTACAGGTATTAATTGAAGACAAAACTTTGCTTAAATAGGGTATTATACAAATGCAATGTATATACTTCAAAGGTAATAATTTAGAGTCTTTTTGCAATTAATCCTGAAAAATATTCCTTTCATTTACAAAGAAAGAGATAGAGTTCATCCATAATCTACTGGTATCTAGATTCCTTTCATTTACAAAGAAAGAGATAGAGTTCATCCATAATCTACTGGTATCTAGATTCCTTTCATTTACAAAGAAAGAGATAGAGTACATCCATAATCTACTGGTATTTAGATTCCTTTTATTTACAAAAGAAAGAGATAGAGTACATCCATACTCTACTGGTATTTAGATTCCTTTCATTTACAAAAGAAAGAGATAGAGTACATCCATAATCTACTGGTATTTAGATTCCTTTCATTTACAAAAGAAAGAGATAGAGTACATCCATAATCTACTGGTATTTAGATTCCTTTTATTTACAAACAAAGAGATAGAGTACATCCATAATCTACTGGTATTTAGATTCCTTTTATTTACAAACAAAGAGATAGAGTACATCCATACTCTACTGGTATTTAGATTCCTTTCATTTACAAAAGAAAGAGATAGAGTACATCCATAATCTACTGGTATTTAGATTCCTTTCATTTACAAAAGAAAGAGATAGAGTACATCCATAATCTACTGGTATTTAGATTCCTTTCGTTTAAAAACAAAGCGATAGAGTACATCCATAATCTACTGGTATTTAGATTCCTTTCATTTAAAAACAAAGCGATAGAGTACATTTATAATCTACTGGTATTTAGATTCCTTTCATTTATAAAACAAAGAGATAGAGTACATCCATAATCTACTGGTATTTAGATTCCTTTCGTTTAAAAACAAAGCGATAGCGTACATTTATAATCTAATGGTATTTAGATTCCTTTCATTTATAAAACAAAGAGATAGAGTACATCCATAATCTACTGGTATTTAGATTCCTTTCGTTTAAAAACAAAGCGATAGCGTACATTTATAATCTACTGGTATTTAGATTCCTTTCATTTATAAAACAAAGAGATAGAGTACATCCATAATCTACTGGTATTTAGATTCCTTTCATTTAAAAACAAAGCGATAGAGTACATTTATAATCTAATGGTATTTAGATTCCTTTCATTTACAAAAGAAAGAGATAGAGTACATCCATAATCTACTGGTATTTTAGATTCCTTTCATTTACAAAAGAAAGAGATAGAGTACATCCATAATCTACTGGTATTTAGATTCCTTTTATTTACAAACAAAGAGATAGAGTACATCCATACTCTACTGGTATTTAGATTCCTTTCGTTTAAAAACAAAGCGATAGAGTACATCCATAATCTACTGGTATTTAGATTCCTTTCGTTTAAAAACAAAGCGATAGAGTACATCCATAATCTACTGGTATTTAGATTCCTTTCGTTTAAAAACAAAGCGATAGAGTACATTTATAATCTACTGGTATTTAGATTCCTTTCATTTATAAAACAAAGAGATAGAGTACATCCATAATCTACTGGTATTTAGATTCCTTTCCTTTAAAAACAAAGCGATAGCGTACATTTATAATCTAATGGTATTTAGATTCCTTTCATTTATAAAACAAAGAGATAGAGTACATCCATAATCTACTGGTATTTAGATTCCTTTCGTTTAAAAACAAAGAGATAGAGTACATTTATAATCTAATGGTATTTAGATTCCTTTCATTTACAAACAAAGAGATAGCGTACATTTATAATCTAATGGTATTTAGATTCCTTTCGTTTAAAAACAAAGCGATAGAGTACATCCATAATCTACTGGTATTTAGATTCCTTTCGTTTAAAAACAAAGAGATAGAGTACATTTATAATCTACTGGTATTTAGATTCCTTTCAGTTACAAAGAGATAGAGTTCATCCACAATCTACTGGTATTTAGATTCCTTTAATTTACAAAGAGATAGAGTACATCCATAATCTAATGGTATTTAGATTCCTTTCAGTTACAAACAAAGAGATAGAGTACATTTATAATCTACTGGTATTTAGATTCCTTTCATTTACAAAGAGATAGAGTTCATCCACAATCTACTGGTATTTAGATTCCTTTAATTTACAAAGAGATAGAGTACATCCACAATCTACTGGTATTTAGATTTCTTTCATTTACAATTAGATAGAATGCATCCACAATCTACTGGTATTTAGATTCCTTTCATTTACAAAGAGATAGAGTACATTTATAAGCTACTGGTATTTAGATTCCTTTCATTTACAAACAAAGAGATAGAGTACATTTATAATCTACTGGTATTTAGATTCCTTTCATTTACAAACAAAGAGATAGAGTACATTTATAATCTACTGGTATTTAGATTCCTTTCATTTACAAACAAAGAGATAGAGTACATTTATAATCAACTGGTATTTAGATTCCTTTCATTTACAAACAAAGAGATAGCGTACATTTATAATCTACTGGTATTTAGATTCCTTTCATTTACAAACAAAGAGATAGAGTTCATCCATAATCTACTGGTATTTAGATTCCTTTCATTTACAAACAAAGAGATAGAGTTCATCCATAATCTACTGGTATTTAGATTCCTTTCATTTACAAAGAAAGAGATAGAGTACATTTATAATCTACTGGTATTTAGATTCCTTTTATTTACAAAGAAAGCGATAGAGTACATTTATAATCTACTGGTATTTAGATTCCTTTCATTTACAAAGAAAGCGATAAGAGTATATTTATAATCTACTGGTATTTAGATTCCTTTCATTTACAAAGAAAGAGTTAGAGTTCATCCATAATCTACTGGTATTTAGATTCCTTTCATTTACAAAACAAAGAGATAGAGTACATCCATAATCTAATGGTATTTAGATTCCTTTCATTTACAAACAAAGAGATAGAGTACATTTATAATCTACTGGTATTTAGATTCCTTTAATTTACAAACAAAAAGATAGAGTACATTTATAATCTACTGATATTTAGATTCCTTTCATTTACAAACAAAGAGATAAGATAGAGTAGATCTATAACAGTTTCCAAATTAATTAATTTTTGTCCATGTTTGCCACTGGTCATGAAAATAGACCAACCAGAGACAGACTAGCAGTAGTAGAAGTAATAATAGTTGGGTTTAACAGCACATCAGCTCAACACTGGCTATATGGTGCCAAATAAAAGTAAAGTTCTAAAATTAAATTTAAAGAATTGCATGAAAATCCTAGGAAGATAAAGCCTTCCATATAAACATATTAGACATGAAGTACTAACCAGTAAAAGTTGAAAAGGTCAAGCTGTTACTATTCTATAAAGTGTATGTAAAATAAAAGATAACGGTGAAAAATGTAACATCCTAACAACATATGGTCAAAATTTGTTATTTAAATTACATTGTCTCATAAAGTCTAAGATATTAAGAAAGTTACATGGTAAAGATGTTAAAATTCTGAAGAGTGTATACAAATGTATGAAACATGGTTTGAATCTTTACAAACCTACCAATTAAAAACAAAAGTCATGGACCACTCTAACACCTACTTGAAGTATAGGCATCTCATTAGCTGACAATATCTATTTTCTGATTAGCATAACCACTGGAGCAAACTACAACCTTGAGTTAGCCATTTCAGATGTGATTATTTATTTGGACACAATACATCTTGAAAAGGTTAAATATTCTTGAGGGGAAAAGAATATGATACCATTTTCACTATACACATGATTGAAAAGTAAACAGGTATATCAATGGTCACTATAGTACAGTAAGGTAGCTTTATGTTTATATAGATATATCAGTGGTCACTATAGTACAGTAAGGTATTTTATGTTTATACAGCTATATCAGTGGTCACTATACTACAGTAAGGAAGATTTATGTTTATATAGGTATATCAGTCGTCACTATAGTATAGTAAGGTAGATTTATGTTTATATAGGTATATCAGTGGTCACCATAGTGCAGGAAAGTAGATTTATGTTTATACAGGTATATCAGTGGTCACCATAGTGCAGGAAAGTAGATTTATGTTTATACAGGTATATCAGTGGTCACCATAGTGCAGGAAAGTAGATTTATGTTTATACAGGTATATCAGTGGTCACCATAGTGCAGGAAAGTAGATTTATGTTTATACAGGTATATCAGTGGTCACTATAGTACAGTGAGGGAGATATAATCTTTATGTTGTTTTTTTTTAATTCATGTGACATAGCAGCAGCAATCATCTACCCAGCCATGGATAATACTCAATTAAAAACGACGTAATGTACCATAGATGTAACTGTTGCCTCTCCTGCTTTCTTCTAAGCACAGCCAAGTATCGGAACATTCTTTTAATATTTTGTATGCCCATGGTTTGGACATTTTAAGAGGCTAACAGTCCTCTTTGACTTCAACATGTTCTTGTTAGTTGTAAAGTTAACAATTGGTCCAAGTTGTTCTTTATCAAAGTGCATGGATCCAAGTTGAATTGGGGTTGAGTTAAAGTTGTCCCAAAGCTGGGCCGACTTGTCATTGGTCCAAGTTTTCCAATCTCTGAGCTTACTATGCTACATCATAATTAATCCAAAAGTTACATGCATCACATGTCAAAGCTCTCTGAAGTTTATTTACTGACCATTGACATATTCCACAAGGGTCAGATAGTATGGTTTTTTTTGGCATCACAAGGGTCATTATTATGGGTTGTTTTATGAAGTCCTAATTGTCACCAGTATGTTTCATCTATTCAAGACAAAGTCATCCGGTTGGTAATCCAGAGACTTTAGTCACAAATGGCTGGACTGTCTTTAGAGAGTGTTTACATGTAATAGGCCAAAGCAAAGTGTTTATAGAGACTATGATTCACAGGTGAAAGGCGAGGGCACGGATAGATTTGTCCTTATTAAGATACTGCAATTACAATCAGGGACGATTATATTATATGGTGTCAGACATATAATGGTATTCAATTGGCATGAGATTTTCCCCACAAAATCTCTTATGTCAGTTCCCGTTCAGGTAGTGTCAGAGGAAAGAAATCAATTCAAAACAGGAAATTCATCTACCTTCCTTGCCTTCCAACTTATCGTAAACATGCAACAGTTTTTATGACTAATTCAACGCTGATCGACAAACATATAGACATCTGCAAACTACATCCATTGTATCATAATCAGAAGATTATATCAACAATCAAATCATTTGCTAATAATGTATTTAAAAGCATCACAGCTGCTGTCATACAAGTCTGCAGTAACTGTATCTATTGAGTCAAATGTCATAATGGCAGCCATTCCTACTTGTCCACTGCTGAACAAAACTGATTCTAAGTCTTAGAGAAATATATTATATATACATTGGCAGTTCATTCCTTATTCAACATAGAAATGTTTCACATTTTTTTCTAAGTCCCACAAATGCAGGATTCTTTCCCTGATTCTACCAACATTATAGAAAAAGTACATTGCCTGAAACTCCACAGAATAACAAAACTTTCAAACTCCTTCTTACTTGTCTATGCACACTTTAACATGCATGCAATATGCTAGAACTACTAGTTAGAAGGCTGCAGTTTGTAAACTCTACTCAATGATCTTAGCTACAACCCCAAAACCTTACAAATCATATCTAGCAGTATCTCTTTTGAATGATTGCAAAATAAAAATTTCTCTTAAAAAAACATTAAAAGTTTTCCTGAAATAAATATATCTGAAAACTTAAACTTCTGACCTGTTCTGCTGTAGAGATTGTGATATATAATTCTGACAATAAAATGCACTCACTTTCCTCTTTGGGTTTGGCTTGTGGTAAGTTTGGTATCAAGATGGCCAGATCTTGCTCTTCTTGTACCATTTCTTGACAAATCTGATCAACAGTTTTGGGGCTGTTATCATACCTCCTCGGCACCCATTTATTCTGTAATTATTTGGGTATGATTTCAAACGTTATTGAGCTTGCACCTCCTGGTAATGCTTATATTTGCAAGCCCAAGAGAAATTTTCTCAACTTTTAAAGAAGAAGAATGAAGAAAAAAACCAAGAAAAACATCCTATTAATTCTTCTAATGAATGTTTAACTCACATTACAAAATAATCTAGGCAAATCGAACTGATTGAGACAGGTGTTAATTTTAAACATCAGAATATTCACTTGAACACTAATTTATGGTTATACAACCTTGTATGTCCATCTTTAGACTTATCAGCTGTTTCCATGACTCAGCCTCAAACAAGCTTACATGAATATAAGTTAGTGTTCAAGCGGCATGTTAAAATTATGTTTATTAATATGATATATCTCAACCAGCTTGATTTTAATGGATTATTTTTATAATGCAAGTTGAACATTCATTAGATGAATCAGTGAGTTGCTTTTCTTTTTCTTTAAAACAAGAATAAAATTTATATTAGACAAATCTAAAGATGGAAATGTAAGGTCCAATCACACATGTACATTATTAGAAAGAAGCTCTGAATTGTACTTTTGAAAAACATTTACGACCTACTCCAGGATCACCATAGCAGCAAACTCCATTTTTGGAGGGTTGTTTGTTTTAATCTTTAGCAACAAGGTCTGACTGCATATAAACAATCATTATAAATGACATATGAACAATGATCATAAATGTTTTCTGAAGTTTAAAAGTTCATTTTCCATAAAACAATGAACAAAAATTAATCTGAAAGTGAAATCTTGTGTTAAAAATCTCCCTTTGTTAAGCAAACTGACTTTCACAAACTGTGCATTTTTACATGTATAAATGCTATGCTACATATTATGGACAGCAACATAAAACCTGGTTTCAGAGCATGCATTTACCTGTCTGAGTTCTATCACATCCTGCAGCATGAAGCAGACTCTAGGTGATAACTTGTTCTCATTGACTATCTTCTGCATCTGCACAAAATACTGATCCATTCTTTGCTGTAACAATAAATAAGAATACATCAATTTTGCAATTAGAAGATATAAAGATATTATATATATCACTCATAATATATTAATTCTTTATTTACTACCTCAACACTGAATTTAATAAATATCATATATATTTTAGATACAAATAGAAAAATTGGAATGAAAATCAGATAGACTGAGGTTTCACTAACTTTCATGGGATACCAATTTTTGTGGATTTAGTTGTTGCCCTGAACTACAAATTTAAAGACCCAACGAAAAATTAGTCACATGTGATGAAGAAGCCCAGCCCCCCCCCCCCCATTTTCTTACTGAAACATTCATAAAGATCAACAAAGCTGTTTGATAAATCAATGTCATTACTGTAATTTGGTAATACAATATTAGCTTTTACATGTGTTTCTTTTATTTTAACCCTTTTAAAAAAAGAATTAGAAAGCATTTTATATTGTTTCAATTCATACGTTATCTTTACAGTATATGGCAGCTGTAATTTCCACACACTGCCTTAAATTGATATGTTGTGAGATCAGTAAAGACAGAGAGAAACAAGAAAATGCATATTAATGTATTCAAGCAGTAGTATTACTGAAAATGAAAGAATAATAAATGATACTAGTATATGAAAATTAGATTTAATACTTATTCTAATCGATTCTTCATTCAAGTGAAACTGTAGTTGACAAATTTATATCCTCTTGAAAGCACATCTCTTTTTATCCATGTATGTTTAATCTAAATGAACAACAACACTGTAAAATACTAGAATTATTCCTTGAAGCACAATTACTAATGAAACACTATGAATATACACTAATTACAGTAGAGTACTGAATCTCACACACTTCACTGATTTTTGGACAAAACCACTGAATCAACATCATGTCAATTAAGTCTGCTGGTATGCACAAATGTTTGTCAGGTAAATAATCCTAAATTTTGTTGAATTAAACAAGTCCAGCTTTCTCAAAGCCATGAATAATTAGGTCCAATCTTTCACACATTTTTGCAAGAGTGGCAATTATTTATTCAGCATTTGACTGATGAGGTCTTAAGATCCACTAATACAGCACACTGAGCATCACCAGTGATATCTTCCTTTTCCCTGATTGTCTCCATGACCAGTTTATCATACAAGTTGTGGAAGTATTATCTTAATTCTTCTTTGTAGTCTTTATTTACTGTAAAGTCTAGTGGTTGAAGTTGGCTCATTCATGAGGCAGGCACACCTGACATATTCCCAGACAAAAAGCAACATCGTCCAATTGAGAACAAGTTATCTTTTCATATACATGTAAGCCTATACAAAATTACTGGAAATTCAAATTTGATAAACAAGAAAATAACATATCTGCTTTCTTTGAAGCATTTAATACATTTACAATCAAAAAGAAAGTTGGTAGACTTAGCATTGTCCAATGGCATCACCTTACATATACACACTCGTGCCCACACTAACAAAAAGAAATATACCAAGTTTCTGTCTTTAAAATCCTTTGGACAGCAGAATCTTTTCTGAATTAGATGCAGTCTTTGCTGCACTCAATAGTTCAGCAGGGGGGCTGAAGGTAATGCAAGTGTCATTTGTGTTCATCTCTGCACTCATTAGAGACTGAGTGGTACTGTTGTTCAAACTCCTCCGAAGATCTTGTTGAATTTTTCCCAGCAGAGAAAATGATCTTTCTGTATTTCTGTGAGGGAGTGTCAAACATGCTGGGTGGTGTTGCTATGTTGACAGACATTGGACACTTCAGAATGACTTATGTCAATATGGTGTTTGCAGTGTGTGCAAAAAATAAAAATGCTACCCCTTGCTGCTGCACTTCAAAAAGTCAAAATCTGTCCTGGAGTTCTGAAATTTAGTTTCACTGGACTTTGCATGCTTTGCAGATGACTTATCCTTTTCGACATTTTGCTTTCAAAAATGAACCACACTTGCTGCTGACCACAAACTTGCCAATAACCTTTAATAAAAATGGCTTAAACATTCTCATTCAAGGCAATGATGTGTAATAACTTTTGTTCTTCACTATGGATCTCTTTGTTTTACCTAACTTCAAATGAATTGGGTTGTTCCACTTTGTGTACTTTACCTATGCAAATTAGCCTAACGGGCTCTCCCACAGCAGTCTTCAAAAGGTTTAACACAGCATCACCCTAGCTATTCTCAGCCAATCAAGTACTCTGTGAAATGGTGGCTGCTTGTCTCTGACCGCCTTACCTTCTAACTGCCTCAATATAATTTATTGCATAAACTGCCCCAAGGATAGTATTACATGAGCGCTAGGTAGGACTGCTTACATAGACTACATGCTAGGGGCATATATAGTGGCAGTCACAAAAGTCTCTCTTTATCTCTCTCTGTTGATTTTTTTTTACAAATTTATTTATTTTTGCTAACATTACTGAAAATCATGTTTTACTAAACATGACCGTGTTGGGGGCTTTAGGAGTAAAAAAAGCATGATTTTCGCATGACATGTCATGTTATGGCAGGTATGGGCAGCCTCAAACAAAAGGAGTGATTCCATAGTCTTTCAATTTAGTTAGCATCTTTGCACTCTGATGGACTCTGAATGCATCAAATAGTGACACTGCCTGCTAACTGCATTAAGCAAGAGGCAACTGATCACGTGTTTGGTTCACAAGTGGAATAATGACATTATCCAAACCAACGAGGATCTAAGTTGAATTTTACCACTCTTCAGCCACTGTGTTAATGCCATGGTCATCAGAAAGTACTGATGGTGCAACTTTATGGACAGTGATTTAAGTAAAAAGATCATATGCATGTACTTTAATAACAAATTTAGCTTAGTGTTGTTAGCTGCGTTGGCTTCCTTAGATGTTGAGTGTAAGTGATTGATTGTGAGAAGTGTTTGATTTGTGCTCATACAGGTGTTAGTATTGTTTTAACTATTGACGCAACCACCATTTGTTGCTGGCATAGTTTTGTACTTTTATATTCTTTCTTTTGGGTCCTTGTAGAGTTTAATCCATGAAATTGATTACCTCCAAATATGCAAATGTTGACAGGCAAATCCACGAATTTAAATATCCAGAAAATGTCTTTTTTCTAAAAATCCAGAAACTTGAGACCCATGAAAATAAATGAAACCATAGTATGTTGCTAATTCTGCATGGCTTTAAATCCTCCACTGGGGACTAGAAATTAATCGCTGCTTAGATAAAAAAATTAAGACGGTTAAAATTTCTATTAAAAACAGTATTGGTAGCAATCTATTAAATGTTCAGTACCCCACCCTTTCAATGGTATATCTGTAACATATACCAGCTTAAGTAAACATAAAACTCTTATTTTTTGTTTTGTCTTAGATGAAAATCTTTGGGTTTTTTTACAAAAGAATTTTTTGAATAATTTACTAGAAACATCTTCCATTCAAAGTGCCTTACATTCATTTACTTACTTTGGCTTTTTCTGTTTCAAGCTCTTTTCCAACAGTTTTGAGCAATATGCAGAGACACTCCAAATTTTCCTCAAATTTCCCTTTCAGCAGTTTGAATACACAGTCATGCATGATATTTTCTGTCAGCATTTTGAGCTTGAACAATTCGCCTATAAGCCTATCAAAACAAAATATGAAGCACTGACAAAATACATACAATACTATAATAATATACTATAACAAGGCTATAGCCCACACTAAAATAATTCCTTTAACCCAAACCACAACATGAGTGTTCTGCAGAACAGAATGTCTCATTTACATCCATGCAATAATGTATTCCAAACAATTCCTGTCTCTGAGTTACAAACACCTTAGCACACAATTTTCACTCATTGCTGCTGCTGGAAAAGTGACACCTATGTCACACCAGGTTTACTCAGACAAGAACAAATCTGTTGACACCGCTGCCAGTCAGGGAATTGATCAACACTGTGGGCCTGAAAAAAATCACAGGAAACCAAATGTAAACACCATTCACACTAATAATATTTTTTAATAATATTTTTGTTAAATCACATCAAGTTTGCAGCAAATTGAGGGAAGACCAACAACAGTCAAAATGTGTTCAGGAACGTTTGTGAATAATGTCAGCCACATGGAAAGACTCCAATAACTTCTCTCATGATTGAACTAAAATGATTATTAAGGATATATATATATATGGCAGACTCATATTACTTTATTGGGGGCATTAAATGTATATGAAATATAGTATAGCAAGAAATAACTCATTAAGAACAACAATCCTGAACCTGGCATTCAAGTGATAACTGCTACACCTTGTACATTACATTTTAAGAGTGCAAGATACAGAAAGAGAGCGACAGAGAAAGAAAGCGTACCTTATATTTCCTAACGATCTCCTTTTGGCTTTCATTTCTTCATATTCTAGTTCTTTGTTCATTTTTTGCTTTTCTTCCTCCTAAAATGACATGACCTTTTGATCATGTACCAAAGTCAGAGTCAGTCTATAGAGATATCAATACTATCAGAAAAACCAGAATCAAAAGATCTACTGTGAGGCATCTCATCAAAGCATGCTGACTGATTACATTTTAGGTCAGATGGTAAAGCAACCCAAGCCTCCGTATGATTAATGAAGTCTATCAATCAGTCTATATATATGTCCATTGTTCTGATTCAACTCACTAATTTTCTGCTCATGTTCAGTAGTGCATGCATTATAAGACATACTATAAGATAATGAGAAAACTTGAGCACAATGACCTATATATCATGATGCTTTACACGAGTTATACATTTAGCTGATATATGGATCAATTCTCATTGTTCCACTTGGACATAAATACAATTTCCACTCACAATGGTATCACATACAGCCATATACAAGTTATTACCAAACACATCCCCTGGTCTTATTAATCTCATATGCAATGTATCACCTGTTGCAATGACGTAAGAAGGAATTTGAGAATTATTCATGTGCAAAAGGTCAAAATCATCCCTTATATATCAATATCAGACTATCAGCATGTATTATTCAATTGCTATATTTCATATACTGTGAATTCTGTTACTATTATGGGTATTAATTTTCATGGCTTTGCAAAAATACACATTTTTGTTGGTACTTAAATTTGTAAACTGGGGAAGGGGTACTATGGGTTCCACTTGACAATAATTGCTCTTTGAGTCTTCAATTTTGTGGTTCATAGCAACCAAGAAATCCATTAAAACTGGTACTTGACAAAAAAAGTAAATTCACGGAATAAGCCTTAATTCTGATGCAAAACCAGCATTGCAGTTACTTAATAAATGCAATGCTTAAAGCAGTTACTTACTGTATATACTCACTTAAAAGTCAAGTCCAACAACAAACAACACAGATCCTGCTCTGCAATCATATAATGCACTGGCAGAACAGGGTCTTTGTTGCTTGTTCTACTGATTACTCCTAACAAACTGTATAGACCCAGATCTGTGGGTGCATTATGTGAAGGCAGATCTGGGTCTGTGCAGTTTGTATATACAGTAAGAAATGCAATGCTTAAAGGAGGATTTTGAAACCGAGTGTTTGCATCTGTACAGGTAAGAGGTCAAACTTAGGTATCACAACAATCAAGCATATAAATGACCAATCATATTCCTATTCAGAGGTCTGTTCACCTGCACAGTTTGGAAGAAAATTACACAGGTGAGTTAGTCATCCTTTTATACTTCAGACCCATTTTTAATCTCTTTTTAGAGATTGAGTGATTGATCTCTTACTGTAGCAGCCTTCTCTATCTCTTTCCTTTTCGAATCAAATTCTTTTATAGAAGAAATGGCTGTTTTAAATTCCCAATGACATTTTGTTAGTAGCAAGGCTTCGAAGTTGATATCTCCCTGCTTTGTTTCTGCTGGCACTTTAAACTAAAATGGAAAAAAGAAGGGCATGGATCTGTGCTAAATGAAAGTTGCATCCATCTATCAACTTTTGATGTAACTACTTGTCTTAACGAAAAAAGACACTGATGGTATTTCATTCTGTTCATGCATATTCACTTATTTCCTTCCTTTGTGATGTATTTCTTTCATTATGATTGTTAAAAGACACTTATTACATTTTTCAAAAATAATTATACGAGATATTACTCACAGTTCCTTGCAAACCTCTCAATCTTGTCCACCTGATTAACTAGTCAAATAACAAACCAACATACAAAATAGTCCTGAATAAAAACAATTTGAAAAAGTATGCCTTTGTTGTAGTAATAAACATCTCAACAAAGAAAGAAAACAAAGAATATCTCTCTACACTCAAAATTCAAAGTTAAAAACAAAGAAAATGGAAGCAGCACCAAACCCCATAAAATATTAACAAGATTGACAATCTAATTTGAAAATTTATCTTATCTGATATATTATTTTGATAACTTAGTGTATCAAACAGACTGTATTTGTAAATTAAGTTCCTAGTGGGAAAAGACAATGGGACATACCAGCACAAATATTTACTCAAACTTGGGCTGTAATTCCATTAAGTGTTCCCAAATGAACATCTAATAAATCAGTTTTATCAATCTGGACACCAAATCAACTAATTTTTGCTCAAGTTGTAGAAAATCCTGGATTACTATCTGTACATTTTTCTTTGGGGATTATTCCCCCCCCCCCCCTCCAGATTCATACTCCACATAAATTGTGACTGCTTGACCATGGGTGACATCTGTCAACCAACTATCACAAAAAAGAGACAACAGCTTTTCCAACTGAGTAGAGCACCTGATAGAAATGAGCCCGACTAAGTGTATAGGGTACCTGGATAGAATTTGAGCATACCCAACTCAGTAGGATACCTGAATATAATTTACTGTATAACACAGACCATCTAAACTCCTTACAACTTTATCATTTTCCATCCAATTTTGATAACGTTTTCACTGGTCCAAAGTACTAAATATGCTAATGACCAGGTAAAGCATTCTTAGTTTTCTGAGGGGTCAATTGAGACATTCATAATGATCCATAAATCTCATGATTAAATCGCTCAAAATTTAGAATCTCAGAATGGCAGATACTTATTACCTTGTAGTGGAATTGCAGTAAGACAAAGCATACAAGTTCACTATACTGGAAGTAAGTTGTATGTAAAATGATTTATCCTCTTTCAAGTTACTTACCTGAGATAAACATCTGCACATACTGGCATATGCTACAATAAATGCTTGTCCTTGTTCACCAATCGCCTGAAATCAGCAAATAATATTAATAATACAGATAAAAATAATGATTGAAAAACAGTTAGTTCAATCTCAAACATGACAGTAAAAGTGGGGCTTAAAGCAGAAGACCTGAAGGTATTGTGATAAATCTGGACTGCAATGTGAGATGGACGTTTCATCAAGATAGATTTGTAGAAAATTTAAATACAGGAAATTCATATTTAGAAAGTATACCAGGAAGTAATGTGCATCATGTGTGCGTTTGTTTAATTTGGGTCAATGCATTATTGGTATATTAGCAGCTTCTGGTGACATGAGTAACAACAAAAGTATGAGTCATCATGTATTTCTGTGTATCATTTCAGGTGTGAATTCAGCAAATACAATATAAGAATGTATGTAATACAAGTATTTACAGTCATGCAATCATGACAGTAAAGGGTCATTGTATTTTTGTTATGATCTCTATTTGTCTGGATTAAGGAGGCAGTGTACATCTTGAACACAAAATCTGATATGTATGTAAAGTTTTATAGGATATCTTAGAACAGTTTGGGAATTTTCTTTCATAAACTAAATTATGTATGATGGATGGATGGATGGATGGCCAAACAGATGGAGAAACTTAAAAGATACTGAAGCTGATGATTTCTCAAAACAAAAGGCACATTTAGATTACAAGTGTCAAAGGGATATTTGCTCCAGAAATGAAAGTGTGAATGATGGATGGATGGATGAACAGACCAATGCAAAAAATGCTAACAATTTTGAAACTTCCTAATAGAAATTTAGATCACTAGTCTTATATGTGTAGCATGTTTCAAAGAGTATCTTGAATTCTTTTGGAGATTTGCTCCACAAATGAATGATGCACAGATAGATGAAACATTAAAAATATTGAAACAGAAGAAATGTGAATAGAAAAAGGCACATCTACACTACTACTGGTACTAATAGTCTAATATGTGTACCAAATTTCAAAGAGATGTATTAAATGGATGGATGGATGAACTAACAAATGAAGAAAGAAAAACCTTCTAAGTATTGAAACTGAAGAAATGCTAACAGCTAATCTGCTGCACCACTAGTCTAATATGTGTACCATGTTTCATCAAGATAACTTGAACTGTTTTGAATTTATGTTCAGGAAAAGAAAATGTGAATGATGGATGAACAGACAAATGAATGAAAACATTAAAAATATTGAGACAAAAAACTGTGAATAGCAAAAGGTAAATCTGGACCAATGTCTAATATGTATACAAATTTCATCAAGATATCTTAAACAGTTCTGGAGTTTTGCCCTGGAAACAAAAGACAAAATGAACAGACAAATAGACAGAAATGTTAAAAATATTTCAACTGAAGAATAGCAAAGGCACATATGGACCACTAGACTAGCATGCGTACCTAGTTTAATAGAGATATCTTTAATTGTTTTAAGGCCTATAAATCAAAGTGTCAGAGAAGGACAGATGAATGGAAGGTACCCATTTCTATACCTCTCCCAACTTCATTGGACAGGGAATAACAAGAAGATATAACTTGGACAATATGTACAATTACATTGTGAATTTAAAACACACAGTATGATCAATACATTTTTATAAATGCATAAGAGCGACCATCATAATTTTTGTGACAAAATCTGCTTCAGAGCTCCCATATGTAGTTGAAAAATATAAATGTCTTCAAAGAACACAAATGTCATAAAGCCCCTCATTTGCAATTATGAATTCCCCAACATAACATAAAACTAACCAGGCATAATCGATGGATGGAAAGATGGATAGATGGAGGACAAGGGTAACACTATATGCACTAGTTCAACTAGATTTTTGTTTATAAAAAACATGTCCCACTGCAGACCAAAACTAAATCTGTCAGTAAGCAAGTTCTTATGGAATACCCCTGCTCATAAAGTACTAATCTCATAAAGCCCATTCATAAATACAACATAAATTTGTGTCATGATACAAATGCAAACACCACACCTTTGTTTTAGCATGCCCTGGTAACCTTCTTAGTAAAAAGGCAATAAAACAGGCTTTAATAAAACTTGCTTAACATAACAAAATCACGATCAAAATTAGTAAAGTAAAGCTCTATATATTGCTCATATTATTATTGAGAACAGCAATTAGTGCCTAGAAATTTGAAAGTGACATCATGAAATTCACAGATTTTAAAAAGAAAGCATAGATTGTCTTTAACAAAACTATTTACTCAATAAATAACACAAAATCAAATGACATATCAATGAAAATGTTGGGAAATGCCTACTGGTGACAACACTTTTAGAAATAAATGCCAAGTCTGGTATGCCTTTTCTATTCAAAGATGAAATTGACTGTCACAGTGATTCCAGTGAGCTCTAATGTGAAAACCTAATTAAGTGCTTCCTCAGCAGCTAAGTTGGATTTTTTTGGACAACTGTTGAGTACTGAATGATCCTTTCCACACAATAACAGAAGCTAATGTACACATTAATTGACTCAGTCAATTACGATACAATGAAATGTACTGACATCACAGTAACATCCATGTGTAGAGGCAGCCTGATTTTTTGTCAAAATCATACACTATATACAACTCCTAAGTTTTTGCCTTTTTTGGCTAATTTGTGAATTGTTCTTCAAAATTTGCAGTGATACATTTGAAAGAACATGGAAATTATAATAAAATGCAAAAATATGTATCCTCTTTCTTTTTGACTGATTTTTTGTGTGTGATCTGACGTATTGCTTAGGGGTCATGTGCTGACTGTTCTTTTTAATACAAACATTATAGGGTTATACTCAGTACATGTTCTATCAATGAAGAATTGGATGGTGACATTTAAAATCACTGTCATGAGGAATTAGCCAGTGCAAACATATTTATGGGTTTGACTCCATTGGTTTCTGAGTGTAATTTTAGCTATAAAACTTTAGTTCATTTACGTTTGCTTATGATGAATACAATGCTCTAACATTGAAAGGGAAGTAATTGAAACAATAATTGATACATGAGACTGGGAGTACTGCATGTCAATTTAATTTATACTAAAAATTTCTCATTAATTTATTGACTCTGACTTCTTCCGATCTAATATCCATAAATATTAAAATCCATTAGAATAATACCTGTGTAGGGAAATGGAAATTATAATTCTCATGTATCAATGAAAGTTTGTAGCATCCCACCCGCCTTTCCCCCAACTGTTTATTATAACCAAAGTTTGTGTCTCCCTTGCTATCTTGCGCCCTTGCCTATGCTTCGGTTGATGTTTATGGACCACATTACTTGCAAGTTATCAAGGGAGAGGTGTACCAAGTTTCATTATGATACATGTAGCTCAGATGATTTGGAAGATTTAACTGTAAAGACTGTGACAAAGCAATGACTGGAAACGTTATTTTTTCTGTTTTTTTAAATGGGAATACTTCTTAAAATGTTTATTAGACTCAGCCTATTCTTTCACAAGACACAATGTCTAGTCATGATACAAGAACGTACAAGTTTCATGAAGATAGCTCCAACAGTTAAGAAGAAATGAAGTGTAAAGACAATTTTCAAATACTATAAGATAACTCTAAAAGTGTTACACTGACAAAGCTGAATCTTATATAGGACATACACTTTTGTCATGATACAAATGCATACCAAGTTTCATAAAGATATCTTAAATGGTTTGGAAGATATGAACTGTCAAGAGTATGATGGAGATGGACAGATAAAAAAAAAAAATTGTTAAAAAGAGGGACAACTCTTAAAATGCTGATCAGAGAAAGCCCAGTTTTCTACAAGACATACTGTCTAGTCATGATACAAGTTTCACGATGACATCTCAAATGGTAAAGGAGGTATAAAGTGTAAATATAATTTTAGAACTCTAAAAGTACTACTGGTAATCTCACAAAGCCAAATCTTATGTGGAATACAAAGTACTACTGGTAATCTGACAAAGCCAAATCTTATGTGGAATACAAAGTACTACTGGTAATCTGACAAAGCCAAATCTTATGTGGAATACAAAGTACTACTGGTAATCTGACAAAGCCAAATCTTATGTGGGATACAAAGTTACTTCTTGTCATGATATAAATGCATACCAAGTTTCAGGAGATATTAACCTGAGAAGGGTGTGAAGGTCAAATGGATGGACTCAAGTTTTAATAAAAATGAGAATAACTCTTCAAATACTAATCAGACAGACTCCATACTTTAACAGGACAAAATGTTTATTCACAGTGCAAACAAAATGCAAAACATACAAAGTTTCATGAAGATATTTCAAAGGGTTCATGAGACAGATATTAAGTATAGAAAGGTGTGATGGATGGATGCATGGAGAGACAAGCTGGATCAAGTATACGACTCAAACTTCAGTTGAGGAGAAGGGGTGTATAGAAACTCTAATTCCCACAAATTTGAAAAAGAAGACAAATTTGAAAAATTGCTATTATGATACGAAAGGGAAATTTTATATTAAAGTGTGTTCTCTAACATTAGGAAATAAACCACACAACTTCTTGAATCCAGCACTTTCGTCTTCCCTGTCTACATAGCATATATATAGGGAAGAACTTCAAATTACCTCCCCTTACATTTTCTAGGTGGCTACCCGTATACTGGATGTTAATAGGCTTGAGTAAAACATCAATGAGGATGTTCACATTTGAAGACAAGTGTGGGCAGGCTTTATAGTAATGTGATCAGATAAGTATTCTGGGAAAAACATAATTTATTATGAGATTTCCTTTCTTTGTTGGAAACATTACCATTTTCACACTAAAATTAGGATAATAGATAATAGTAGTAGAAAATGCATGAACAACCTCTAGCATGGGTTCCCATCAAGTGAAATATAGCTGGAGTCCCTCACTATATGAAGGATAACCTGTTCTCCTAACATAAAGGCAGCACAACTGAAGATCACATGCCATGTGATGTGAACCACTGATAATGAAAGCCAAATGGTATTTTCTTACCAAAAACATTCTGGGTGAATCTATAAACCATTCTGGGTTGAAAGCTATAAACCCACTCCTGTGAAGAGGTTGTGCTGTCATCAATGGATTCTGGTGATTGTCTGAGCCACTGTCAGCCACTGGACCCACAAGATTCATTTCTCTCCTCTGTGATGCAAGATCTCAAAGATAAAATCTAGATACAGTTGACTGTGCATGCTATCCAATGGCTTCAATGAGGTCTCAGATCAAAACTCTGCATTCAAACACAAGACTCGCAGAGATCACTCAAATCTCGTGAGCTGAAATTTTTCATGATGCATATCTGATTTTGTGAAATTTCAGAGTAAGCTGTACATATCACAACACATAAGCCAAGACACCAAGACTTTGGGGGGGGGGGGGGGGGGGTTATGTCATGTTTCCCAACTTTTACTGGAAGGTAGCAGCATTAATTGTTGGGCCCCTTGATTGTTTTCTGTGCATTTGAAATAGCATTTGGGAGAATGGACCAGTTCTTGCATCGGTGCCTTTCTTAATGTATTGATCAAGGACAGCAACTGCATGACTATCTTCTGATTACTTGTAGACTGTAGCCTGTTCTCAGACCTGCCATCCCTAAAAATACCTCATTAAGGCAGTCCATATTTTTCCTTAACTTCGAAAAATGTTCAGTATGGCAGTGTTGCATCTATGATCCCAGGGGTAAGGTACACTGTGTCCCCCACCTTCCAAACATTTGGGGGACACAAAAACATTTTTAAGCGAGAAAAGAAAACTGTAGTACATAATGCACTAGTAGTGCTAAAAAGTTTAGATAACTTTATTTGCTTCGACTGTTTTGCCACCTTAAGTTTGTCGTCTGCACTGTACTATCATATTTTCCTTGGATGCTTGCATTATTCCAATAAAGGTTTTGTCATGTGCTCAAGTAACTCAAAAAAAAACCAGTAACATGTTTGAATATCTGATTAATCTGAAATGAGCTGCACCATGGAATTTTCTGTTCCTGATTTTGCTCTCATTTAACTTTAGTGTTCACTCATTATCTACCAGCATTTATTATAATATATACACATTTTTTAAATCACTTTTCTTTCAAAATCAATAAATCATTAATTAAATGACAAATTGTGTATATGCACAAATTTAGTCTCTTTTGTCATTATGGTAATTCAACCTCAACATAACCTAAATCTTCCTTGCAGTAGGCGTGACTTTAACCTCAAAAATACATTATACTAGTGGCCATCAAAGACATTACCTTAGCCGTAATGTTCTCCAGTTCAGTTTCAGAAAATGCAGTTCCAAACCCCATGGAGGTCAATAACTTTCTGCTCTCAATTTGAAGTAATCTCTATGTTTTTTGTTTTAATTCATGTGGTGGTACATTTATCTCTCCTGATATAAGCAATACTCAAATTGACACAACATTATGCTAAATAAATGTAATTGTTGCCGTTTCTGCTTTTTCCCAAATACGGCCAAGTATTTAAATATTGTTTTTTTACACTTCTGTGCTGATTGTCTAGACTTTTTAAGAGGCTGATTGTCCCTTTCACCTTAGTGTTTCTATCTGCTGGCCAACGTTTCCACAATATGCAAAAACTTGATCATGCATGTGGTTTACATGAACATGGGAAGAGTAAAGCATATGCAGTACACCCTGTAAAGTTAGCCTGGGTCCCTGACCAATTGCATGAAGTCTAAAACCCAGATCTGGACCAAACTCGGACATGCCAATATCTGGATTGACTGAAAGGTCATATTTTGTTACTTTTTGCTACTGTTCCATAAGTCTGTAGCTTAATTATTAAGGGTCATTTCAGTAAGCCTTATGGTCAAATCATAAGGGATGGCAGGCATGTGTTCTCAGCTATGGAGTATGGTTGCATCATTAGGACAACCAAACCATCTGATCTGAAAAGAGAGTTGTTGTCCACCAAAAGGTCATGCAATTCACTCACCATGCATGCAAAAACTAAGACTGTAAAAAAACAACAAATGTTTTGTAAGATAGTAAATTCAGTAAGTTTCTGGCCAGGGATTTAATCATGTCTAAGTTGAGCCATGCCATAACCCAAGAAAGATTCTACTAGGGGAACAAGTTCAGTGACCAGGATGAATTCAGATCAAACTTGGCTAGAAAGTCTGACAGGTCCTTGTTGAGGCCAATATCCTCTCTACCATGATGTCTGAATGTGTCAAAAACAATGGAGCGGTAACCTTTGATAGTAATAGAGGCTAAAGATAGCAAGTTGAGAGACCAAGGCCTGCAAAGGGACAACGTTGTTGCCCTTGCATCAGTTCCTAAAAACATGCCACTTTCCCTTATACACTTTTGAAGTGTAGGACATTCTAGCTCGTGCGGACCTCTCCATGTTGGAAGTGCTTAATTCCTTTCTGTGCAAGGCTTCCTGACAAGAGTCAGGCATGTAGGAGGAGCCTGTCCAGGCAGAGATGGAAAACCTGTGACCAGGGGTGGTTGAATAGATTGGGTGTTACCGAGATTTGCCTGCACACAAATATTGCTAGATTGAGTAGATCTTTGTACCAAGATCTATTCCATCTGAAAGGAGCTATCAGAACCACTTTGCAAGTCTGGCTATTTTTCTTTCTTGATTATACTCGATATAAGAGAAGTTGTAGGAAAGGCAAAGTTCAAAACCAGTCCCAAATGACTGGCCGAGCTTCCATGACCAAGGCTTCTGGGTCAAGGACTGGAGAGGTGTCAGTTTGTGGTTCCATCACATTGTAAAGAGACCTATGTCCCTCAAACTGAATGCCCCTCAAAGTGTGCAAACCTGATGATAGACTGATGGGTGAATAGACTACTCTGTGTGAAGAGTCCAACCTCTTCACCACATTCAACCAGCTGGGAGTGTGACTAATCTGGACTATAATCTTGTGCTGGAAGCACCAGCTCAAACAGTCCCTGACCAGGATGAAGAGGTCAGTCTGGTCCATCCCTGTTTGAGAAGGTAGGTCACAACCACGGACTTGTCACACATTATAAGGATTACCTTTCCACAAAGTTGATCCTACCAGAAATGAAAGGCATTGACTAAGAACTTCATTTTCAGAAGGTTCATGTGAAGGACTCTATCTTCCAACCCCCAGTTGCCACTGACCATGGTGAAGCTGAGGAACAGGTGAGCTCCCCAACCATATGAACTGGCATTCATAAAGACTCTGATTGGGGTTTCTTCAGAGGAATTCCTGCCATAAGCCATTGTTTGTCTTGCCACTGAGGCAGAAACTGTTTCATCTCAGTCAAGATTATAACTCAATGATCTAGATGATTGGAAAAGGAGTGCCACTGGGATGCTGCAACATTGAGTAAACCATGGAGTTGCAGATACTCTCTTATAAAATCCACTTGGTCTTGAAGATCCACCCAGAGAGCTCACTAATCCATATAACCCACGAAATTCAATGGGAAGGAGGGGACAGCAATTGAGATGTGTCATAAATTCCATACCAGGATAGACAAAGTGCAGGGAGGGAGGTTGATCTGATTTCTTCAGTTTATCAGAAATCCCAGCTTGGAGAAAATAGAGAGAAGGCTGCAATAAAATTTAACTTACCATGTGTTTCTGAAATATGTTGTTTAGGTATGCTACAGTTACAGTTGACTTGGCTTATATGAACAATATGACAATTCAGTTGATGGTCTTCATAAATGCCCATGGCCTGAGGTTGGGAGTGCATTCAAATGATATATTGTTCCTTGAATAACAAATTGACGGAAACTGTCTAAAGAAAGAATAGGAATATGGAAGTGTTCATCAGTCAGATCGAGTCTGATAGCAAACATGTCCCTTTGATGGACAGCTTTATTGTCCATGCCAGTGTCTGGCTATATATTTTGTTGAGTTGTCTCAGATCTGTAACCAGTTAGAGCTTTCCATTGGCTTTTGGCACCAGGAAAAGTCTGGAATAAAATCCTGGAAAGTTTGGTCTGCAAACTTTCTTCAATGTTTACTTGGAGAGAAAAGAGCATATCTTCTGTAGAATTTCCCCTAACTTTGGATTGCCTGGAATCTTTATCATTGAAAGAGAAGATGAAAGTGGGAGGAGGCTTGATAAACACAATCCAAAACAAATCTGAAATAACTTCAATGACCTATCTGTTGTGTGGAAAAAGGTCAATCCAAGCCTGCCAAAACTGACGAAGTCTAGCACTAACTGGCTGGGTGTTAGTGGTTGGTTGGGGTGCATGGGGAGTCATTTGTGGTTGTTGGAAGGCTTGGTGAAGGATAAATTTGGTTTCCTGTTCCCTTTATTAGCAGCCTATTGCCATCTTAACTTTGACTGTGGATAAAACTGCTGCTGTTTAGTGGCATTTCGCGCTTTTCCCCCTGCCAGTGATCATCTCTCTGCTATACTGGATATTAATGTGGACAACAAACTGGAGAAAGGGATAAGGAGAGCTGGAGAAGCTGTTCTTGTTCCGCCTACTTCTGCATATCCTTAATATGACCACCAATCAGTAGTGTCGAATCCAAAGGCAGTGAGTAAAGGGCCAGTGAGTGATGCAGTTTAGGTGAGAACAAGAAGAGAAAGGCATCTGATCTCACTCAGTCTAGATAAATGAGGCCCTCAGGTGCTGACCATGGAGTGATCTGCAGCCCTGTTAATCACTTTAGCAATACAGCAATTTGTCTCTCATGCATGCTCATGGCCGGATTTTTGGGCATGACGAAAATTCACTAAGGATGCCAAGTAAGTCATCAGTGAAGTGGCCACCATGTTCTGCACAAGTTTGGATGTTGCATAAAATATCATGGCACTCAAGCCTGTAGAACTGCAGGGTTGTCATGTTTTTAACCACCACAATGTCTTTATCTAAGCCTGTAACATCTACATTGTATGTGTCCAAGTGGGTGTGCTATCAGCAAGATGGGAAGGTTGCTGGAAACTGGCTTTCTGAAAAGAAAGACTTATAGTTAACTGGATCGCAGATTTTGCCAGACAGATGGTTCGAGATCTCCTTAATTTGTTACTATTTGCAGCAGCAGACAAAAGGAGGGGTGTCTATCCTCATCTACAAAGGCTTTGACCTTATAGGCCTGGGCACTCAGATGGCGAGATAATATGATAAATCTCCTCAACTGCTGCGTTAAAACTTAATTCCAATCCCTCCATCATGGGATCAGATTGACCCAACTGATCAAGGTTTTCCCTGCACTCACTGGGTGGTTATCCTCATCAGGGAAGGTGTCCATGTCTCAGTGGCTTGGAAGAAGTGCCATCATCTGTGGGTGTAATCTGAAATTTATCCACAGGATATGTCATCATCATCAGACCCTCTGGCTAAACTGGCAGCCAGGCAATCAACAAGGTTTGTGTCACTGGGACAGATGGCTAGCAACCACTGGTTACTAGTGGTAATGAATATCTGGCTGACTGGCTGGATTAGCTAGTTGGCAACCAGAACAGAGGAGGATGGTAACGATAGCTGATAACAGAAGCTTGTAAGGTCAGTATTAAACCCCATGCTCCTGGACTAACAGGCACTAATACCATGCTTGTTTGCTGGACTTACAGGCACTTAGGCCATGTTTGTATATGTGGGGGTACTTACACCTACTGAGCTGCCAAAAAGTGGAACAATAATCTCCCATCATCTCCAAGTCTGTATTGGAGAGATATGATGAATGGTGGGGTACAAACTCCCCAAAGCAAATAAATGCATCACCATCTTCTGAACAAGTCTCCTCATATATGTGACCGAGCAGTGCTTGGGGTCGGTGCAGCATCAATGCATCCCAAATGCACAAAGATCTTCTGCTTCTAGCTAGCTGGATTTTATGGTCCCTGAAAGTATGTTTCTGAGGATCTTAGATTGGAGAGAGGCCAGTATGGCACTCCCAACTACAATGGCTATGGATGACATTTTAGGTTTAAGATGTTGCTATAAATAGACTTGGACTTTGCCCATCTCTCTCTCTCTCTCTCTCTCTCTCTCTCTCTCTCTATATATATATATATATATATATATATATATATATATATATATATATATATATATATATATATATATATATATATATATATATATATGATCTAAACTTTTCTGCAAAGCAGTGGACCACATCCCTTCTGACCATATTGAGCAAGCACTGCAAGGTGAATCTGATGAACACTTGGTACAGATGCTTTAAATCTCATGAACATCCTCAGGGACCTTAAACTTGTTGCACTTGAAAAATCTGGTCACCATTTTATATATTAAACAAACATTTAAAGTGACAAAATAAACAGGAAATTACATCCTGAAAGTGCTGACTATGTAAATAACTGCACTCGTTATTCAAACAAGCATGTAATTCATACAGTGTCAACAAGTAAAACACATGAAAATAGCAAGTATTAATGATACTCTGTGTGACTATAAGATCAAAAACAAAGTCCACAAACTGCTGAAAATATGCATAATTATCATTGAAAACTCAAAGATGTAGCTATCAATGCCTTCAGGTAACCTTACTTAATAATATTGTACTGACTTTACATACAGATGGGTAGAATTAATGATGATTCTGATGGATGGCAATGTGGTGCAATGTTAATCATACTGAAACAAAACTAAAACTGAATAACATCTGGTATACTGGCAACCACCTAGTGGCGGCAAGGGAACCTAATTTGCAAGGGTTTTGTCCCTCTGTTTATATGATACGTACACTGTAGAGACAAAACTTTTCATCTTTCCGGGAGGGAGGGAGGGATTCGAGAGGTAGCAGAGTTTATTTCCTAACATGTAATCAGGTAATGTGCTCAACAGAGAAATCTAATAAGGTCAACTACATATGCATATAAACATACAAAACAAATTGTATTGGTCTACATAAGGTGGTTTTTGCTTAATTGTGCTAACAAGGTTTTGGTCCACAAAAAAATCCAAGTCCAAACAAGTTCAAAAAGCGTACAAGAACTGAATAATTGCTGTAAGGACCTGAAAATCTAACTATGTCATATATATATATATATATATATATATATATATATATATATATATATATATATATATATATATATATATATATATATATATATGAATACATATATGCCTACCCAACTTGGTCTACCTCAGGTGGATTTTGCTTAATCTAGCTAACAAGGTTTTTACCAAAAAGTTAAAAAATATGAAAAAAACTTTTATAAAAATTGCTGTAATGGCACAAAAATCTAATTAAGTCATCAGCTTACTGTTTCAAAAACAAGGTCTATCACAGTTTTGAGGCGGGTTTCTGTGTCAATTTGGAGAGCTTGCATCTTAGCTACCAGTGTCTGGAACTTCGGTGGTGTAGGTTTATTAAGAATACTTCGGACTTTCTCATACAACTCCTGTGTAAATAAATGATAAATCTGCCATAGGAAAACATTTAAGATATGATTGTAAATATTTGTTTTAATTAGCTTCTTAAAACAGCTTGATCTTTTATTTCAGCCTAGTATAAAATATAAAAAAGTGTCCATCTGTGTCATGCAAATGTAAATTTCCCATTTTCATTTTGAACAGGTGATGAGTGTGTTTTCATTTTGAATTTACATGAATAACGTTCTATGATCTTCTCACAGCAAGAACAGAATTTATTTGGTACATTTTTGCTGTATGTTTCTTGTATTAATGAAAGGAGAAGGGCATTTAATGGGGTCTAAAGACGATTATTGGAAGAAATACGGAATGATCCTTTAAGAAGTTCAACTTACTTCACTCTTCAGGTTCTCATCAATCTGATCCATCTTATCAGTTTGATGTGTGGGTTTCCAGGCCTCTTTAGTGTGGTGCATCTCAATGTCTTCCTGTATTGACAGGTTGATATGCTTTGTCTGACTTGTGCTTCCTCTAAGGCCACCCTTACCTCTCTGATTGCTCGCCCTGCATGGAATGCCACCTGACTGGAAGCAGAAAGCAATTGGGCTTGAACAAATAGTTTGACCATGTTAATTTAAGCTGCATGTTTCCAAAACCAGGAAAAGAAAATATTCCACAACTTTTCAAAGACTTGTCAAAATTTTACAGAACAGAAATCCCATTTTATTACCTTGAAAAGTACTGAGGTGCACAAGATGTCCATAGCACCTTTACAAATTTTCATGTATTTTTACATTTAACCTATATATTTTTCATGGCCACATAAAGATACATCACCTAAAATTCTGTCGCGGTCTATCAGTCATCAGAAATATTATAATACATTCTTCCTTACATAGATTTCCTCACCCAGCTTCAATAACACATTCTTAATACACTGAAGATGAAGATCCATGTTACATCTCTGGTGGTTCTTGCCAATAAGAGGTGGCATTGGGTCATCTTCATCTAAGATGTGTCATAAAGATTAGACTACCTTCATTACCATGTAATTTATCTTGAATGCCAAAGAGCTTCAATAGCAGCGCCTTACTTCAATATTTTTGGAGACACCTCTAATTGGGAATAGGAATGTTGCCCATGATATTCCCATCAGAACAACATTACAGACTGGTTTACTACAAATTACCATCAATAGACACTCGGGACAAAGGTTATAAAATGGTCAATTCTGGCTGGAGATATATGATTCTGCCTGTCACAGAGATCATAACAGCACATCATCATGATTATTTTTCAGTTACATCAAGTAATGATAATAATACATATCTTACTGTAAAGTCTACAGAGTTGCCACCATCTGCAAAATCTCTGCTGAAGGGTCGTAAACTGGGTTGGAACAAATATCACAATTTTATATCTACGTACTATATACATACACACCTACCTACCCGTCTAAACTATGATTTTTGCCATGCAAATGTTACCACTGATTTGCTTACCTAGCTACCAGGGCTACCTAAATAATAACTGGAAGCATGCAAAAATTTACAACACAATTAGCTGCTACAATAAAAATATACTCGCACAAAGTCCAACTACTTAAAACACACATTCACACACAGAGACATGCACACACACACACAAGCAAACACACACATAAGACTGTGTATGCAGCCTCTGAAACATATCCAAATGTTTTTTACTCAGCAACCAGTGGCAGTGAAACTTCGTATCCACAATACAGAGGAATACGTTACAAAACTTCCTGTCCACAATACAGAGGCATACATTATAAAGCTTCATGTCCACAATGCAGAGGCATACATTACAAAACTTCCTTTCCACAATGCAGGGGCATATATTTCAAAACTTCCTGTCCACAATGCAGAGGCATACATTACAAAGCTTCATGTCCACAATGCAGAGGCAGACATGATATCAAGTGAATGAGACACTCATGAGCATATGACTTGGAGCAAAACTAAGAAGAAATCCTGGGGAAAATATTGAATACTGTACTGAAGAACTATACACTACCAGCTCATCTGTCCCAATGTTTGTCCAGTGTTACAAACATTACTGTAAAATCCGGATAATGAATAAATGTTCACCAAAAACAAGGTCACAATCTCCCGCATGCACTGTTTGATACTATGTCAATAAAATAAAGTTGTGAGAGGAATGTTTCAGTCATACATGCAAGGGATCTAGAATGTAGAACAAATAGTGTCTGGGGGTAAGAATGTTTTTCCTCAAAACTTCCCAACTGTGTTACCTGTTTGATAGTGATGTCTGTAGTGTCAGGAAGATCAAGGGGCTTCAGTGTGGGCTCTGGAGCATTCTGCAGCTGTAGAAGAAAGTCTCTGTCATACTGCTTTTTACTCTCAAGACTGATGGGGGATGATTGGTCTGAAACTAGATCAAAACAGAATAGAAATGTTTACTTACCACATATATGCCCCCTGGTAAAATTAAAGAAAGTCAGGTTCAATATGCTAGGCCAAAGTTTTAACTGAAACAGGGGCCATTAACTCGGTCAAATTTTGTATAAAAATGGTGAGAATAAATCTTGTCCGAGGACATATTCATAATAATCCTCATATCAAATTTGGTTTCAATCCAAGAAACCTTCAAAAGTTATTGAGTAGAAACTAAATATTTGTGATGGATGGAGAAGAGTAATATTAAAAGTTCAAGAATCCAAGATTTTATTTCTTCGATTTAAGTTACATGCTTTCAAAATGTTAAGGCTCTGAACTAGAGTTTTGAGTTTAACAGGTTTGTTAGGTCTGAGGCTTATGGCACCAAAAATTCAATGACTCTTATTTTAACAAAAGTTAAATTTTAAGACTAATTACTGAATGCTTTTTCGGTGACCTTCATAAAATATACTATTGTTGTTATGAATAATTAATTACAATTTACATTTTTATAGCTTGAGCATGGTGCTACAAATGTTCCAAGATATGGGGTCAGCTATAAAATATATGATAGTGAAAAATCCGTTTTAGTAACTTTATGATCATTAAAAGAAGAGAATTCTGTTAATTGTTATACATCATTTTACATATATTTAATATCCCTAATCTTAGTGTTGAAATAAATATTAAAATATTTCAATAAGAATACTTTTTGGCAAATTTTCAACTCAGATATTGGCATATGAATATTTGTTGTATCATTTACGCACTTTTAATGCATCTCATAAGTTTGAGATGGCTTCTACAATATGTGGTGTCACTTAGCAACCCTACTATGTACATGTACACTAACTGTATTCCCACAAAGCTGGCAACCCAATAGCAACCTTTGACAAACCATGCAGCACCATATGAGAAGACTTTGCATTGTGTTCCCAGGGCAGAATACAGGCACTATGCAAAATTTTTAATAGCAGCAACTGAACTTTACTGCCACTGCCATCACTAATATCCTGAGAGAATCAGAATTGTGTTCATTGTCTGAAATGTTGACATTGTTTAGTAACATCAGTTCACACAAAATTTATTGTTATGATTTTGTTTCTCTTCCCTATTATTATTTATGCAATCATATGAAAATAATTGGAAGTTCTAAACTTTTTACTTGCTTTTGATAAATAAATGTTGCATAGCCAAGCTGAATCTTCTTTTTGTTTATTATTGAAGCTCTTTTCTAGAATTACCATGAAGACTATAGAAATTTAAAAATCTTATTCACTCAAATATTACTATTTTTAATTACTACAGTAATAATACCAATTCTAAAAAGATTGTAATGGTTAAGCAAGCCTTCTGAATTTTAAGAACAGTGTAGCGTCAGAAAAGCACACGCAAACAGGCCCAGCTTTGACAACATTTTTCAACCCTGAGTACAATACTCAACTCAATTTTTGATCAGATGTCATTTGAAAATTACAACATATATACTGCTAATATCCCAGTTTTCAAAACAATTGTCCAGGAGACAGAATAGACAAGCACGTACCCAAATTGAGATGGCTTAGACAGGCTATATATGTTTCACCGATGTAGGAAAATAGTTTTGACAATATTCCTGAAATAGTTTTCTCATGCATTCTCCATTTTCATTGGCTGTTGCTAATTATGGAGATACAACAATGGCAGTTTCCACGGGAATGAATGTGTCTTTATTTCCTTTTTAAATATTTTCCACTTTGTTTTTATTGCAGCAACATGGTAGGCAAGACAAGTCCATATACAAGTTATGTAGGTCACAATTGTTTACAGAATTTGTTTGAAATTCTAGCTTCATGGCTTCTGATTCAACCCAAGTTGACTGTCATAATGGTAAATACTTAATGTTGATATCACATCATATTTTAGAATATGACCAGAAAACAGGCTGTGAATATTCAAACAGTAAAATCAGGTATTTGTTTCAGCACTACCAAATATCAAGTTCTCACCAACTTACTATTTATTTACTCTATGCCCCATGAAGGAATACAATTCTACAACCCTTGTGTTCATCCATCTCAAGACTTCATGGCAAGTACAGTCAGCCCTAGTGACTCCCCACCACCACCACCGCCACAAGTCCAACTTTCTATCCATCTTACTTACTTTAACACTGCTTAAATGAGGTACGACTGATGTGAAGTGGTTATTAAAAATAGCATCATCAGTACTAGAAAAGGACACAAAACGTTTGCTAACCTAGGGATCCAAAAACTGACAAATTTTATTACATTTATAAACTTTATATTCCTCGAGGAGTTTTTTGAGTAAAATGATTGTTTTACACGGAAAATGTCACTCAAGCAAACATCTGGCCATATAAAGTAAATTTTCTTCTGTTAAAATTTGTAACTCATTTATTATATTGATCATCCTACCTTCCTTGTACTTGTACTTGAGCTTCCGCTTTTCTTTTCTCTCATTTTCAACTGCAATGCTTGTATCACTACTATCCACATCCTCAATGCTAATGTCCACTGTAGGCAATACTTCCTCATCCACAATGGGTTGTGTTGCAGTCATTTCTCTAGCGCCAAACTTGTCAGGGATTTTGGTACTTTCAGTAGGATATTGGATTTCTTTCTCTTCCCCAGGCATTGAGGTTTCTGCCTCTGTGGGCTAAAATAATCAAAGGGCAAATCAAACTTGTTATTGCATCCTTTTATGATTTGGCTTAATTCATTTCATGTGATTTAACTACAAAAGTTCTACAGCAATTCTATCAGTGGAAGATAAAAATCTCATACAATACAGTAATACTTGCACCTGAAGATGTATTATTATTATTATTATTATTATTATTGCACATGTAAAGGGATTTGAAGTGAAAGACAGATTTATTTTCTTCCATCAGATATATATACATACCAATATTGTCACAACTCCTATAACTATAACATATTCTAGCAAAATTCCAAGTAAAACTTGCCCCAAAATTTTGAAAAATCTTTTTCTTCTGAAGCTGAAAAAAACATGCCCTACCTTGAGAAAATAATGTTGTATTTACAAGCTTGAACAAGCATGAAATGTTTGAAATTTTTAAATTCAGACTGTCAAAAAGCAATTTTACTAAAAAGATTTGTCTTGTCCTGAATTCCCTTAACTGTTGTATGTTAAATGAACCCCATCAACCAGTTTGCAGGCACTTCATGAGGGCAGAGATAGGGGCCAAAGTGGAGGTGGGGCTCTGTAGGGGAAGCGGCAGTAGTAACCAGATAATAAAGCCAATAAACTGTTGGTTTGTTCATTTCCTATTTTTTTTAAGTCCATGCTGTGCATTATGACTAAAGGTTAACATCCAAAATGCTTTCACTTGCTTCTTTTAAAGCCAGGAAATCTCAAGTTAATTTCTCCTTCAATGTTCTCATGGCTGAAATATAAGAGTAAAGTGTACAAATTCCAATCATTTATGAATACTTAAATATATACATTGTATCCATCAGTGATAATAATCCAAATTCCAATTATTTATGAATACTTAAATATATACATTTTATCCATCAGTAATTATAATCCAAATTCCGATCATTTATGAATACTTAAATATATACATTTTATCCATCAGTAATTATAATCCAAATTCCAATCATTTATGAATACTTAAATATATACATTTTATCCATCAGTAATTATTATCCAAATTCCGATCATTAATGAATGCTTTAATCTGTAAATGTTATTCATTAGTGATAATAATCCAAATTCCAATCATTTATGAATACTTAAATATATACATTTTACCCATCAGTAATTATAATCCAAATTCCGATCATTTGTGAATACTTTAATCCGTAAATGTTATTCATTAGTGATAACAATCAAATTACTCCTGATGTCCATACAAAGTTCCAAGTATGCAAACAAAAGAAACATAAGAAATGTGTCCACATGACACAGATGCCCCTGCCAATATGATGCAACTGAAGGGCAAAGTCCTTAAGTCAAACATGGAATGCACAATTATGTCCAAAAAGTGTGAAAACCAAAACTTGTCCACATTGATGTCAGTCTAAAGCATAACATAAAATGTCAATCTAATCCATGCAGTCTTTCCAAAGTAACGGAGCAGAAACTAAATTTATCATGGGCATGACACGAGATGATGTGATGGTATGACATGGGAAACACTATATGCCCCAACCACTTATATGGGGAGGAGCATACAAATGGACAAAATATTGACTCTGTTTTAAATAACCCTGAAATAAAAAAACATTAAACTTAATTGGTGGTACATTTACTGCTGTATATCACAGTCTACTATGGCTGCACCTCCATTTCGTCCTCATGGTTGTCTAACAATTTCCATTTCTTCCTCATGGTTGTCTAACAATTTCCAAAAATTACGAAACCTGTACCAGTCCCATATGTTCCAACAAAGTCAAGTAGAGTACATAATCCAAATGTCACAAAATCTAACAAATCTGTAAAAAGTCCTCATAAACCATAATTATCAAGTCTAATGAAATATCCTTTATTATGTGGACTTGATCAATATATCCAAACTTAAAGTCCTGGCCTTATGGATAGAGTAACCATCTTTTTTTAATCCCTGCAAAAGAAATTTTAGTAAAACAAAAAACAAAACTGAATGAACACAGATGTCCGACCACTGTGCTTAAAAATTTACTTGAATACATAACTTAATCTAGATCAGGACTATACAACATTTTTTTCCCATCCACTTGTCTAATTTCTATAATACATTATTTATACAAGTCAATTATATGGAACAAATGTCTAGTTATGTCAATTTACTGTTTACTTCAGACTCCTTGCAATTCTAAAGAACTATGAATACATGGAGATACTGGGTTAACCTAACGTATTATTGGATGGGGGCCCAAACTTATTATAGGAAGGGGGCCCTAACTTATTATTGGAAGGGGGCCCTAACTTATTATTGGAAGGGGGCTGTAACTTAATAATAACAGCTGTCCAGACAAACTGATTATCAAGCTAAACTTAGTGTGTATGAACCATGAGATGACAATGAAATAGCTGAATTTTCTTTTGTTAAATGAGAAATAATGTGGAGAGAGAGGCAAACAGAGAGCAAATGAGCATGTTTCAAAACTTGTATTGTAGCTTTTCCTTACCTCCAGATTGAATGTCATAGTTTAATGGTCTAGTTTATAAATTATTCACATACCATACATAAAATCCAAGCAGAAAGGGAGTGATTAATTAATCTTTTTCTCCTTACTCTAGTTTTATACTCAACAAAATGCAAGTAATATCCCCAATGGACAACACCCCATGTTGACCTATTGTAGCCACTTCATGCCTTGCCTAGATCTGCTGTATGCATGTCATACACAATGAGCTACTAAGGTTACTTAAGTAGTACTTCATGAACCAGTTGAGTGAACAAACAGCTGATACTAATCCAATTAGCTAGTTACATAAGAATACATTTCAACAACAATATGAAACTTTAATCATGACTCTTCACATTCATTAAATTTCAATGTCCATATTTCCAAAAGTCATCTACCAGAAAATGTAGCAATAAACAAACCATCCATTTAATTGAAATGAAACTTGAAAATTCATTTAAAGAAGCTTTCAAATTCGAACTATGGGCAATTCCGAAATGTGATAAATTATCTTTAAAAACATGAGACCAAAATGGAAAAGTCATCAGCAATTCACCCAGTTGAAACTCTTAATGGTTTCATTTCTTAATCTCATTGATATATCAAAAATAGAAAACAAAACGGTTAAAGAGATTATGATTATGTTCCTTCTTTTCTTGCATATTAAAAAATGCACTTATTAAAATATAGTATTTTTAAAACATTCTTTGAAATATCAGATTATTTTTGCTGTTATTTCATACACATAATTTTTGGGAAGAAACAGCATTTTTCTTGTATGTTGTTTATGACAAATAAATCATGATCTTTTCGATTACTAAATGAATAAATATAAATTTGATAAAAAAATGAGATAATCGATAATATAGATGTGGGGATCTCAGTTCCATATTTTTCATTCTTCTAATTTTGTTATTTCATTGTAATAAACACTTCTCTATCTAGTACCCTGCAATATTTACCAATATAGAAAATGTCAAAACATACTGAAATTCAGTCATGATGAAAGAGAGTTTTTATTTATTTTTTAAAAATTTATTTATTTATTTACGTGTGCAGTAAAATGATCCTTGCTATATAGCAAAAATATTGTAAATAAACACAATTTTTTTTACAGGCAAAATTGTTTATATCTTTTAAGTCTTTACTTGATTTAAAAATTTCACATTCTTTGGTGTACTGAAAAGAATTGTATTTACTGGTCGATTAATTACTATAATTAATTGTTTAATCCAATATTATTTAATTGATTCATATATGTTTATAAATTCATTTATGCAGATACATATGTGATATTTTCACAAAAACGTAAAATATTTATTGATTGAAAGAATACATGACTGAGAGTGAAGGTACACAAATTATGACATGTTCTAGCTGGCATAATTGATAAACCAAGAAACTTTAATAAGTAATTTCTTTTGTAAGAAAACAGTTAATGAAATTAGTTAAATTTAGAACTATGACATAGATAATATATATAACTGAGGAAAGGAAAAATCATTCCATGCATTACTGCCTCAGGAGAATACCCCCCCCCCAAAAAAAAAAAAAAAAAAAACCAGAACTAATCAAATTATATTATACTTGTATATGTAAAGGCCCAACTAATAACAATGAAACTTTAGGTGTACCCAGCTCACCAAATATTGTTTTACAGTGATGCACTTTTCACTTCAAATACTTGTGCAAATAAATGGCATTTACAGCAAATGTGTATGAATACAGTTTCTATAGTACCAAGCTCTGGGCAATATCAGTACCGTAATGGTACGATATCATGTGATGTGAATATGACTGCACCCTTTAAACCGGTAATGGAAAGGTCAATAGAGTAGCAAAAGATAAATCTGGTCAAAGTTCATTTCCTCTTCTCAATCAGCTCTTGTAATCTGGTTTACCCACATACCTGCCCACTAAAGCAGAATAAAGGCACTAGCTTCAAGCTGGCCATAATGAATATATTCATGATCATGGTTGAAATAGCAAAATGTACCCAATGGCCTAAAGAGCTTGCAATACATATTTCATGGTACAGAAATTTTCACAATTTGTTGTAAACACAGACACAAATAGCAGGAATATAACTAAATTAGTACATACATATGCACAGTCAAAGATCTAATGGCACTGCAGTATTAGTAACAGCAACAGTAGTTGTGGTGGTGATGGTTGTAGTATAGAAGCAGTATTATTGGAAGTAGAAGTGATTGAAGGGATTAATAGTATTGTGATCAGGTAAGTATTTTCTGAGAAACAAAATTTACTAAAATATTTCCTTTCTCCATCAAATACAACATCTGATCACATTAACATCAACAAAATGGGTAAGTGGAGGAGGAAATGCTTGAGCATCCAACCTCTACCTATGTCACCCTGTAGGAGCATGATGACTGCTTTACTGAAAGGATGAACTTTTCCTAATGTGAGGTTAGCACAACCAAAGATTGTGTTTATACATGTGTGAGTGGATCCCTGTGGGATCCAGTACCTGGCTATTGCCTTACATTCAAACATTTCCTGGGCAAATCCAGTGAAAGTTGCAATGTCATGCCCAGGACTGAGGTTGTGCAGTCATGAATGGGCTGTGGTAACTGTCTGGGCAGCTACCAGTGGCCCGACAAGATTCAGCGCTCTCCTTTGCGAGGCCATGTCATGCAAATAGAAGCTGAAGAAAGATGACTTGGTGTGCCAGCCAACTGACTCTACTATATCTTGAATTGAGACATTACATTCGAAGGCCATGCTCATGGAAATCACTTATATTTCATAAGTCAAAATTTTTATGAGTCATACCTGATCCTGTGAAAATTCAGGTTACACTGATCTAATAACTCCCTTTAGCCATGTAGCCAGCACTTGTGGGGTTATGTCTTGCCTTCCTGCCTTAACCAGTAGGAAGAGCCTTTGATGCCCGCCGCAGACATTTCTGTGCCTCAGATAGCATCAGATGGCACATATCTTGTCCTTGTCCTACAGCTTCACCTCTCTTGATGGATCTATTGAGGAGAGAGTTGATAGTTATTTGTTGGTTGCCAATCGACTGTAACCTGTTTTTTGAAACAAAACCAGGTTGGATCATTAGTATGACTAAGTCATCGGTACAGAACTGCATGTAGTTTGGACCCACGGGCAGCACATGCAGCTCACTCACCTGCAAGCTGAAGCTAGTGCTATCAGCAAAACAAGTATTGTATGATAACTGCTTCAGCAAGGTGGAAGACAGGGGCTCGAACTTAGACCAGTTGAGACATGTCACAACGCAGGAGAGGTTCCATTTTGGGAACAAGGTGAGAGTGTAGCCTGCATATGTCAAAATTGGACAACAAGTCAGAAAGGTCCAAGTTGTGGCCAATATCATCTCTTCCATGATTTCTGAACATGTCTAAGATCATGAAATGATATCCCTTGATTGTGATAGAGGCTAGTTTCTTGTCTTCAAATAGAAAAAGAAAGAAGTTAGTCAGTTGGTGGATGGAGGCTGAGAGTGGTGCGACAATGCTAACATGACACCAATCATTGAAAATGTGCCACTTCCACTCATATGCCTTCAAAGTGGAAGGCTGTTTAGCTGTCATGATCCTCTCCACAATTTAAGTGTTGAACTCCTTTTGCATCGCTGGCAAGGCTGGGCATCATTGACAATAGCCAAGTTTGAAAGAAGAGTTTCTCCGGACACTGATGGAATAATGGTGACCTTGGCTTGAACAGTACAGGGGTTACTATGATTTTCCTGGGTACGTCCATCGCCAAATTGACCAGATCATTGATCCAGGATATGTATCATTGGAGAGAGGTAATCATAACTATTTTGCAAGCCCTGCCCCTCATTTTCTGGATTAGTTTCGATATTAGAAACACTGGAGGAAAGGCATATGCCCATATTCCCTCCCATTTGATTGAAAGGATGTCAATGGCCCATGCCTCTGGGTCCAGGAATGGAGAGACAAAGGTGGGCAGTTTGTTGTTCCATTTCACTGTAAATAGGTCTAGCATCAATCAGCCCCATAGTGCAGACTCAGTGGAAGATCGATGGATGGAGAGGCCACTCCGTATATAGTAGTTGGTCTGTATTGATAATGAGTCATCCATAATACAGTGCCAGCCCTGCATGTATTGGACTTGTATGTTTATATGATATATAACGAAGGTACTCACACACCATAACACAAAGGTCAATTGATTTCACACACACACCCCTCGTTTGATGAGGCAGTTCACTACAACCAAATTGTCAGACATTATCAGAACCATCTTCCTTTCCATGCATTCTACCAAGTGGGGGAGGCACTGAGAATGGCCTTCATTTCCAGGAGACTGATGTGAAGAATCTTCTTTTGCAGTGACCACTTGCTGCTGACCGTCACAAAGTCCAGTAGTATGTGTGGTCCCCCCCCCCCCCAACCTGACAAAGGGAGCTATGGCAGTTTAGTTGGTAGAGCATCAGACTGATAATCCAAGAGTTGTGGGTTCAACACCCACCCAGGCCAGCTCAGGCTGACTGCCTCAGTGTGTCAGTGGGAAAGGCACTTGGCTCCCATTTCCTCAGCATGATATAGCCGATATTGTGTTAAAAGTGCCACTAAAACAAAAAAAAAAAAACCTGACAAACTGAACAGATTTTAATTATTGGTTGTGGGGCTTCTAAAGGTATTCCTGCCACTAGCCACTCCCTGCCTTGCCATTAAAGCAGGAAGTGTTTGATTTTGGTTGAGATCATAATCTGGTGATCTAAGCAAACTAAGATCAAGTGCCACTGTGCCAAAATGGTCATCACTGCATTGAGCAGGCCAAGGAGTTGAAGAAACTACCTTGCCTGTCTTGCCATTGTAGCTGAGAATTACCCATGCTTTCTGTCGCCAATCATCCCTTCTTTGGTATGACCAATGACTGGATCATGCAGAGATAGGAGCTAGAATGGCAACTTCTGTGCCACTTGCTTTCTCACCTCTTCAATTCAACCCACAAACAGAAGGAGTGAACTGAAGGGGAGGTATTGCAGGGTCACTGCACAGTAGGGTTTAAGAAAAGAAGATTGCAGGAGTGTGTCTCTTCGAGGTTACAAGAGGTCATCGGGGTGTTTACCATTGTGTGATGAGCAAACCTATTGACTACCTTGGCAATATGGCATACTGATTCCCAGGTATGGTCACTTTTGCCAGAGATGCCAAGTTGAGAATGGAGGTAGTTGCCATGATGTTCCTGACTAACTTAGACATGGCATTAAACACTTGTCTGTCCAATTTATAACAGAGTGGAGAGGACATGTTGACAGCAGTAATATCCACGTCTAGGCTAGGTACATACAAATGATAAACATCAGTATGTGACTTTTTACCAGTGTGGTGGGAAAGTTGCAGGCAAATGATTCACCAAAAAGAAGGCCCTTGAATTACTGGCGTTTTTTATCCAAGAAACACCGGGTAATTTCTGCAATCTTTGACTTTTGTTGTAAAATTCTGAAGGATGGGTGTTCATCATCTTTATCAATGTCCACCGAGACCTTGACTACTATGTAGTATTGACTGACAGTGGAGGAGGACATTGCAATAGGGGCAAATCCATCCTTTCCATGGTTGGAACAGAATGTTCATGCATGCCCGTGTTACCCCCCCCCCCCCCCCCCCCCCCCCCCCCCCCCGTCCGGGGGAATTGTTCTCCTTCTGTACACTCTGTGTACAGGGGTATAGCATTCAGTATGGCAATAATGATGCTGAATTATCACTGTTCATCAAAAAGGTTCTACCTGTTGGATATGCTGGTGGGATCAGTCTAGAAATGTCCAGCAACAGAGCGTGATCTGGATGGGGAATGCCAATCAGGTGTGGTCGGTTGTAATGCCAGTTTGCCATGTACTGGTATTGTGGATATGGTCGGTCCAGCTTGTTGGCCAGGCTGGCCAGTCAGGGTGGTCTGCTGTGCGTAGGACACCATCACTGAAGGACCAGTCCAAGATGACAGATTCATGACCACCAAAACTATACATGTATTGCCTGAAAGGCGGGACTGGTTGGTCAGCAGCCGTGACAGTGTATGGTGAATAATATATAACTTGCAGGCTAGTCCAGCCAGCAAAGTCAGAAGGCAGTTCTGCATGCCTGGCTGCAACATTCCTAAGTACATGCATGGGACAGGGATAGGGACTTATGCCCAGTGGACTGCCAAAATGGATTAAAAATGGTCCTAGGTACATCCACCTAGCTCATCAACATTTTAGATGACAGAGCTTACTGTAGCATGCATAGCATTTGCAATTCCAATATAGCTTGAGTGGAATCACTTGGCATGGCTTCAACTGGATCTCATGGTTGTCCTTTATGACTTTAAAGCATCTGCACTTCTTGCACTTGACTGAGATCTCTGTAATGAAAGAGAGAAGAAAAAACAAGTGCATACAACAAATACATGTATACAAATTGTTCAAACAGTTGAACTCACATTACCAAGATGACCTAAGAAGTATGTAATAATGCAAAATTTAACAGCGCAATACAATTACACCAGTGAAAACTTGTGTGATACAAATTAATATCACATGGACAATAACAACCAGTCAAAAAACAGCAGAAATATTAATAAATTCTCCGGGTAAAAGTAATTGTATACACCAGTTAGATCAACCTTTTGAGTTACTATGAAAATAAATGTTGGCTGGTCAAA
The DNA here is from genome assembly GCA_029931535.1 of Margaritifera margaritifera. Classification (NCBI taxonomy): domain Eukaryota; kingdom Metazoa; phylum Mollusca; class Bivalvia; order Unionida; family Margaritiferidae; genus Margaritifera; species Margaritifera margaritifera. The sequence continues at coordinate 123,774 of JAQPZY010000630.1, forward strand.
ATTAAATATAACTTGCAATGGATTCTTGAAGGCACTGTTCACAGTTGGAAGCGAAAATTTAAATTGGTTACATGTGGGATACTGATAGCCATCTAGCAGGAACAAGGAGAGTTAATATGTAAGAGTTACTTCCCTTTGTCTATATGATATATAGATGGAAATACTTTTTTCTTAATCTTTCAGGGAGGGCTGGATTCAGAGGTTGCAGAGAGTACTCCCTGATGTTAATGTGATCAGATAGTATATTTGACAGAGAAACTCTTATATGCAGTACAAGCCAATCTGTATATGTAACTACTTTACAAGCAGACCTTCAACATTTCTTTGCAAGTTTCCTTGACCATGAGTCATTAATTTCAGATCTTGATTTGCCCATTCTAAATTTTACTGTTTCTAATATTTTGGACAAAATGTCTTTTCTCACCAGCCTGAAATGGTCTAAGTTTTGCAAAACATTGGGAGAAGTGAGTGCAGAAGGTTAAAATTTTCTAATGTTTAAAATGTCACTTTAAACTCCTGTCTTTAAATATTTTCATGTCAGATGAATTAAAATATTAATAAAACACTATAAAATGTTTCTAAAAATATTAAAACTTTCTTAGTTTGCTTCACCACAGTTGTAGTATAGCACAGAACTTGTATAAAACGGTGACCTCAAAAATAGGCTAATCAGCAACTGTTTCATTCATATAGGTCTTCTTTTCATATGTTTACAGGATAAAGTATTGGATAAAATCATTAATTATATTAGTAATGGACTAGGATATGTCCAGTGAATAATAATTCACTTTCTATCTGACTACACAAATTTCGTTTTTTCAAGCATCATGTGAAATATTTCAGCAGGAATTCTGTAGATAGCAATGTAATTTCTGACATTTATGATCATCAAATTAGCACCAAAATTGACTTAAGGACATAAAACCTTTTTTCCTTTCTAACTTTCCAGCTTTCCATCTAAAGAGAAAAATGACACAAAAGTAAATGTTTTACTTTAATCATTAATGAATTGTATAGAAACAAAAGGGGGTGGGGAGAATGACATAAAATCAAGGCAAGTCTTAGTGAACTTCACTTTTTGGGCATGTTTAGACGAAATGACTGACATGAGGGCAACTATTTTGCCCAAATCACCCCCAAGCATGTACCCGGATTCCTGCCAAAGTCTCATTTGATAAATGACAAAACATAACCTGTTTTTCAGGACTAAAATATTTATTTCAAGTAAAAACTCATCATTTAAAATAACTGCATATTCTTTCTCACAATTTCAGAGATGAGAAACTACCTAATGGGTATTACAGCAAAACCTTCCTTGAAAGACCAAGTGTCATAAGAAACCACCTGCCTTGAAGGACCAAGTGTCATAAGAAACCACCTGCCTTGAAAGACCAAGTGTCATAAGAAACAACCTGCCTTGAAAGACCAAGTGTCATAAGAAACAACCTGCCTTGAAAGAGCAATGTTGTGAAAGACCACCATCATGAAAGACCACATTTCTAATGCACACATCAATTCTCTTATGTATTGTGATGACCTCTAATGAGAAACCACCTGTCTTCAGAGACCCCTTTTTCTTGGCAGGAGGTCTGGTCTCTGAAGACGGAGTTCATTGTGTCAGTTTTCATCTTTCCCTGTGGGTAATCAACAAATAGCTATTTATTTGAAAACATGAAAATTATCTTGCACTGGGCAATCAGAAATGGCAATTTTTGGCATCCTGAAAACACCTAATATGTAGATACCAGCTTTAATGGAGGAAAACTGTATGTCAGATCAACACCATTTTCATTTAGAACCAACAAAACACATCAAAAATATATCAGTGAAAATCCCATGTTGATAGGAGCATCCATTCAGGAGAAGTAGCAACAACAAGATTTTCAAGATTGCTGCTGTGGTGGCCATATTGGATTCTGATTGGCACGATTTTCATTCTGAACCAACTAGACATCATAAGAAGTCTTTTAGTGAAAACCTCATGTTGATATGACTATCTGTTCAGGAGAATTAACAATAATATTTACTTGATGGCCACCATAGAGGCCATAATGGATGTCTGAGGGGCACCATTTTCATTTAAGATTACCTAGACCTTGGGATGAATGTGTTAGTAAAGTGTCATGGCAATCCTCCGAATAATTTAGGAGAAGCAATGAAAGCAAACTTGTGCTAATGTACGGATGCACAAGCACTTGACAATATGCCATCGCTTATCTCTTTAAAGTCCATTTCACTAAAAACTATAGATGGCTGATGTATATTTACCATCCTGGTTTCTGAAATATTAGTAATAACGCTAGCTATGTTATCCACACTCCCTTGGGGTGGGGGATGCTGTTGATGAGTTGCTGAGACATTAAATGGAGAAGGCTGCTGGGATGTAACAGCCTCTGCCATTGTCCTTTGCTGGTTTGCTGCTCTCTGTGTGGTTAGTGCTACTTGGGCTACTTGGGTTGCAAACTGTGCAGCTATTTCATTCTGTGTTATGTGGGATATCTGAAATGAGTAGAAATGAATATGAACCAGACTGAATATTTTTTCTTTCATTTTTTTTTAAAGCAAATTTAAAACATCCATACAATACCATAACCCACATTGCTGAGCAATTGATAAGAGTTGTTTTGCTGTACAGTCAACAAACAATTTTTATTTATTTTATTAGCATATCATGGCTTATTTTAGTTAACATAACATTTTGTGGAATTAAATTAAACAAATATCCACAATTTTAGTGTCTGTATTTTTTTGCAGATTGTGTAAATTATGTGATACTAATTTTCTATCTTTTTCTACTTATTTTGGCAGGCTGAGTATGTGAAGACATTTGAATTTGATTATTTTTTTATCTATTTCAATGAAGCCAGAAAAAATCAAGATTTATGTAAATTGGAGAATCAAAGCAGTGAAACGATTGCTTTGCGAGATTAATCACTGACATGAAGTATTTGGTGACGGAGTATTATGTAGAATTTAAATTAGCAATATTTCCAAATCTGCAAAAGAGCTCAAATTCACGCCAAACACAAAAATACCCATGACATGGTAAATAGAGTTAAGTCTGCAAAACATATCATATGAATTTTACACTGACGAAAAACTTAGGACAAACTGAAAATTCAAAAGGAACAAAACAAAACAAAACAAAATGTGATTTGTTTTTTAAAACAAACATCTTCTTCTTCTTCCCATCATGACAATTTATGCCATTCTGTGACATTGGTGCTAGACAGAAGAAAAAGAAAAAATCCAGCAAGGTGAATGTTGTTTTTAAATTTTAGTTTGAGAAAGTCCCTGATAAAAAGGGTCAAAGGGCAATATTTGTGCCTAGAAGTGAAAGTCATTATGTCACAAGGATAAGTCTATCATTGGACCAAACCTGCCTTAATTCTGATTTTGGTGACCTTAAACAAATGTACAAGATTTTGTGCAAAGTGCAAAGGAGTGGATATTAATCTGTGTGCAAGATATCTTGTTAGTTATTTATTCATTTATAATGACAAATGATGTAATCTTTTAATGTTAGTAGCAAGAGAAGTGATTCTAGTTACAGGGATATGTAGCAACATAGGACATACAAGGGGATGCTTAAATTTATCCTTTATAGGTCAGGCTTGGTTCCATGGTTCTCTAGATATTTTGCTTAAATTCTAAGTAGACCCACTCAGTATTGCACAATGCATAAACCCCAAGTGGATACAGAATGTCATCCCACAACCTTGAAAATTTGAACTTGGTCATGAAAAGCTAATCAGGTCTTTGGATGCCACTATGGCATCTGCATGTCAAACATGGTACAGTTTGGTTAAACCATACTGGATGTATCTTGTGTACAAGCTGATGTCCATTACTTGTTTAGAGGCTAACGATCTTTACTAAATGCAAAGTGTTCCCCTTCTGCAAATTAGGTCACAATCACCACAACTGAATCAGGTACTGGAAACTTCTCAAGGCATCTAAATATCCTCTAAATATTCCCCATGGACTGGTTTGGATCAATGGTTTTTGCATACAAGGTCAGTGTGAGCACCCCGTTACCAGAAAACACAATGTCTCTGGGACTTTGAAAGTAGAGTCAAGGCCACCAGAAGCTAAAGAGATGATGGGGACCCTCTACAGCACCTGCAAGTCAAATCTGGTACAGTTTGGTCAACCCATATTGAAAATATCTTGCTTACAATCTGATATCCTCCACTTAAAAGAAAGTATTGCCCTGTGAAGCTGATAATACATGATTGCAAGATATCAGAATTGAATCAGGTCTTAGGACCACTCAATAATTATATTATTATTATTATTATTATTATTATCTTTTTTTCAGTATCATCTAAATAGCCACTTTGGTCTGGTTGGCTCAGTAGTTTTTGAGATATCTTGCTTATAAGGTTAAGTGTGAATGGACAGCACAGATCCAATAAGAAAGAACAGTGAAAATCAGCTTAGATTATCTACAAATAAAGTTAGTTTGTACACTGTACAACAATTCACAAAGTACTTGAATTACTACATATAATCATATGATTCTATGGTAACTTGTTTTCCATAAAATGAAACTCTGATCAACCAGGTAAAACTATACCATGCACAGAAAGTTTATAAACACTGGAGTGAATTATAAAATATCCCCGGTTAAAAATTCAAGGTCTTGTATGAATAAAACACAGGATATTTAAGTAAACATTTACCAAGTCATGACCTTTATAAAAGGTTGACCTATCAACAACTGTCCATCAACCACTGCATATCGGTGGTCCACACAGCCACCTGTGCAGCCTTGCATCATCACCTATTTGCCTATTGTTTGTCTGAGTGCACAAACTGTCAAAAAGGGACAACTCTAACCCATTGATATATTTTACTATACAACATGTATCAATCTACAGTTATAAATTGTCTATTTTTCACCCTATATTTCAGCCAAACTTTGAGCCAAATACTATAAAATTATCGTTTATCATGTGTAAATTTTGAAAAGAAAATCCTGAATTATGAAGGACTCAGTATGCTAATAAGCAAGCAGAACATAGCTGACAGGTAAATTCACTGAATGTTTCATAATTTACGTACTAAGTGTTGCTTTGTAGTACATTAAACATTCTATAAACCTTTCCCATGTAAACTGCCTTCCACCAGGCTGACCAAACAGCTCTTTCTCAGTCATGCAACTGAGAAATCTCATGGGATTATGATCCCTATTTTTCTTGTTGCATGTCTGCTATCTCTGGTTGCTTGTCTCAATCTCCTTGTTAGAAGCACATGCATAGGAGTTTCAGCATTGCGATATATATATATATATATATATATATATATATATATATATATATATATATATATATATATATATATATATATATATATATATATATACAGTGAAACACCACTATAACATGCTTCATTATAGCACAAATTCACATATATCATGATCGTGGCATGGCTCCCAAAATTTTGCAATAATTTCACCTATTTCCTGAAGTACTACAAAGGTTTAGTGTCAAATACAAAAGAGTTTGCTTTAATAATTTGGCAAGATGTCTTGTATTCTTGAAGACAAAAAAATATCTTCTTGCTTATTTTTGAAAAAACATTAGCTCCTTAACAAACTGATAATTGTTAATCTAATTATTATTGAACCATCAACAATAAAGTCAATAAGTCTTCTTTGCATTTGTTTTCAATGCATCCTTTGAAGAACTGTTGCTCAATCCAAGGTAAACAATAGCCAACAAATGGTTTGCTCAGTCATCTGTCATACTCAATAGAGCACGAAAATATGCAGAGGTCTTAAAAGTTTCTCACCTGAAGTTATAAATTAATTAATTTACCCACCTATTTAAGGGACACAAAAGATCACCAATGCCTGCTCAATCAACCGTCATACACAACAATTGAAACAAGTTTATCATCCAAATAGTCAGGAGCCATTTTAGTCATTACCACATCCACCCCCCATCTTACTCCTTTTTATTTTAGAGTCAAAAATGCAAACAACAGTTCCAAATCACTCAAAGACATATATACAACCCACTGTAATGGTAAAGTTGCATGCATATACATAGCTTGTACTGCTGTGGACCACTGACTGGAACAGAACCATTTAAGTTGTTGGGGTGGAGGGATTTGCTACTATAATCAAATATGCTACTCCCTGTTTTTCATCTGCAGTAGTGCAAAGTCATAGTTATAAATACAATTTTCAGTTAGTATTGCATTTATTTAATTTATATTTTTCCTTTGTCTTTTAGAGAATGACTCAACTGTTTTTATGGTGATCATTCTTTCCCCACAAAACTGAATGGTTTACTCCCATACTGGGTTCAGGCAGTTACACACAACTGTTAATGTGTTAATCTAAAGTACATTACGAGGTCAATACCTTTGATCTCCTGTATGAATTTTCAGTTAAAATATTTTTCAAGCCTAATTACAAGTTTCTTTTTAGAAACTCCCAATGTCTGATGTCTGATTTATGCATTTTATTCTCGGTCAGAAATCAGACCCTTTGGACATGTCCAGCAAATATGAATGCTTCGGAAATACAGTGTTTTCTAAGTTAGTGCAATTGTATTAGCAAATATTTGAGCATTGGATTCAAATGATATAGCAGAAAATTTGTAGAAATTATACTTCTTTCTCCACATTTTTGATGGAATTACTATTATGGATACAACCAGATCGGCTGGTGACAGGTGAGTACACGTACTCTAACTATTTACACTTCAGTTGCCTATATGAAGCACAAGTGGGTCTGATATTGTTCTCCTGTCTTACATAACTTAACAGTTGACCATTTAACTAAGAAGGCTTGTGTAGTATGGTATTAGAGAACACACTACATGTACACTTTCTCCCAAATCGAAGTCATCCATGGCCTTGAAGATAATAAACCCAACAGATTAAAAATATGGAATTAAGAGTGGTAACAAGCGCTGAAAATCAGATGCAAGATCACTGCATTAATATGCATCAATCTTGCTCATTACTTAAACAGTCCAAGATTTGGATGATAGAAGCACATATTCCAAGTTTGATCAAAATCGGAAAACAAATATGGCTTCCAGAGTTGTAACAAGCTCAACCAATCAGATGCGAGATTACATGATTAATATATGTGGCGCTTGCTCATGATCAAACACATCCAAAATCTTGATGAAATAATCCAATAATACAAGTTTAATTAAAATTGGATCAGAAATATGGCTTCCAAATTGGTAACAAGTTCAGTCAATCAGATGCAAGATCACCTCGTTAATATGTGTGAATCTCACTCATTATTAAATTCATTTGAGATCCTGTTGATATATGCATTATTCCAAGTTTTATCAAAATTGGATCAGAAATCTGGCATCCAGAGTGGTAAGAAGATCAGCCAATCAGATATAAGATTATCTCACTAATATGCTTGGATCTTGCTCACTATCGAACACATCCAAGATCTTAATGATATAAGCTTGAATTTCCAACATGATCAAACTTGGATCAGAAATATGGCTTCCAGAGGGATATTAAGGTCTGCTAATCAGATGCAAGATCACCTCATTTGTATGCATGGATCTTGCTCATTAGTAAACTCATCCAAGATCTTAATGATATAAGTGTATAATCCCTGTCTGATCAAAGTCAGATCACAAATAAAGCCTCCAGAGTGGTAACAAGCTCAGCCAATCAGACGCCAGATCATCTCACTGATATGCATGGATTTCACTCATAACTGACCTCATCTGAAATCTTAATGATATAAGCATATATTCAAAGTCTGATCAAAAACAGATCAGAACAATTGGATCCAGTCTGGTAAAATGTTTAGCCAATTAGGTGCATTATCACCTCATTAATATGCATGGATCTCACTAATTATCAAACTAATTCAAAAGTTTGATGATATGATCTCATATTCTAATACTAATTAAAGCCCTGTATACTGGTCACCATCATAAAAAGGACGCAATTTTGGGTCCCAACAGTGACTGGTTCTGGGATTGTCACTGTACATACTTTGTTACTATTCATTCTGCTACCAAATTCTAAGGCATCTCAATAGTCACAGGAGATCAGTCATATTTAAACAGTGTCAGTAACTCCAATTCAACATAAATAATGATGAAACCAGTCTCAGCAAGAAGAAATTCATATATTCGTCATCTGTTCCAGACAGGGATAACATCAATGAATGGGCTTTTCATATATTTTGATATGAAGATCATTTACAACTAGAAAGCATTATGAACTCAACAAGAGGCCCGAGTGGGTCTGAGATCCCTGAACTGCCTCACATCTACCTCAATGCCAAGTAACAAGGTTGCTGAGCAAGAAATCTGGGTTAGTATGATGCTTTCTGACCTTGAAAAGTTTCTTGATCTTTACTGATGGCAGGCTATATGGCAAACTGGAAATGACTTAGTATTGGATACTGTTGACCAGTTTTCAAAGTCATTTAAGGTTCACTAATTTTTCATAACAGAAGCCATATTTGATAACAGATCAGCATCTTGTGTACAAACTTGAATGCTCTTTTTGCCAGGATGATTTCTGTCAAATATGGTCAAAGTCTGTTCAGAGCTTTTTTGAGAAAAATATTTTCTCTTTTTAGTAATGGTGGCCACATCTGATAATGGATTGACATCATCTGTACAAACGTAAAAGGTTTTCTTGCCAAGACACTTTATGCTGCACTAGAAGTACCTGTTAAACTTAAGTTTGACAGAACTAACAAGAATCATCATCTGCTTCAACCTTAGGCCAGCCATTAAAATTCACTATCTGTAGTACTGTAAACCATATCTACACATTGCCCTACCTCAAATTCACTGATAAAGGCCCACCATTTACTTCTGATGATAGTTCATGTTAATGAAGTTTTTGCCATATCTGTGTGTTTAAGGTACATGTAGATCAAACAACAGTAATTTTACTGCTGAATTTTTTTTCCATATTTGTTTGCATGTCAGCAATTTTCCAGAGTCATACCATCAGGTGAGGTTGATTCCACATGTCATGCACTAGTATTAGACTGGTCACTGGTAGGCTCTGAAAAATACTTGTTACATGTAAAGATTGTGACTTAATGTAGGAACCAGTTTCTCTATCAAATTGAGGTAATGCTGTGAATTAGATGGCATATGCTGTTTTTGACAAAAAAGGAGATATATACATATATTCTTAAGGTCACCCTTTTACTCACAACTTGGAGTGGTTTCTGTCAAAATAGGACAAATTCTGTGAAGAGGATTTTTAAAAGTCATTTGAAGGTCTTACGAGTTTTGGTAATGGCAGCCATATTTGATGATGGCTTGGAATCATTTGTATAAAACTGAAAGAAATTCGGTCGTTTTCTGCTTAGCAGATTTTCTTCAGATGTTGTTGAATTTTTTTCTTTTTATTTTTATTTTTTACATGCTGGCCATATGTTGAAAACTGATTGGCATTGTCTGTATAAAGCTTAAAGGCCTTCATGCTAGAATGTTTTCCATCAAATCTGGTCAAAGTCTGTTCTGTTATTTCTGAACCGTTGTTTGTTTCTATTTTTAATAAAGGCAGGCATGTTATATGGCAGATCAGCATCATTTGTACAAAGTTTAAAGGCCTTTGTGTCAAAATTGGTCAAATTCAGTTCAGCAGTTTTAGAGAAGTCTTTGTCTTAAGATTTTTCTGTTATTTTGTAACAGCAGCCATATTTGATGGTAGATTGGTATTTATAAAAGCCTTTATGCCATGCTATATTTGATTGAAATTGGTCCAGTGATTTCTGAAAAAAGCTGAAAATAGCAATTGTTGATTGACAATACATAACAAATGCCGGACACTGTAGTCCATACCATAAGCTCATTTGGCCTTATGTCAGAGTGAGCTAAACAAGAAGACCCTGTTTTAGTTGAACCTCAAACTGGACCTTCAAAGGGACATAACCGTGCAAGAAAAGTAGGCAATCAAAGAAAACATTGACAATGCATATGTACTTCTATGGGGAAGGTTCAGAAATTACTGCTAAAATTCCTTCAGCTATAAAAGCCTTTATGCCATGCTAAATTTGATTGAAATTGGTCCAGTGATTTCTGAGTAAAAGCTGAAAATAGCAATTATTGACTGACAATACATAACAAATGCCGGACTCTGTGCTCCATATCATAAGCTCTCTTGGCCTTGAGCTAAAAAAAAGACCCTGTTTCAGCTGAACTTCAAACCGGACCTCAAAAGGGACATAACCATGCAAGAAAAGTAGGCAATCAAAGGAAACATTGACAATGTATACACCGGTATGTACTTATATGGAGAAGGTTCAGAAATTACTGCTAAAATTCCTTAGTCTGAAGGCTGTTGAGACTCAATATTAAATTATAGTTCAAATATAGAAAATGTGTGTGGAACCAATAACTGTACAAAATAGGCAAAGAGATAAAATCTTACAAGGGTACAGCATCCAATACAATGAAAGGTTGCAGGGTTATGCTGGTGATATAAAATATCTAACATCCAATTTTAAAATAGAAATCACTCAAGGACTATCACTCTGTCAGAATGGGGCATCAACTTCAGTGGGCACATTTATGTCAATCAAGCAGTGAACAATTCTACTGATCTCAAGGAAAGCTATTAATAGTACTTGAAATAATGCTGAAAACTTTGCTTATGAGCTGACATGTAATAAATATTAAAAGATTTCAATCTTACCTCCTGACCACTGACAGGTGTGCTATGTGATGCCAAAGTACTACATGCATGTAGGATCTCTTGAGTAATATCTTTTCCACTATTTGGGTCTATCAACTGTAACATTGTGCGCTCTCGTTTCTTTGTGGGCTGCTGTCCTGGACCACTCATGCCGGAAATCATGGGTGGCATATTCTGTTGTAGAGCTGCCTGATTGTAGAAAATAGCTGAAGGACTATTGTCGGTATCAGTATGGGTGTGAGTAAAGTTTGTTGTGTTCAGCTGTGGCAATTGAAATAGTCCCAACTGTGTGGTTGGCATGCTGTTCTGAAAGACTGGTGAGGACATTCTTTGAGAGTAGTTGGTAGCAGTCTGAAAGAAGAGGAACAAGTATGCACATTTTGAAGAACGACAAGGGACTGATGCTCTAGTGGCTGTAAAATATCAGCAAAAGTCTAATTGAAAAACAACAAAATACAAAGTCTAATAAAACTTCATATGTGTATATAAACATCACTGTGTTCATAAGCTCTATGAAGTATAAACATGTAAGCAGTAACCAGGTCTGGTTGTCAAAATTGTTCGCAAAGGTCAGTTCTGAACCATTTTCATTCAGGACCTGATATATATTGTTCTGATGTCTTAGTGAAAAACCCATGTCAACACAACCATCCACTCAAAAGTAACCAAAAGATTTTCAAGATGGCCACCAATGCAGCCAATCACATATTGCAAGAAATGTTTTAGTGAAAACCCCATGTCAATATCACTATTTGTTCAGTGCGAGTAGTCAAAACAAGATTTTCATGATAACTGCTGTGGTAGTCATTTAGTGAAAACATGAAATCAATATGTCCATCACATAGATAATGTAGCAATAACAAGAGTTTCAAGATGGTCATCTTGGGCATGAGATTAGAACTTTTCATTTCAAACCATCAACATGTCATAAGAAATCTGCATAAAAAAATCACGTAAATCTGACAATCCAGTAGTAGCAATACGATTTTCAAGATGGCACCAAAATGACCATGTTGGATGTCAGATTGGCACCAATTTTATTTTGGACCATCTACATTTCATAAGAAGTCTTTTAGTGAAAACTCCATGTCAATATTATCATCCATTCGGGTGAAGAAAGCAATAGAAAGATTTTCAAGATGGTGCATTGGATCTTCGAGGGGCTCCATTTTCATAAAGCACTAACTAGATCTCAGAATGAAACCGTATGCTAAGTTTCATGACTTTCCTCTAGGAAGTTTAGGAGTACCAATAACAAACAACTGCTAACAGATGATGGATGAAGTACAACAAACGTTGGTCCATTGGCTGAACATCTGTTTCAGGACGGGAAGTGATAACAAGATTTTCAAGATGTCAACCATGGAGGCAATGTTGGACATTAGATCGGCACTATTTTAACTTAGGATTGATTACATATCGTAACAAGAAGAACAGGGCTTCATGCTGAGCCCATGATCAAAGCATTACTGAAAAACTTTAACCAAAATCTTAACAAACTGTTTTTGACTATGCCACTGCCAGAAGAGTGACTGCTATGTCTAACTTGCAACAAATATGAGTTTGACAAACTGCATGTCAATATTCATATTAGTTCAGGAGGAGTAGCGATAACTAGATTTTAAAGATGGACTTTCTGGCAGCCATGTCAGATATCTAATCAGTGCCATTTTCATTTAGGACCAACTACATATGGTAAATACTGTTTTCATTATATTAAAAAAATGCCAATATGATTTAACAGGAGTAATGATAAGATTTTCAAAATGTCTGCCAATGGTTTTCAAAAATGTTTGTCATGTTGGCCATATTGGGCATCAAAGTCAACATCATTTTCACTTATGACCAATAACATATTGTAAAACAGAGATGAAATGAATATCCCAACATTCAAATTAGAATACTTTTTGCAAGTATTCGAATAGAAAATTGGTATTTGAATATTTGTTTGTTACCCAGTGAGTTTGGCAGCATTTTGTAAGAGAAATAAACAAGGTGAAATGTAAACTATGCAAAGTTGAATGAATTAGTTTACAATGGAACAACTTAAAACGTGCTAAATCACCTGAAATTCAACCGCTGATTCACAAGGTAATCATAATGTCATAATAGACACATGACCATTCTATTCATTATACTCTTGGAAAGAAAACATGTAATATGGAAAGTTGCTGAAGAGCATGATATGGAATAGGGGTCATATCTAAGTCAACAAAGCTTTCCATATCAATTAACCAGAGCTCCTAAAAATCTGTGAACTGTAGTCAGACATTCGTTCAGTCAGGAGCAGTTGTACTTAAATTTGTGCAGGGATTACTTCACTTTTTCTTTTCTATGCCATTTTGAAAATGACATAACTTTTTGTTCGGAATCCCTCTTTACCCATGAAACCAAATGGTCTAGGCCCAAACTTGGCTGAAGCAGGGAACTAGTTCCCAGATACCTCGCCCTGGTAGAGGTTACATTATACTCCTTACAGAAGCCACAAGGCCATTTCACACCTACAGCAATGTAATTTTGCTTATAAGATGAGGTCAATACCCATGAATTGGTTTCAGTTAAAACAATTATTTATCTGAAGATGAATTTCCTATGGTTTTGCAGAAATCACAATGTCCAATTTGGGCATTTAATAATCAGCCAAAAAGTCTGTCCCATCAGACATGTCAGGCATCTACTGGTATGAGAAATTCCAGAGACCTGCAATCAATGTATCCAAATGTAATTAAATTAAACTGGCCACATGTCTAAGTGATTTTGATTGTGAACAAATCACTTCCCAGACACATTTTTGAGCTCATCCTCATATTTAAATGAACAGGTAATCGAGTTTCTGCCAATAAATGTCCATCTTCAGCACTTAGGGAATGTTAATCTTTGCAACTAGTTTGAAGATATACAGGGAAAATAACACCTACATGAATTTGAATTTTTTCGTCTGAATCATCAAAAATGTACTTAACACCTCTACAATGTCTTTTAATTAGATTTAGACTTAGTTCAATATGTTTTCAATACGGGTTTGCTGGGAGTGGGGATGACAATAAATACCAAAGTAGATGAAGGAAAGAGGATGGGATTGTATACCTTTACTGACAACAAATATTTGAATCCTATTTAAATACATTCAATAAATATTCAAACAGGAAAATTTCATAATTGTTTCAGCTGTACTTTAAGAGGTGTTGTGATTGAAACCCCATGTTAATATGAACATCTGTTCAGGCATAGTAGCAATAACAGGATTTTCTAGATGTCTACCATGGTGGCCATGTTGGATATCAGATCTGCACCAGGCCCAACTACATATAGTAAGAAGTGTTTTTCTGAAAAGCCCATCTCAATTCATCAGCATCCTTTACTCTCGGAAGACTATGGAGTTGCGCTCTGAAGTAGTGAGTCAGTTCAGTTGACAAGCAGCGTCTGTTGTGGCTGAAGAGACCTATTTGGAAATGATAATCTCTGTTGCATCTGTCGCACTTGAAGCTGGTTTCTTGGGCTGCCACATGTTGTTTCATCTTGTCCTTTCTGTGGGCTCTATTCTCCTCTGCCAATTGCAACTGTTGTCTCCCGCTTCTCTGAAGTCCTTGGTTGAGCTCATGCCTCCAGCTACTTCGGTCCTGAGCAAGTGCTTCCCAGCTGTCCACATCGATGTCCAAAGCCTTGATGTCTCTCATGCACAGATCTATGAAGTGCACGTGTGGGCGACCTGGCGGTCTTTTGCCAGAGGCCAGCTCGCCGTGGAGGATAACCTTAGGTATGCATCCATCATCCATTCGGTGTACATGTCCAAGCCATCGTAGGCGACGCTTTCTTAGCAGTGTGACCATGCTGGGGATGTGGGCACGCTCTAGAACCTCTGTGTTGGAGACTCTATCTTTCCAGGAGATGCTGATGATGCATTGGAGGCAGTGCAGGTGAAAGCTGTTTAGCCTCTTTTCTTGGTGCGAGTATAGTGGACATGACTTGCTGCCATATAGGAGCATGCTGATAATGCAGGATTGGCACACTTAGACATCAGCACCATTATCGCTCAGGCCCAACTACATATAGTAAGTGAAAACTCCGTGTCAATACGACCATCAATTCAAGAGGAGTAGCAATAACAAGATTTTACAAATTGCTACCGAGGTGGCCATACCTGATGTTGAAGGGGTGCCATTTTAATTTAGGACTCGAGCTGGAAAATGTCAGCCATGTTGTATCATGATAATTATACTTAGTATAATATTATCACGACAATATCGCATACATAAACTGAAAAATATAGAAGCAAGTACATGTTTGCAAAACGAATATCACTTGTATCATTGTATCAATCGATTGTAGAATTATGCTAAATTTCCTGAATTCTGCCAAATAAACACACCAGACACATGACAAAAAGTACGGCTTGCCTCTAATTAAGGTTCCAACAGCTAAAGTACCTAGTTCTCTCGTCATAGACTAAAATTCTCTGAATATCAAAAGAGTGTGTGTAGCAGTTATTATCAGGTAGATTTAGTAGGTACATGTTGTAAGAGGACTAATTCTTACTTCATTCAAAGGGACACACACGAGACAAGAATAGGTTTATTCTCTGACAGTTTATATTTTTTTATTTATCTTCCAATTTACTATCATCCTGTTTCGATACCCTGAGCCTATATCTTGATACACTATCGCCAGAGTAAAATACTGCAATTCATTGATGCATCGATGATACTGAACCACCTCTGCTTAGGACCAGAATTAGACCTCAATAATTATATGTTGAGTTTCAAGACAGGCCTGCCAATGGTTTAGGAAAAGTAAATATAATAAGCAATTGTCTAATTGATAGACGACAGACAATGCGCCAAAGCAAAAGCTCGCCTGGTCTTTCAAATTGTCTGATGCCTTTAGGTATATCCATAATACTCTTGAGATACACAAAGAATCTACAGAATTGCTAAAAATACACCTTACGGAAAGTCTGATGCCAAATCTAGCGGGAACAGTACCCACAAAATCATGTGTTCCATAATTTTTGTGCACTGGTTATGTTAATAGACTTCTATACTACTTAATCCAGAGCACATGTTCCATACTTTTGTTCATTGGGATATATTAATAGACTTCAGTTCTACGTAATCTTCGAGCACATGTTCCATATATTTAGTGCATAGTGATGTATTAATAGACTTCAATACTACTTGACCCCCAAGCATGTGTTCCATATCTTTTGTGCATGGACATATATTAATAGACATCAATTCGACTTAATCTCCAAGCACCTGTTCCAAGCCTTTTGTGCATCAGGATACCACATTAATTTTAGTCAATTATGTTTCTTAGAGAATACTTACCTTATCACAATAATGTTAGGAAATAAGCTTTGCATCCTCTTGAATCCAGCATTTGCAGAAAGATGAAAAATGTTTGTCTTTCCCATCTATGTACCATATAAATGAAGGGAAGAAACTCTTCACAACTGTTCTTCTTGCCACTGCTAGGTGACTACAGTTGTTTACTCAGTTTTAGCTTGAGCGACACCTCAACGAAGATACTCACATTTGTGGGGAGGTGTGGGAGGGTTTAATAGTAAAGTGATCAGGTAAGTATTCACAAACATTTGCTTTCTCTTTTTAATATGTTCTCAGATCACATTAACATTAGGAGAATAGGTAGTAGGAGTTGGCAATGCTGAGCATCCTACTGCTACCATGGTCACCCTTCAACGGAATAAAGGATTTCTTCTCTGTATGAGGATAAGCCACATTCCTAATATGAGAACAGCACAGCTGACGATCATGTGAACCATCATGACAGTAACCGAATATGAGAAAAGGAAAAAAAATGACTTTTTCTTACCGGGTAAAAATTTCTGGACAATTCCAGCGAACGTGCTGTTCTATGCCCGGGATAAGGTTATGCTGACTTCAAACTAGTCTCTTGATGGTCTGGGCTGCAGCCACCGGACCTAACATTCAATTCTTGTCTCTGCAAAGCTAGATTGTGCAGATAAAAGCTTGAGAAGGTTGACTATGCATATCAGCCAATGGCATATATTATGTAACAGATCACCATGTTCCGTTCGAATGCAACACTTGCAGAGATAGCTTTGATCTCATGAGCTGAGAGTTTCATAAGGCATACTTGATGTTTTGATTGCACAGAGCAGGTCCTGCATCACCACCTCTCTAGACTGATTGATGGAGGAGAGAAGATAGATGACTACCCTTTGATTGCCCACTGACAGTAGCCTGTTCTTTGCTTTGAAACATGGTTGCATCACCACGACCACAAAACCATCTGATCTGAACTGAACATAGTTCAGGTTCACTGAAAGAGCATGCAACGCGCTCAACCTGTATGCTGAAGGTACAGCTATCAAGAAACATGTTTTGTCTGATAGCAGCTTCAAGGAGGTGCTGGCTAAGGGCTCGAAACTTATCTGAATTGAGCCATGTCAACACCCATGACAAAATTCCACTTGGGAAACAAGGGGAGAGATTTTGGCCTATTTTTCAAGTCAAAATTAGCTAATAGGTCTGATAAATCCTTGCCATGACCAATATATACTCTACCATGATGCTGGAATGTATCTGAGATCATGGAGCGGTATCTTTTGATCACAGTGGGGCTAACTTTTTCTCTGTGAAAAGCCAGAGAGAAATGTTTGCCAACCATGGAATTGAGGCACTCAATAAGATGATGCTGTTGGTGCTGCACCAGTCCCAGAAAACCCACCACTTCCTCTCATACACCTTCAAGGTGGACAGCCTTCCAGCTTGTGAGATGTTTTCATTCACCGATGGCTTAAATTCTTTTCTTTGCTAAGCTCTCCTGACAAGAGCCAGGCATGAAGGAGTAGACTGTGGTTGTTTTAACAAATTGGGACTTGGTGGAACTTTTCTGGGAACATCTATCACTAGATCATGCAGATCAGAATGACTTTGCATTTGTGACCCCTAACTTTTTTTATTATTTTCGGTACCATTACCATGTTGGGGTAGACACAGCCCTAAAATCCCTCTCAACTGACTCAGAGTGCATCCATGGCCTATGCCTATTGGTCCAGGACTGGAGAGATAAAGGTAAGCAGTTTGTGATTCCACCTCGTCATGAACAGACCCATCATTGGGCAGCCCCAAAGCCCACAAATCTGCTGAAAGCTCAATGGATGGATAGACCACACTATGTGAAAGACTTGGCCCCTTCTGGACAATAAATCAGCCTGGACATTGAGCCTGCCCAGGATATATCTGATCTATGGCAGAATTCCCAAACCAGAACACACAGGTCTGGTGATTTCATCCCCTCCTGTTTGAGGAGGTAGACCACCACTACAGAATTGTCCATCATATTGAGAACTGCCTTTCCGTATAATTGGTCTTTTTTTAAATGCATTTCCTTTCGCCTTCATTTCTAGAATCTTGATTACAGTGGAGAGGCAAATCTTCTTCCCTTCATCTATAAGGTATATAGATGTAAAAGACACAAAAATGTCATCTTTCCACAATTGCTGATTTGATAGGTAGCAGAGCTTCTTTCTTAATATTAATGTTATCAGGGAATGGATTCAGTGGAGAAATGTATATACATATCAATATTACTTAATCTTGGAGTCTGTTATTCATGCTGCTACTCTGTCTGACACAAGCTGGCAATAAAAATCACTTCTACATTAAATGTCTTACAACATTAAATATTTAAATTACATCATCGTCTTTGCTTTTCAAGTGTTTCTAATTAAACTGGGGTTGATGGGTGTTTGCTTTATGAAGTTCAAGATTTCATGTATTGTTGATGTCACTTTATACCCTAAGGTAACTACAGCAATGTATCCTTGCACACATGAAAGTCGCAGGTCTTAACTTAGGGTCTTTTCAAATTTCAAGTTTAAAGCTTTGAAAGTTTAAAGGAGATCTTACCTGTGGCATGATGACCTGTGCTCCATCTGAGCAGTACTGACCCGGTGGCATGAACATGATCTGTTGTGGTGGGGGTAACATCCACTGGCCTGGCTGATGTTGACTCACTGAGTAGCTTGGCAACTGCATGCTTGCCTGATTGAGGTAGTACATTTGAAAAGAGTACAAAATACTATCAAGCAAACAAAGAATTCCTCTAAACTTGCAATCAAGGAAAACTGTATTTCTATGATGACTTAAATAACTTTTGAATCTGTAAATAACTGGATGGCTGCAAAAATATGCAATACCATGGCAACATATAAATCCGAAAAAGTATTCCTTTATGATTGAGTATAAATACATACTACATTCTGCTGTATTCCAATTTGCAAAAAAAAAATTCAATTTTCCCCATATTTTGAATGTTCAGACAATTACGAGTATTATTTAAAGTCAATCTTGGACATACTTGCGTGTAAGTTTTCCAGGTTATTTCTTTAACAAGTTGTTAACATTTTTATCATTTATTTCAATAGTTCACATCCAAGCACTTTGGAGGAAAAACCATACAGGTTTTACTCATCAGATTTCATGGTACAAGGACATGTTGTGATTGGTAGCCATCTGAGGTTATCTTGTCATTACGTGCATGGGATTGTAATATTAACTCTGATGAATGCACCAATTCACCCACAGAAATTACATGATTACTTTAATTATACAGGGTAATGCTTGTTATTTGACATTCCTTTTGAATGGACAACAAACTAGTTGTGTTAAATACATATTAAATGATAAAACAAAGGACACCATTTTAAGCCTGAAATTTAACAAGTTCTGCAGAATCTGGTGTATTTTATGCTTGTCAGTGTAACCACCATTTCCTTTGAACACTTCAAGTTAAAGCTCTAAAACTGTCAACAAGAATCCATGCTTAAAAGCGACAACCACATCTCACCATGCTTATGTCTGGTCCAGGTATGTGATGCAGAACTAATGTTATTGCATGGAAACCATTTTTCTTCTTGCTGTCACACTAACCTAGACCTTTGACCCCAAAATCAATTAACATCTTAATAACCCCAAGTGCAAACCATTTGCAACTTTGGTAACTGCAGATGAAAGAGAACTAGAGTTATTGCGTGGAAACGAAATTGGAAACAGATGGATGGATGGACAACATAATAAAACACGAATCCCCCAAAGGGATTCATGCTTTACTGGCCAAACACAATATCCAGGAATTCAACATAAGACCAATTTTTATTTGTAACTGCAGAGTGTTGAAACCATTTCTGATATTACTGAACAATAACAAGAGTTTCAAAGTAGCCACTGTGACAGCCATACTGGATGTAAGATTGGCACCATTTGCCTTTAGGACAATCTAGACATCATTAGACATCCCTTGGTCGAAATCCAATGTGAATAATGACCATCCATTCAAGAGGAATAGCAATAACAAGATATCAAAAGAGTGTGTGTAGCAGTTATTATTAGGTAGATTTAGTAGGTACATGTTGTAAGTGGACTTATTGTTACTTCATTCAAAGAGCCACAAACGAGACGAGAATATGTTTATTTTCTGACAGTTTATATTTTTAAATTTATCTTTCAATCAACTATCATCCTGTTTCGATACCCTGAGTCTATATCTTGATACATTATCACCAGAGTAAAATATTGCAATTCATTGATGCATCGATGATACGGAACGACCTCAACTTAGGACCAACTGGACCTCAATAAGTGTATGTTGAGTTTCAAGACAGGCCTGCTAATGGTTAAGGAAAAGTAATAATAATATGCAATTGTCTTATTGACAGATGACAGACAAGATGCCAAAGCAAAAGCTCTCCGGGTCTTTCACCAGTAGAGCTAAAAACTAATATTCCTTACCACATTGTGCATGAAGATATTTGAAGGAAAGAAAAGAAATGACCACAAGGATAAAAATTGTCTGATGCCTTTAGGAATATCCATATAACTTTCGAGATATACAAAGAGTCAACAGAAATGCTAAATTACACCTTAAAGAAATTCTAATTGAAGATCTAGTGGCAACTGTACCCGCCACCCCACCACCAAATCATGTGTTCCATAAGTTTTGTGCATTGGTTATGTTAATAGATTTCTATACTACTTAATCCAGAGCACATGTTCCATACTTTTGTTCATTGGGATATATTAATAGACTTCAGTTCTATTTAATCTCCGAGCACATGTCCCATACATTTTGTGCATAGTGATGTATTAATAGACTTCAATACTACTTGACCCCCAAGCATGTGTTCCATATCTTTTGTGCATGGACATATATTAATAGACATCAATTCGACTTGACTTAATCTCCAAGCACCTGTTCCATGCCTTTTGTGCATCAGGATACCACATTAATTTTAGTCAATTACGTTTCTTAGAGAATACTTACCTTATCACATTAATGTTCAGAAATAAGCTCTGCATCCTCTTGAATCCAGCATTTGCAGAAAGACGAAACATGTTTGTCTTTTCCATCTATGTACCACATAGATGAAGGGAAGAAACCCCTCACAACTGTTCTTCTTGCCACTGCTAGGTGGCTACAGTTGTTTACTCAGTTTTAGCTTGAGCGACACCTCAACAAAGATACCCACATTTGTGGGGAGGTGTGGGAGGGTTTAATAGTAAAGTGATCAGGTAAGTATTCACAAACATTTGCTTTCTCTTTTTAATATGTTCTCAGATCACATTAACATTAGGAGAATAGGTAATAGGAGGAGGCAATGCTGAGCATCCTATTGCTACCATGGTCACCCTTCAACGGAATAAAGGATTTCTTCCCTGTACGAGGATAAATCACACTCCTAATATGAGAACAGCACAGCTGACGATCATGTGAACCATCATGACAGTAACCGAATATGAGAAAAGGAAAAAAAATGACTTTTTCTTACCGGGTAAAAATTTCTGGACAATTCCAGCTAATGCGCTGTTCTATGCCCGTGATAAGGTTGTGCTGACTTCAAACTAGTCTCTTGATGGTCTGGGCTGCAGCCACCGGACCTAACATTCAATTCTTGTCTCTGCAAAGCTAGATTGTGCAGATAAAAGCTTGAGAAGGTTGACTATGCATATCAGCCAATGGCATATATTATGTAACAGATCACCATGTTCCGTTCGAATGCAACACTTGCAGAGATAGCTTTGATCTCATGAGCTGAGAGTTTCATAAGGCATACTTGATGTTTTGATTGCACAGAGCAGGTCCTGCATCACCACCTCTCTAGACTGATTGATGGAGGAGAGAAGATAGATGACTACCCTTTGATTGCCCACTGACAGTAGCCTGTTCTTTGCTTTGAAACATGGTTGCATCATCACGACCACAGAACCATCTCATCTGAACTGAACATAGTTCAGGTTCACTGAAAGAGCATGCAACTCGCTCACCCTGTATGCCGACGGTAGAGCTATCAAGAAACATGTTTTGTCTGATAGCAGCTTCAATGAGGTGCTGGCTAAGGGCTCGAATTTATCTGAATTGAGCCATGTCAACACCCATGACAAAATTCCACTTGGGAAACAAGGGGAGCGATTTTGGCCTATTTTTCAAGTCAAAATTGGCTAATAGGTCTGATAAATCCTTGTCATGACCAGTATACACTCTACCATGATGCTGGAATGTATCTGAGATCATGGAGCGGTATCTTTTGATCATAGTGGGGGCTAACTTTTTCTCTGTGAAAAGCCAGAGAGAAATGTTTGCCAACCGTGGAATTGAGGCACTCAATAAGATGATGCTGTTGGTGCTGCACCAGTCCCAGAAAACCCACCACTTCCTCTCATGCACCTTCAAGGTGGACAGCCTTCCAGCTTGTGAGATGTTTTCATCAACCGATGGCTTAAATTCTTTTCTTCACTAAGCTCTCCTGACAAGAGCCAGGCATGAACGAGTAGACTCTCTAGGCATGGATGAAACACCTGCAAACATGGTTGTCTGAGCAGATTGGGTCTTGGTGGAACTTTTCTGGGAACATCTATCACTAGATCGAGCCGATCATGCACCCAGGACTTGAATCACATGAGGGAGCTATCAGAATGACTTTACATTTGTGACCCCTAACTTTCTTTTATTATTTTCGGTATCTGTACCATGTAGGGGTAGACACAGCCCTAAATTCGCTCTCAACTGACTCAGAGTGCATCCATGGCCCATGACTCTGTGTCCACTACTGGAGAGATAAAGAGAGGTAGTATATGATTCCACTCATCGCAAACAGACCCATAATCGGGCTGCCCCAAAGCGCACAAATCTGCTGAAAGCTCAATGGATGGATAGACCATGCTATGTGAAAGGCCTGGCCCCTTCTGGACAATAAATCAGCCTGGACATTGAGCCTGCCCGGGATACGTCCGATCTGGGCCAGATATTCCAAAACCAGAACACACAGGTCTGGTGATTTCATCCCCTCCTATTTGAGGAGGTAGACCACCACTACAGAATTGTCCATCATATTGAGAACTGCCTTTTGTAAAATTGGTCTTTCCAGAAATGAAATGCATTTCCTTTTGCATTCATTTCTAGAATGTTGATTACAGTGGAGAGGTAAATCTTCTTCCCTTTATCTTAATGGTATACAGATGGAAAAGATACAAAACTTTCATCATTCCACAATTGCTGATTTGATAGGTAGCAGAGCTTCTTTCTTAATGCAAATGTTATCAGGGAATGGATTCAATGGAGAAATGTAAATAGATATCAATATTACTTAATCTTGGAGTCTGTTATTCATGCTGTTACTCTGTCTGACACAAGCTGGCAATAAAAATCACTTCTATATTAAACATCTGACAACATTAAAACTTTAAATTACATCATTGTCTTTGCTTTTCAAGTGTTTCTATTTAAACTGGGGTGGATGGGTGGTTGCTTTATGAAGTTCAAGATTTCATGTATTGTTGATGTCACTTTATACCCTAAGGTAACTAGAGCAATGCTATCCTTGCACACATGAAAGTCGTAGGACTTAACTTAGTGTCTTTTCAAATTTCAAGTTTCATGCTGTGAAAGTTCAAAGGAGATCTTACCTGTGGCATGATGACCTGTGCTCCATCTGAGCAGTACTGACCCGGTGGCATGAACATGATCTGTTGTGGTGGGGGTAACATCCACTGGCCTGGCTGATGTTGACTCACTGAGTAGCTTGGCAACTGCATGCTTGCCTGATTGAGGTAGTACATTTGAAAAGAGTACAAAATACTATCAAGCAAACAAAGAATTCCTCTAAACTTGCAATCAAGGAAAACTGTATTTCTATGATGACTTAAATAACTTTTGAATCTGTAAATAACTGGATGGCTGCAAAAATATGCAATACCATGGCAACATATAAATCCGAAAAAGTATTCCTTTATGATTGCGTATAAATACATACTACATTCTGCTGTATTCCAACTCACAAAATAAATATTCAATTTTCCACATATTTTGAATGTTCAGACAATTATGAGTATAATTTAAAGTCAATCTTGGACATACTTGCGTGTAAGTTTTCCAGGTTATTTCTTTAACAAGTTGTTAACATTTTTATCATTTATTTCAATAGTTCACATCCAAGCACTTTGGTGGAAAAACCATACAGGTGTTACTCATCAGAGTTTATGGTACAAGGACATGATGTGATTGGTAGCCATCTGAGGTTATCTTGTCATTACGTGCATGGGATTGTAATATTAACTCTGATGAATGCACCAATTCACCCACAGAAATTACATGATTACTTTTATTATACAGGGTAATGCTTGTTATTTGACATTCCTTTTGAATGGACAACAAACCAGTGTGTTAAATGCACAATTAAAGATAAAACAAAGGACGCAATTTTTAAGCTGGAAATTTAACAAGTTCTGCAGAATCTGGTGTATTTTATGCTTGTCAGTGTAACCACCATTTCCTTTGAACACTTCAAGTTAAAGCTCTAAAACTGTCAACAAGAATCCATGCAGAAAAGCAACAACCACATCTCAACATGTTTATGTATGGTCCAGGTATGTGATGCAGAACTAATGTTATTGCATGGAAACCATTTTTCTTCTTTCTGTCACACTAACCTTGACCTTTGACCCCAAAATCAATTAACATCTTAATAACCCCAAGTGCAAACCATTTGCAACTTTGGTAACTGCAGATGAAAGAGAACTAGAGTTATTGCGTGGAATCGAAATTGATAACAGATGGATGGATGGACAACATAATAAAACAAGAGTCCTTCAAAGGGACTCATGCTTTACTGACCAAACACAATGTCCAGGAATTCAACTTAAGACCAATTTTTATTTGTAACTGCAGAGTGATGAAACCAATTCTGATATTACTGAGCAATAACATGAGTTTCAAAATAGCCACTGTGACAGCCATACTGGATTCCAATTGGCACCATTTTCCTTTAGGACAATCTAGACATCATTAGACACCCCTTGGCAGGGCTCGAAATTAGCGGTAGTCCGCTAGCCCGAGGCTAGTAGATTTCTTGTCGGACTAGTAACTTTCATAATGTTAATAGTCCGATGGGCTAGTAATTTTCTGTTATCAACAGTCAGCGTTTCTTTACGCCTCTCCCTAATAAAGACTTGACTTCAGCAGATGTTCTGTAGAATCAAGGCAGTGACCATTGTAAACACACAGACATAAAATATTAGCATGAGAAGATGAAGTAAATTTCTGCCTTGGAAAGGTGCATTTCTATAACAAGAAGCCAGCCGATTTTGTGGATTTCACTTAACAGCGCCAATTATGGTCCCGTCCCGTCATTAACAGCGGAAGTTTGGTAATTGATCCTAATTAATCTGATAACGTATGAAATGAAAAATGACGTGGTATCACACTTTATCCACTCAACCACAGTAACAAACTACAAAGCGGTATGCCACACACAGAAACACGACAAAAACTATTCAATGAAATTAGTTTGCATGTTTGTTTGTTTAATTTTTCTTTTCTTTTTTTTTTGGCTCGCTAGCCAAACACTCCAACAGTCACAAACGGGAAACTGCATATTTTACATTTGCATCAAAATAATTATAAGAATTAGATTAATGTTACGATTATGTTATTGACACATCAATTCCATATAACTACTTTTTTCTATGATGATAAAAATAGTTTTTATATTTTTCCCTTACAAGAACGAACAAATAATTGAATACACGTGGAGATATCCAAGCAGAATGCCGTACATTTGTTGGAAATTCAAATCTCTGAGCATCTAAGGTTTGAAAATTTTCCACCTTATTATTAATTCCAACAATATATTGAGGTCCGATTAATTAGGAACAATTACCAAACTTCTGCTGTTAATGATGAGACCATAATTGGAACTGTTAAGCGAAATGCGCAAAATAGGCTGGCTTCTTGTTATAGAAACGCACCTTTCCGAGGCAGAAATTGACTTCGTCTTCTCATGCTAATATTTTATGACTGTTTGTTTACAATGGTCACTGTCTTGATTCTACAGAACAATTACCAAACTTCCACTGTTAATGATGAGACCATAATTGGAGCTGTAAAGTACAACACACCGAGTCCGATGGCTTCGTTTGATAGGAACGCACCTTTTCCAACCTGAAACTAACATTATCTTCTGATGCTAATATTTTATAACAGTGTTTACAATAGCCACTGCTTTGATCCTGCAGAACATCTGCTGAAGTCAAGTCTTTATTAGGGAGAGTCCATTTAATTTTAAGGGGGTGGGGGCAGAGGCACGCGCTTTGAAACATGTTTCTTGCTCTGATTTTGTTATATAAAGGACACTGTGCCATTTCTTTTCTCACTTTAAATAATCCGCGTCAGCTATACTGTAACATCTTATATTTCAAAACGAGGCACAATTCCCTCCTTGCAAGACAGGCAAAATGTGGCGTTTTATAGAAGGTGTTCAGCCACCAGAAAAAAAGCAAAAGTTGAATGAAAATGACATAAAAGAGAGGAATAATTCCTATGATAGGGAAAAACGTAATCGAACGTTTCAGAAGACATGGACAAAAGACAGGGAATGGCTGAATTATGATAAGGAGAAGAACGTTATGCGGTGTAATTGGTGTACGAAATTTGCAAAAACAAACACAGAGAAAACATCCAGTTTTGTTGCGGGTTGTTCGAACTTTAAAATTGAATCGGTAAACGCACATGAAAGCTGTGGGCAACACAAAAAGAGTTCAGAGAGAACAGCAGCTATGCAGATGCCACCAGAAGAATCGACCGCTGGTAAGATCTTGGAAAGTTTAAATCGGAATGTGTTTGAATGGCTCGTTAATTTGTTTCGAAATGCACATGCTATCGTAAAGAACAGAAGACCCTTCACTGATTTTGTATGGATGTGTCAGCTGGATGAGAGGAAAGGGGTTGATGTTGGAGAGACTTACAGGAGTGATAAACAGGTTGTTACATTTACTCACTACATGGCTGAAAGTGAAAGGCAGAAATTTGGATCCTGATTATCTTTAGAAACGAGGAATGTGAATTGACTGTTTGATGATTTGAAGCAAGATTTTTACTTCTGTACTTCTGCATTTCATATGATAATGCTATTAATGAAATAAAATTGTTGTTAATCTCAATAAAAGTGTGTGACATTGTTTTTTGGACAGGACTAGTAAAGATTTGGCAGGACTAGTAAATTTCTCAGTATACTAGTCCTTCTGGCTACAAAGAAATTTGTGTTAAATTCGAGCCCTGCTTGGTGGAAATCCAATGTGAATAATAACCAACCATTTAAGAGGAATAGCAATAATAAGATATATAGTACATGTTTGCAAAATGAACATCACTTGTATCATTACATCAATCCATTGTAGAACATGCTAAATTTCCTGAATTATCATATTCTGCCTAATAAACACAAAAGACGCATGACAAAAGGTAAGAAGGTTTGCCTCTAACTAAGGCTCCAACAGATGAAGTACCTAGTTCTCTCGTGATAGACTAAAATTCTCTGAATATCAAGAGTGTGTGTAGCAGTTATTATTAGGTAGATTTAGTAGGTACATGTTGTAAGAGGACTTATTGTTACTTCATTCAAAGGGACACACACGAGACAAGAATATGTTTATTTTCTGACAGTTTACATCTGTTAATTTATCTTTCAATCAACTATCATCCTGTTTCGATACCCTGAGTCTATATCTTGATACACTATCGCCAGAGTAAAATATTGCAATTCATCGATGCATCGATGATACGGAACCACCTCTACTTAGGACCAACTGGACCTCAATAAGTGTATGTTGAGTATCAAGACAGGCCTGCTAATGGTTTAGAAAAAGTAATAATACTAAGCAATTGTCTTATTGACAGACGACAGACATTATGCTAAAGCAAAAGCTCTCCTGGTCTTTCACCAGTTAAGAGCTAAAAACTAATATTCCTTACCACATTGTGCATGAAGATATTTGAAGGAAAGAAAAGAAATGACCACAAGGATGACAATTGTCTGATGCCTTTAGGTATATCCATATTACTCTTGAGATACACAAAGAGACAACAGAAATGCTAAAGTACACCTTAAAGAAATTATGATGCCAAATCTAGTGGCAACTGTACACCCCCCTCCCCACCACCACCACCACCACCACCAAATCATGTGCTCCATATCTTTTGTGCATTGGTTATGTTAATAGACTTCTATACTACTTAATCCAGAGCACGTGTTCCATACTTTTGTCCATTGGGATATGTTAATAGACTTCAGTCTACTTAATCTCCGAGCACATGTTCCATACATTTAGTGCATAGTGATGTATTAATTGACTTCAATACTACTTGACCCCCAAGAATGTGTTCCATATCTTTTGTGCATGGAGATATATTAATAGACATCAATTCGACTTAATCTCCAAGCACCTGTTCCATGCCTTTTGTGCATCAGGATACCACTTTTTTTTAGTAAATAATGTTTCTTAGAGAATACTTACCTCATCACATTAATGTTAGGAAATAAGCTCTGCATCCTCTTGAATCCAGCATTTGTAGAAAGATGAAAAATGTTTGTCTTTCACATCTATGTACCATATAGATCAAGGGAAGAAACTCCTCCCATACCTTCTCCTTGACACAGCTAGGTAGTTACAGTTGTTTACTCAGTTTTAGCTTGAGCGACGCCTCAACGAAGATACTCACATTTGTGGGGTGTGTGGGAGGGTTTAATAATAAAGTGGTCAAGTAAGTATTCACAAAAATTTGCTTTCACATTTGAATATGTTCACAGATCACATTAACGTTAGGAGAATAGGTAACAGGGGGAGGCAACGCTGATCATCCAACTGCTACCATGGTCACCCTTCAACAGAATAAAGGATTTCTTCTCTGTATGTAGATAAACCACACCCTAATATGAGACCAGCACAGCTGACGACCACTTTTTTTTTACCGGGTTAAATTTCTGGATGAATCCAGCGAATGCGCTGTTCTATGCCCATGATAAGGCTGTGCTGATGTCAAACTAGTCTTTTGATGGTCAAGGAATATACCAAATGTATTACCGACTTGAGACTTTATGCCAGGGCTTGGGTTTATATCCTCTTTCCCTGACTTCACCAGCAGAAAGAGGTACTGTCAGACCACATATCACATCTCTGTGAACTTCACGTAGTGTTTGAGGGCACAGAGCAGGTCCCGCATCACCACCTCTCTAGACTGATTCATGTAGGAGAGGGGACAGATGACTACCCTTTGATTGCCCACTGACAGTAGCCTGTTCTTTGCTTTGAAACATGGTTGCATCATCAAGACCACAGAACCATCTCATCTGAACTGGAGATAGTTCAGGTTCACTGAAAGGGCATGCAACTCGCTCACCCTGTATGCTGAAGGTAGAGCTATTAAGAAATATGTTTGTATGATAGCAGCTTCAATGAGGTTGTTGGCTAAGGGCTTCAGCTTATTTCACTTGAGCCATGTCAATACCCATGACAAAATTCCACTTGGGAAACAAGGGGAGAGATTTTGGCCTATTTTTCAAATTAAAATTGGCTAATAGGTCTGATGAATCCCTATCATGACCAATATACACTCTACCATGATGCCTGAATGTATCTGAGATCATGGAGCGGTAGCTTTTGATCATAGTGGGGACTAACTTTTTCTCTGTGAAAAGCCAGAGAAAAACGTTAGCTAACTGTGAAATTGAGGCACTTAACAAGACGATGCTATTGGTGCTGCATCATTTCCAGCAAACCCACCACTTCCCCTCACACACCTTCAATGTGGACAGCCTTCCAGCTTGTGAGATGTTTTCATCGACCGATGGCTTAAATTCTTTTCTTCGCTAGGCTCTCCTGACAAGAGCCAGGCATGAACGAGTAGACTGTCTAGGCATGGATGAAACACCTGCAAACATGGTTGTCTGTGCAGATTGGGTCTTGGTGGAACTTTTCTGGGAACATCTATCACTAGATCGAGCAGATCATTCATCAAGGACTTGTATCACATGAGGGGGCTATCACAATAACTTTACATTTGTGACCCCTATCTTTTTTAATTATTTTAGATACCAGTATCATGTAGGGGCAGACAGCCCTAAAATCCCTCTCAACTGACTCAGAGTGCATCCATGGCCCATGGCTACTGGTCCAGTACTGGAGAGATAAAGGTAGGCAGTTTGTGATTCCACCTCGTCGTGAACAGTCCCATCATCGGGCACCCCCAAAGCACATAAATCTGCTGAAAGCTCAATGGATGGATAGACAACACTGTGTGAAAAGCTAGGCCCCTTCTGGACAATAAATCAGGCTGGACATTGAGTCTGCCCGGGATATGTCTGATCTATGCAAGAAATCCCCAAACCAGAACACATAGGTCTGGTGATTTTGTCCCCTCCTGTTTGAGGAGGTAGACCACCACCACAGGACTGTCCATCATATTGAGAACTGCCTTTCTGTACAATTGATCTTTCCAGAAATGAAATTCATTTCTAGAATGTTGATTACAGTGGAGAGGTAAATCTTCTTCCCTTCATCTATATGGTATATAGATGGAAAAGACAAAAACCTCATCTTTCCACAATTGCTTGATTTGAGAGGTAGCAGAGCTTCTTTCTTAATGCTAATGTGATCAGTGAATGGATTGTTAATAGATATCAATATTACTTAATCTTGGAGTCTGTTATTCATGCTGCTACTCTGTCTGACACAAGCTGGCCATAAAGGTCGCTTCTACATTAAACGTCTAACAACATTAACACCTTAAATTACATCATTGTCTTTGCTTTTCAAGTATATCTATTTAAACTGGGGTGGATGGGTGGTTGCTTTATGAAGTTCAAGATTTCATGTATTGTTGGTGTCACTTTGTACCCTAAGGTAACTACAGCAACACTATCCTTGCACACATGAGAGCTGCAAGTCATAACTTATGATCTTTCCAAATTTCGAGTTTCATGCAGTGAAAGTTTAAAGGAGATCTTACTAGTGACATGTTGACCTGTGCTCCAGCTGAGCAGTACTGACCCGGTGGCATAAACATGATCTGTTGTGGTGGGGGTAACATCCTCTGGCCTGGCTGATGTTGACTCATTGAGTAGCTTGGCAGCTGCATGCTTGCCTGATTGAGGTAGTACATTTGAAAAGAGTACAAAATACTATCCAGCAAACAAAGAATTCATCTAAGGTTTAAATCAATGAAAGTTTTATTTCCCTGGTGAATTAAATAACTTTTGAATATGTAAATAACTGGATGGCTGCAAAACTATGCAGTACCATGGCTACATATAAAACCAGAAAAGTATTCCTTCAATATGACTGTGTATAAATACATACTACATTCTGCTCTATTCCAACTTGCAAATAAAAAATTCAATTTTCCACATATTTTGAATGTTCAGACAATTATGAGTATAATTTAAAGTCAATCTTGGACATATCTGTGTGTAATTTTTCCAGGTTATTTCTTTAACAAGTTGTTAACATTTTTATCATTTATTTCAATAGTTCACATCCAAGCACTTTGGAGGAAAAACCATACAGGTTTTACTCATCAGAGTTTATGGTACAGGGACATGATGTGATTAGTAGCCATCTGAGGTTATCTTGTCATTACGTGCATGGGATTGTAATATTAACTCTGGTGAAGGCACCAATTGACCCACAGAAATTACATGATTACTTTTATTATACAGGGTAATGCTTGTTATTTGACATTCCTTTTGAATGGACAACAAACCAGTGTGTTAAATGCAAAATTAATGATAAAACAAAGGACACTATTTTTAAGCCTGAAATTTAACAAGTTCTGCAGAATCTGGTGTATTTTATGCTTGTCAGTGTAACCACCATTTCCTTCGAACACTTCAAGTTAAAGCTCTAAAACAGTCAACAACAATGCATGCAGAAAAGTGACAAACACATCTCACCACGCTTATGTCTGGTCCAGGTATGCGATGTAGAACTAATGTTATTGTGTGGAAACCATTTTTCTTCTTTCTGTCGCAGTAACCTTGACTTTTGATCCCAAAATCAATTAACATCTTTCTAACCCCAAGTGCAAACCATTTACAACTTTGATAACTGCAGATGGAAGAGAACTAGAGTTACTGCGTGGAAACAAAATTGGTAACAGATGGATTGATAAACAACATTATAAACACGAGTCCCTCAAAGGGACTCCTGCCTTACTGGCCAAACAGAATATCCAGGAATTCAACATAAGACCAATTTTTATTTTTAACTACAGAGTGTTGAAACCATCTCTGATATTGCTAAGCAATAACACGAGTTTCAAAGTAGCCACTGTGACAGCTGTAGTGGATGTAAGATTGGCACCATTTTCCTTTAGGACAATCCAGACATCATTAGACATTGTTTGGTGGAAATTCAATGTGAATATGACGATCCATTCAAGAGGAATCGTGATAACAACGTTTTTAAGATGGCTGCCTGGAAAAGGTCATTATACTGAATGTCAGATCACCCTCATTTTCATTAGAACCAAGTAAACATCATAAGAAATATTTTGGCGTAAAACCCATGTCGATGTGACCATCCATCTAGAAGGAAAAGGAATAACAAACATTTCAACATCAGGCCACCATGGTGGCTATATTGGAGGTCAGATCGCCACCATTTGCTATTTCGAACCAACTAAATATCATAAGTCTTCTGGTGAAAACCGCATGTTAAACAACTATCCATTGATGAGGATTAGCAATAGCAAGATTTTCAAGATAGCTTACATGGTGACCATATTGGATGTCAGATCAGCACCATTTTTATTTAGGTCCAACCAGATTTCACAAGAAGTCTTTTGGTTAAAACCCCATGTCGATATGACCACCCATCCAGGAGGAGTAACAATAACAAGATTTTCACCATGGCTGCTGTGGTGGAAATACTGGCGGTCAGATCAGCACCACTAGACATTATAAGAAGTCTTCTGGTGTAAACCTCATGGTGATATAACTTTCCATTCTGGAGGAGTAGCGATAACAAGATATTCAAGATGGCTGCCATAGTGGCCATATTGGATGTCAGATCGGCACAATTTTTCTCTGGAACCAAGTATACACATTATAAGAATCTTCTGGCAAAAGTCCCATGTCAATACAACTTTCTGTTTAGGAGGAGTAGCAATAAGAAGATTTTCAAGATGACCACTGTGGTAGTCATATTGGATGTCTGAGTGGCACCATTTTTATTTAGAACCAACTAGACATCATAACAAGTCTTCTGGTGAAAACCTGAATTCAATAAGACGATCTGTTTAGGAGAATTAGTGATAACAGGATATTCAAGATGGCTGCCATGGTAGTCATATTTGATGTCAGATCAGCACCATTTTCATCTAAGACCAACTAGACATCATAAAACATTTTTAGTGGAAACTCAATGTTAATATGACAATCCATTGAGAAGGAGTAGCGATAACAAGATTTTCAAGATGGCTGTTATAGTGGCCATATTGGATGTCTGAACAACACATTTTTATTTAGGACCAACAAGACCTTGAGATCAATGAGTGTAAAGATTTATGGCAGTCCTCCAAGTAGTTTAGGAGGAGTTGCGATAAAAAAAACTTGTGCTAATGGATGGATGGATGATGGACAATGGATGTCAGATGATGGACAATGGACAACAGGCCATCCTATAAGATCTTCTGGTCTATGACCAGTAGAGCTAATTATATGCACCACCTTATGTACTGAAGCATCAGGGTCATTTAGTGATGGTCACATCTGAGCTAGGTAAATTAGGCTAGACTATATCATTGCTTGCAAATTAACAACACTTACATGGAAATGTTTTGGGTTTTATTCTTTGACACAAAAAAATGAATATTAAGAATTATCTTTTGGGCTAATAGTGACATCCCTCTTTTTGAAACTATTCCCAATTAGTCAAAACAATGGTGATCCAGGTAAACAG
Organism: Margaritifera margaritifera; assembly: GCA_029931535.1. Classification (NCBI taxonomy): domain Eukaryota; kingdom Metazoa; phylum Mollusca; class Bivalvia; order Unionida; family Margaritiferidae; genus Margaritifera; species Margaritifera margaritifera. Next base: position 157,712 of record JAQPZY010000630.1, read on the forward strand.
AAATGATGGATCTTAGTCCTGAAAATCTATTGGCCTCTACATAGGAAGGAAGCATAGTCGGATTCTTAATATAGCAATTATTAGAAGACAACATTATTCTGGCCCTCTCTGCATACTAGTTCAAGGCTAGAAATTTTTTAAATAAGGTGACAGAGTGGTGAGAATATGGTGATCCCTCAGAGAAACAAAAATCTTCAGATTTGGTTTCCTGCCTGACTCTGGCCCTCTCAGCCAGTATAAAAATAAAAACAGCTGGGAAGGTCAGTGGAACTCGGTCTATAATTCGGGTAATCAAAGTGGTTTTTCTAGGTCTGACTGCCACTTATTCAATCATATGTTTTATTGTTAAATGGGTACAACATTCCTTGTTTACAGTAAAACTGTTGTTTTTTTCCTTCAGTTATAAAAAACGTACTTGATTGGAAACTTTATGTACAATATGAATTATTACAAATTTTGAAAATATGGTGTCTGGGAAATAGGAGTGTCTGAATATTTAGATTAATGAATGTAAGCACAAGTCATTAAACAATAAATATAGGTCACATGGACCTAATACCAATGGGTGATACTAAGTACCGTACATGTAAACCTACTGACCAAGAGGCTTTTCCTCCCGAGATGAGGGGTGTCTACCGTCCCTCCTGTCACTCATTGAAATCTCCCGTGTACTCAAAATTATTATTCAAAAATTCTGCAACAGAAATGTTTCCTTTTTTTTTTGTTTGCACCTTGCTTCCAATGTAGGATAGTTACAGTACAGACTTTCTCTGATTGCGTGACTGTGAACTGGCTTACGCAGCTCGAGAACGACAATTTAATTGCGAATTCAACAGACAGTAACCTAAAAGTAATAATTGGATTATACTGTGTGTGATCAGTAGTAATTCAGAATAGATTAAAAACATTAATGGATTATGGTTAGATTACTAAAGAATTCAAGGAGCATAAAACACATCAGTTTTGGCTTCTGTATTGAAAGTTTGTCAAGATATCTAAGCATATGTTATCTCTCAATTCTAAAATGCTACAATCTAAACGAATATTTGAGCATTGGATTCAAATGGATATAGCAGAAAATATTTAGAAATTATACTTCATTGTATATCATGCACAGTTTCTTGCTCATAATCAAAGTCACCCAAGGTATTGATGATAATAAACCCAACAGATTAAAAATATGGCATTAAGAGTGGTAACAAGGCCTCAAAATCAGATGCAAGAACACCACAATAATATGCATCGATCTTGCTCATTACTTAAACAGTCCAAGATCTTGATGATACATACATGCGACAGAACTAGGATTTCAAATCAGTAGATTTACAAATGTTGATCAGTAGATTGGCCTCTAAACCAATCAGATGCGAGATTACATGATTAATATGTGTGGCACTTGCACATCCAAAATCTTGATGATATAATCCAATATTACAAGTTTAATCAAAATTGGATCAGAAATCTGGCAAGAAGGTCAGCCAATCAGATATAAGATTATCTTACTAAAATGCTTGGATCTTGCTCACTATTGAACACATCCAAGATCTTAATGATATAAGCTTATATTTCCACTATTATCAAAATTGGATCAGAAATATGGCTTTCAGAGGGATATTAAGGTCTGCTAATCAGATGCAAGATCACCTCATTAGTATGCATGGATCTTGCTCATTACTGAACTCATCCAAGATCTTAATGATATAAGCATATATTCACAGTCTGATAAAAGTCAGATCACAAATAAAGCCTCCAGATAAAGCCTCCAGAGTGGTAACCAGCTCAACCAATCAGATGGCAGATCACCTCACTGACATGCACAGATTTCGCTCATTATTTACCTAATCCGAGATCTTAATGATATAAGAATATATTCAAAGTCTGATCAAAAACAGATCAGAACAATTGGATCCAGACTGGTAAAATGTTTAGCCAATTAGGTGCAAGATCACCTCATTAATGTGCATGGATCTCGCTCATTATCGAACTAATTGAAAATTTTGATGATATGATCTCATATTCTAATACTAATTAAAGCCCTGTATACTGGTCACCATCATAAAAAGGACACAATTTTGGGTCCCAACAGTGACTGGTTCTGCGATAGTCACTGTACATACTTTGTTACTATTCAATCTGCTACCAAATTCTAAGGCATCTCAATAGTCACAGGTGATCAGTCATATTTAAACAGTGTCAGTAACTCCAATTCAGCCAAACATAATGATGAAACCAGTCTTAGCAAGAAGGAATTCATATATTCGTCATCTGTTCCAGACAGGAATAACATCAATGAATGGACTTTCCATATATTTTGATATGAAGATCATTTACAACTAGAAAGCATTACAAACTCAACAAGAGGCACAAGTGGGTCTGAGATCCCTAAACTGCCTCACATGTACCTCAATGCCAAATGCCAAGGCTGCTGAGCAAGAAATCTGGGTTAGTATGATGCTTTCTGACATTGAAAAGTTTCTTGATCTTTACTGATGGCAGGCTATATGGCAAACTGGAAACGACTTATTCCTGGACACTTTCTGTCAAACTTGGTCAACTAATGTTGACCAGTTTTGAAGTCATTTAAGGTCCTCTACATTTTCGTAACAGAAGCCAAATTTGATAACAGATCGGCATCATGTGTACAAACTTCAATGGTCTTTATGCCAGGATGATTTCTGTCAAATGTAATCGAATTCTGTTCAGTGTTTCTTTTGAGAAAATATCATTGGAGGCTTTTTCTCTTTTTAGTAATGGTGGTCACGTCTAATAATGCATTGACATCATCTGTACAAACTTAAAAGTTTTTCTTGCCAAGACTGCTGCACTAGAAGTACCTGTCAAACTTTAGTAGTCACAGAGTACCCAAACTGAAAGTTTTAGTGGCCATTTCAAATTTTAGGTCACCAAGCCCTATTTATTTGGTTGGCAGTGAGAGCAGAAATCAATATAACGGGGAACTGATGGTAGAAAGTGACAAAAATGTAAGGCTTTGGTTAAGACAAATTAAAGATTACTTTTAAAACAATTACAACGCTATTTTTAATAGATCTGTTTGACAGAACTAGCAAAAATCATCATCTGCTTCAACCTCAGGACAGCCATTAAAATTCACTATTTGGCATACTGTAAACCATCTCTACATGTTGCCCTACCTCAAATTCACTGATAAAAGCCCACCATTTTCTTCTGATGATAGTTCATGTTAATAAAGGTTTTGCCATATCTGTGTGTTTAAGGTACATGTTGATCAAATGACAGTAATTTTACTGCTGACAAATATTTCCATATTTGTTTGCAAGTCAGCAATTTTCTAGAGCTATACCATCAGCTGAGGTTGATTGCACATGTCATGCACTAGTATTAGACTGGTCACTGGTAGGCTCTGAAAAATACTTGTCACATGTAAAGATTGTGACTTAAGGTAGGAACCACCAGTTTTACTATCTAACTGAGGTAATGCTGTGAATTAGATTGCTTATGCTGTTTTTCACAAAAAAGGAGATATATACGTGTATTTTTAAGGTCACCATTTTGCTCACAACTTGGAGTGGTTTCTGTCAAATTAGGACAAATTCTGTTCAGAGGATTTTTAAAAGTCATTTGAAGGTTTTCTATTTTTGGCAATGGCAATCATATTTGATTGTAGCTTGGCATCATTTGTATAAAACTGAAAGAAATTCAGTCGTTTGCAAGAAGCTTAGCGAATTTTCTGTCCGATGTTGATTTTTTTTCTTTTTTTTTTCATTTTTTAAATGCTGGCCATATGTTGAAAACTGACTGACATTGTCTGTATAAAGTTGAAAGGCCCTCATGCTAGAATGTTTTCCATCAAATTTGGTAAAAGTCTGTTCTGTTATTTCTGAACCGTTGTTTGTTTCTATTTTTAATAAAGGCAGGCATGTTAGATGGCAGATCAGCATCATTTGTACAAAATTGGAAGGGCCTTTGTGTCAAAATTGGTCAAATTCAGTTCAGCAGTTTTAACGAAGTCTTTGTCTTAAGATTTTTCTGTTATTTTGTAACAGCAGCCATATTTGATGGTAGATTGGTATTTATAAAAGACTTTATGCCATGCTATATTTGATTGAAATTGGTCCAGTGATTTCTGAAAAAAGCTGAAAATAGCAATTGTTGATTGACAATACATAACAGATGCCGGACACTGTCGTCCATACCATAAGCTCATTTGGCCTTATGTCAGAGTGAGCTAAACAAGAAGACCCTGTTTTAGCTGAACCTCAAACTGGACCTTAAAAGGGACATAACCATGCAAGAAAAGTAGGCAATCAAAGAAAACATTGACAATGCATATGTACTTCTATGGGGAAGGTTCAGAAATTACTGCTAAAATTCCTTCAGTCTAAAGGCTGTTGAGATTCGATACTAAATTAGAGTTCAAATATAGAAAATGTGTGTGGGACCATTAACTGTACAAAATAGGCAAAGAGATAAAATCTTACAAGGGTACAGCATCCAATACAATGAAAGGTTGCAGGGTTATGCTGGTGATATAGAATATCTAAACATCCAATTTTCAAATAGAAATCACTCAAGGACTATCACTCTGTCAGCATGGGGCATCAACTTCAGTGGGCACATTTATGTCAATTAAGCAGTGAACAAGTCAAATAGACTCAAGTAAAGCTATTAATAGTACTTGAAATAAATGCTGAAAACTTTGCTTATGAGATCTTACCTCCTGACCACTGACAGGTGTGCTGTGTGATGCCAAAGTACTACATGCCTGTAGGATCTCTAGAGTAATATCTTTTCCACTATTTGGATCTATCAACTGTAACATTGTGCGCTCTCGTTTCTTTGTGGGCTGCTGTCCTGGACCACTCATGCCGGAGGTCATGGTTGGCCTATTCTGTTGTTGAGCTGCCTGATTGCAGAAAACAGCTGGAGGGCTATTGTAGGTATAAGTGTGGGTGTGAGTAAAGTTTGTTGTGTTCTGCTGTGGCATTTGAAATGATCCCAGCTGTGTGATTGACATGCTGTTCTGAAAGACTGGTGAGGACATTCTTTGAGAGTAGTTGGTAGCAGTCTGAAAGAATGGGAACAAGTATGCACATTTTGAAGAACGACAAGAGACTAATGCTCTACTGGCTGAAACAATTTAGTAAAAGTCAATTTCCCCCTACCTATTATCTTTTTTAGTAGCTGAGTATTGAAATCATCATGATATTCTTGGGAAACTCCAACATAACAAATCTGGTGACAAAAATATTTTCTGACATGTCTGAGACTCTGCTTATTAATTGAAAAACAACAAAATACAAAGTCTAATAAAAATGCATCTGTGCATATAAATGTCACTGTGTTCATAAGCTCCATGAAGTATAAACATATGAGCAGTAACCAGGTCTGGTTGTCAAAATTGTTCACAATAGTGCTTGTGTTGTTGGTCCAATCATTCACAGACTATTAGATATTTCAAGAGGTGTTTTAGCGAAAATCCTACACCTTTGCCACCATTCTTTCAAGAGTAGTGATAACATGATTTGTTTTTAATCCCACAATGGATATCATGTTGGAGAACAGATCTGAACCATTTTCATTCAGGACCTGCTACATGTTGTGCTGGTGTCTTAGTGAAAAACCTATGTCAACACAACCACCCATTTACATGTAACCAAAATATTTTCAAGATGGCCACCAATGCAGCCAATTACATATTGCAAGAAATGTTTTAGTGAAAACCCCATGTCAATATCACTATTTGTTCAGTGCGAGTAGTCAAAACAAGATTTTCATGATAACTGCTGTGGTAGTCATTTAGTGAAAACATGAAATCAATATGTCCATCACATAGATAATGTAGCAATAACAAGAGTTTCAAGATGGTCATCTTGGGCATGAGATTAGAACTTTTCATTTCAAACCATCAACATGTCATAAGAAATCTGCATAAAAAAATCACGTAAATCTGACAATCCAGTAGTAGCAATACGATTTTCAAGATGGAACCAAAATTACCATGTTGGATGTCAGATAGGCACCAGTTTTATTTTGAACCATCTACATTTCATAAGAAGTCTTTTAGTGAAAACTCCATGTCAATATGATCATCCATTCGGGTGAACAAAGCAATAGAAAGATTTTCAAGATGGTGCATTGGATCTTCGAGGGGCTCCATTTTCATAAAGCACTAACTAGATCTCAGAATGAAACCGTATGCCAAGTTTCATGACTTTCCTCTAGGAAGTTTAGGAGTAGCATTAACAAACAACTGCTAACAGATGATGGATGAAGTACAACAAATGTTGGTCCATTGGCTGAACATCTGTTTCAGGACGGGAAGTGATAACAAGATTTTCAAGATGTCAACCATGGTGGCAATGTTGGACATCAGATCGGCTCTATTTTAACTTAGGATTGATTATGTATCATAACAAGAAGCACAGGGCCTGCATGCTGAGCCCATGATCAAAGCATTATTTAAAAACTTTAACCAAATTCTTAACAAACTGTTGATGACTATGCCACTGCCGGAACCGTGACTGCTATGTCTAACTTGCAACTAATACAACAAACCACACGTCAATATTCATATCTGTTCAGGAGGAGTAGCGATAGCAATATTTTAAAGATGGCCTCTCTGGCAGCCAAGTGAGATATCAATTCGGTGCCATTTAGGACCAACTATATATCTTAAATACTGCTATGATTATTTTTAAAATAACATGTCAATAGGATCATCTGTTTAACAGGAGTAATGATAAGATTTTCAAAATATCTACCAATGGTGACCATATTGTGTATCAAAATCAACATCATTTTCACTTATGACCAATAACATATTGTAAGATAGAGCTGAAATGAATATCCCAACATTCAAATTAGAATACTGTTTTGCGAATACTCGAATAAAAAATTGGTATTCTAATATCGTTTGCTACCCAGTGAGAATGGCAGCATTTGTAACAGAAAAAAATAAGGTTTCAATTAACCAGAGCTCCCAAACATTTGTGAATTGTAGTCAGACATTCGTTACATCAGGAGTAGTTGTAGTTAATCCTTCAAACCATTACCACTCCCCATCCCCCAATCATATTACCTTGACAAGCTGGCTCCAATACAGTCCAGCATTTGGTCTTTAAAATTCAAGTTTTGATGTTATGACATAGCTATGGAATTGACAATATGCTTAAAATCTGACACTATACTTTTATTTATTTTCTTAAAAGTCATTAATACAGATGTTCATGGGCTAGTTGACATTACTTTGGAAAAAATCATTTAAGTTGTAGTGATCAAGAGTTTGCTGTTTTACAGTAAAGCTTGTTATACTCTGCTTCTGCTTCTGCTGTGCATTAGTGCAAAGTTTCTTCTTTCCTAATCCAGTTTGAAAATGACTTCACTTTTTCTTCGGAGTCCCTCTTAACCCATGAAACCAAACCAAATGGTCTACCCCCAAACTTGGTTGAAGCTGGGAACTAGTTCGACGGTAACTGGCCCTGGTAGAGGTTACATTATACTACGTAGAGAAGCCACAAGGCCATTTCACACATATTGCAATGCAATCTTACATATAAGATGAGATCAATACCCGTGTATTGGTTTCAGTTAAAACAATTATTTACCCAGTCTCAATACATGTTTCCAATGGTTTAGCAGAAAATCCCAAAGTCCAATTTGGGCATTTTTATAGTCAGCCAAAAAGTCAGTCCTGTCAGACATGTTACGCATATACTAATATCATATATCTAGAGACCTGCAATCAATATATCCAAATGTAAATTAAATTGGCCACATGTCTAAGTGATTTTGATTGTGAACAAATCACTTCCCAGATACATTTTTGAGATCATTCTCACATTTAAATGTTTTTCTGCCCATAAATGCCCATCTTCAGCACTAAAGGAATGTTAATCTTTGTACCTAGTTTGAAGATATTCAGGGAAAATAACACCTACATAAATTTGATTTTTCGTTTTAATCGTCAAAAATTGTACTTAAGACCTCTACAATGTCTTTTAATTAGATTTAGACTTAGTGCAATGTGTTTTCAATGCGGCTTGGCTGGGAGTGGGGATGACAATAAATACCAAATAGACAAAGAAAAGAGGATGGATTGTATACCGTTATTGACAACGAATATTCAAATCCTATTTTAATACATTCAATGAATATTTAAATTGGAAAATTTAATACTCGTTTCAGCTCTACTGTAAGAGGTGTTTTGATTGAAAGCCCATGTCAATATGAACATCTGTTCAGGCAGAGTAGCGATAACAGGATTTTCTAGATGTCTACCATGGTGGCCATGTTGGATATCAGATCTGCACCAGGCCCAACTACATATAGTAAGAAGTGTTTTTCTGAAAAGCCCATCTCAATTCATCAGCATCCTTTACTCTCGGAAGACTATGGAGTTGCGCTCTGAAGTAGTGAGTCAGTTTAGTTGACAAGCAGCGTCTCTTGTGGCTGAAGAGACCTATTTGGAAATGATAATCTCTGTTGCATCTGTCGCACTTGAAGCTGGTTTCTTGGGCTGCCACATGTTGTTTCATCTTGTCCTTTCTGTGGGCTCTATTCTCCTCTGCCAATTGCAACTGTTGTCTCCCGCTTCTCTGAAGTCCTTGGTTGAGCTCATGCCTCCAGCTACTTCGGTCCTGAGCAAGTGCTTCCCAGCTGTCCACATCGATGTCCAAAGCCTTGATGTCTCTCATGCACAGATCTATGAAGTGCACGTGTGGGCGACCTGGCGGTCTTTTTGCCAGAGGCCAGCTCGCCATGGAGGATAACCTTAGGTATGCATCCATCATCCATTCGGTGTACATGTCCAAGCCATCGTAGGCGACGCTTTCTTAGCAGTGTGACCATGCTGGGGATGTGGGCACGCTCTAGAACCTCTGTGTTGGAGACTCTATCTTTCCAGGAGATGCTGATGATGCATTGGAGGCAGTGCAGGTGAAAGCTGTTTAGCCTCTTTTCTTGGTGCGAGTATAGTGGACATGACTTGCTGCCATATAGGAGCATGCTGATAATGCAGGATTGGCACACTTGCATTTTGGTCAGCTTGTTGTTGCTCTCGACCATCTTGCTCAGATAAGATATTGTTTAAGCGGCCTTTCCAATGCGGGAGTTGAGCTGTGCATCAAGAGAGAGGTTTTCAGTAATGGTAGACCCAAGGTATGTGAACTTGCTGACAACCTCAAGTTTGTAGTTGTTGATGTTGATGGAAGGTGGCTCTTCAACAGCTTGACCCATAACTACCGTCCTTTTCAGGTGAATGGTGAGCCCGAACTCCTGGCAAGCTTGTGAAAATTGGTCACGGAGGTTTGGAGATGAGCCTCTGTGTGGCTTGTCACTGCCGCATCATCTACAAAGAGTAGGTCACGAATGAAAACTTTGCAGATCTTGGTTGTGACTCTGAGACATGTGAGGTTGTCGCGTTTTTTCATCTGACCTTGTGTGAAGGTAGATTCCCTCGGTTAATGAGCCAAAGGCGTGTTTAGCAGGAGAGAGAAGAATATCCGAACAGGGGTTGGGCAATAACACATCCCTACTTGACTCCACTACATATCTCAAAAGCCTCTGAGGTTGAGCCATCAAACTGAACTGTTCCATGTATGTTTTCATGGAACAACTGGATCATTCTGAGGTGCTTTGGGGGACATCTGATCTTTTCTAGCAGCTTGAACAATTCGTTTCTGCTGACAAGCTCGAAAACCTTTGTGAGGTCAATGAAGGCTATGTAGAGTGGCTTTTTCTGTTCCCTGCACTTCTCTTGCAGCTGTCTAAGTGAGAAAATCACGCCAATGGTGGACCTTTCTGCTCTGAATCCACACTGTGACTCAGGGTAGACTCAATTCACAAGTTTCTGAAGTCTGTTCAAGACAATTCGAGCAAACACCTTTCCTATGTTGCTCAGCAGGGAGATGCTGTGATAGTTATTGCAATCGCTCCTGTTGCCCTTGTTTTTGTGGAGAGTAATGATGTTAGCATCTCATATCTTGTGGTACTTCACCCTCTTTCCAGCATACACAAAGGAGCTCGTAGAGGTGTTTGAGTCAGACAGGTTTCCACATTTGACGGCTTCTGGTGGTATGCCATTTTTTCCGGGAGACTCTCCGTTTGCTTGGCTATCTATGGCCTTGCTGAGTTTATCAACGGTTGGTTCATCGTCGAGTTCATCCAGTATCTGCAAGCTCTCGATGTCGTTGAGGGATGTATCATTGACAATGTTTTCCCGGGAGTACAACTCCGAGTAGTGTTCAACCCACCCCTCCACTTGCTTGTCACGATCATTTATGGTCACCCCTGTGACTGATTTTAGAGGGGCTATCTTTTTTTAAATAGGACCTATTGCCTTCTTGATCCCATCATACATGCCTCTGATGTTTCCTGTATCTGCTGATGTCTGGATGTTCTGATATAGCTGCAGCCAATAGTCATTGGCACAGCGTCTTGCAGTCTGTTGAGCATTGCTTCTGGCAGCTCTCATTGCTTGTAAAGTATTCTGGTTTGGGTCACTCTTGTAGTTGGCAAGGGCAATGCGTTCGGCCTCAATGACTGGGATCATTCACTAGAGTTTGCTTCGAACCAATCATTGGTCTCGTTCTGACTTTTGCCATAAACTGACAGGGCTGTTCTGTATGTCACATTTTTCTGTAGCTCCCATCTCTGCTGGGCACTCGTACCAGGGCTGCAGGAGCGGAGAGCTTGTTGCAGGGCATCACTGTACAACTGTGACTTCTATTGGTTAGCTGTTGTACTGACACTGATGCTGGGAATTTCATTGTGTTTCGACCGGTGCAATTTCTTTGGCTGAAGTCTGACCTTACTACATACAAAGGAATGATCTGTGTCGCGGTCAGCGCCATGGTAGATGCGAGTCATGAGGACAATGTTGAGACTGATGTGCCTGGTGATGATCGGATCCAGTTGGTGCCAGTGGCCAGATCTGGGATGTCTACATGACACCTTGTGTTGAGGCTTTGTCGGGAAATACCTGTTTGTGATGCAGAGGTCATGGTACAAGCAAAGTTCAAGTAGCCTCTGACCATTTTAAATCATCTTACTAGTGCCATGATGTCCTGGGCAAGTGGGCCATGAGTCAGGATCAGGACCTACTCTTGCGTTAAATCCCATAACAGGTACAGGTGTCCACATTTCAGGATTTTGTTGATGGTGGACTCGAGTTCATCATAAAACTGGTCCTTTGTTTCGGAGGACAAATGGAGTGTTGGGGCGTATACATGCTCACAAGTTTTACGACGCCCTCAAAAGTTAATAGGCGCTTTACCAATTTTCTCTGTGAAACACTTGTGGAAGGGTCAATCATCCTCAGAAGTGTTTTTTGACTGTGAAGCCTACTCCATATTCTCTTGTTTCTACTGGGTTTTTTCCTTGCCAGACGAAGGTGTAGTTTTTCTCTCTAAGCGATCCAGTTGATGTGAAGCCTGTTTCTTGTAGGGCTGCAATGTCAGTGTTTTGTCTTTTCAGCTCGACACTCATCACAGCAGTTTTGCGTGTGTCGTTGATCTGTTGAAGGTCTTCGGACAGGCCAGTTGTCATGGTTCTAACATTCCAGGATCCTATTCTTAGGGCTAGTTTCTTCTTTCTATTCATTTTTGTCTTGCCTGGTGCAATGATTTCATTCCGCTTGTCGAGTGTAGACTATAAGCTCCAAGCACCCATTGAAGCAGGCGGACTGTCAAGGGGCTGCCCAGCTTTGTGACGGGCGGTAGCTGTCCATTGAGATGCGAGAAACTCTTCCAATGTTGTAGGCAACCCCTGTTGCCCATTCTCTACGCCAATCGAGCTAGGGCTTATAACTGGTAACTGCTGCCTCCCGTGTTGTATCGACGCTGTGAAGCAAGGCTGGAGTGACCTCTCCAGGGCACAAGCCTGGCAGGTTAGTATGGAGACCCTGAGTTGCCCAAGCATCAGGGCCCCCCCTCTCGATGTCACTGGTAGAGTCCAAAGCAAAAAGGAACCAATACAGTTTGGAACCAGTTCAGCTGCAGAAGTTGCCGGCAAAATATCTAAACTGACATCAGACCACATTAGGGGCTCCACTCCAGATTATCTTGTCAGGGTTTACTCCCTTAGCCTTCCTCTCTCCCAGTGCGGCTGTTACCCATAGCTGGGTTGGGAACCCAAGTTATCTACTTCTGCCATTGGGAAAGCATCTTCCTCTTCTGCCTATACTACCGTCGAGACTTTGAAGTTCATCGGGTCAGTATGTAAACAAACCAACCCCCTTCACTACGTTTAGCTCGCCAGCTGACACGACTTGCCGGGGTGTGGCTGCCGCCAAGCACAAGAGCTACTTGGAGCCAGCAGTGAGAGTTGAGTGTTGGGTGAGGACCAGTGCTTCCTTCCACACAGGGGTGAAGCTGCAAGAAAGCCAAAGGTACTACCTCTCTCCAACACTCCATACACCCCCCATGTCAATACAACCATCAATTCAGGAGGAGTAGCAATAACAAGATTTTACAAATTGCTGCCGAGGTGGCCATACTGGATGTTGAAGGGGTACCATTTTAAATTTGGACTCGAGCGGGATAATGTCAGCCATGTTGTATCATGATAATTATCTTTGATATAATATTATCACGATAATATCGCATACATAAACTGAAAAATATATAGTACATGTTTGCAAAACGAACATCACTTGTATCATTACATCAATCCATTGTAGAACATGCTAAATTTCCTGAATTATCATATTCTGCCAAATAAACACAAAAGACGCATAACAAAAGGTAAGAAGGTTTGCCTCTAACTAAGGCTCCAACAGATGAAGTACCTCGTTCTCTCGTGATAGACTAAAATTCTCTGAATATCAAGAGTGTGTGTAGCAGTTATTATCAGGTAGATTTAGTAGGTACATGTTGTAAGTGGACTTATTGTTACTTCATTCAAAGGGACACAAACACAACAAGAATATGTTTTCTGACAGTTTATATCTTTTTATTTATCTTCCAATTTACTATCATCCTGTTTCGATATCCTGAGTCTATATCTTGATACACTATCACCAGAGTAAAATATTGGGTACAATTTTTGGACGAATTCAGCGAATGTGCTGTTCTATGACCATGATAAGTCTTTTGTATGTCTGGGCTGCAGCCACCAGACCTAACATTCAATTCTTGTTTCTGCAAAGCTAGATCATGCAGATAAAAGCTTGAGAAGGTTGACTATGCACATCATCCAATGGCATATATCATGTAACGGATCACCATGTTCCATTCGAATGCGAGTCTTGCGGGGATAGCTTTGGTCTCATGAGCTGAGATTTTCGTAAGGCATACTTGATCTTTTGAGATCTCAGAATATGCCAAGCATATTAGCCACTTTAGCCTCGATGCCAGAGTTTGGGTGGTTATATCCTCTTTCTCTGGCTTCACTGCCAGAAAGAGGTACTGTCAGACCACATGTCACATCTCTGTGAACTTCATGTAGTATTTGAGTGCACAGACCAGGTCCTGCATCACCACCTCTCTAGACTGATTGATGGAGAAGAGGGTACAGATGACCACCCTTTGAAAGCCATCGACAGTAAACTGTTCTTGCTATGAGTTTCATAAGGCATACTTGATGTTTTGATTGCACAGAGCAGGTCCTGCATCACCACCTCTCTAGACTGATTGATGGAGGAGAGAAGATAGATGACTACCCTTTGATTGCCCACTGACAGTAGCCTGTTCTTTGCTTTGAAACATGGTTGCATCATCAAGACCACAGAACCATCTGATCTGAACTGAAGATAGTTCAGGTTCACTGAAAGGGCATGCAACTCGCTCACCCTGTATGCTGAAGGTAGAGCTATTAAGAAATATGTTTGTATGATAGCAGCTTCAAGGAAGTGCTGGCTAAGCGCTCAGACTGATCTGAATTGAGCCATGTCAACATCCTGGCCAAAATTCTACTTGGGAAACAAGGTGAGAGATTTTGGCCTATTTGTCAAGTCAAAATTGGCTAATAGGTTTGATAAGTCCTTATCATGACCAATATCCACTCTACCATGATGCCTGAATGTGTCTGTGATCATGAAGCAGAAGCATAGTGGGGGCTAACTTTTCTCTGTGAAAAGAATGAGAAAAATGTTAGCCAACCATGGAATTGAGGCACTCAACAAAAAAACGATGCTGTACGTAATTTGTTTAACGTGTTGTTAACATTTTTGTAATTTATTTCAATAGCCCACAAGCAAACACTTTGGAGGAAAAACCATACATGTGTTACTCATCAGATTTCATGGTACAAGGACATGATGTGATTGGTAGCCATCTGAGGTTATCTTGTCATTACGTGCATGAGATTGTAATATTAACTCTAGTGAATGCACCAATTCACCCACAGAAATTACATGATTACTTTTATTATACAGGGTAATGCATGTTATATGATGTTCCTTTTGAATAGACAACAAACCAGTTGTGTTAATGCATATTAAATGATAAAACAAAGAACACCACTTTTAAGCCTGAAATTTAACAAGTTCTGCAAAATCTGGTGTATATTATGCTTGTCTGTTTAACCACCATTTCCTTCAAAAACTTCAAGTTAAAGCTCTAAAACTGTCAATAACAATGCATGCAGAAATGTGACAACCACATCTCACCATGCTTATGTCTGGTCCCAGTATGTGATGTAAAACTAATGTTATTGCGTGGAAACCATTTTTTTTTCGGTCACAGTGACCTTGACTTTTGACCCCAAAATCATTTAACTTCTTCCTAACCCCAAGTGCAAACCATTTACAACTTTGGTAACTGCAGATGGTAGAGAACTAGAGTTATTGCGTGGAAATGAAACTGGCAACAGATGGATGGATGGACAACATCATAAAACAAGAGGGACTCATGCTTTACTGGCCAAACAGAATATCCAAGAATTCAACATAAGACCATTTTTTTATTTTTAACTGCAGAGTGTTGAAAACATTTCTGATATTACTGAGCAATAACAAGGGTTTCAAAGTAGCCACTGTGACAGCCATACTGGATGTAAGATGGCACTATTTTCATTTAGGACACTCTAGACATCATTAGACATCCCTTGGTGGAAATCCAATGTGAATATTACCATCCATTCAAGAGGAATAGCAATAACAACATTTTCAAGATAGCTGCCTGGAAAGGTCATTATATTGAATGTCAGATCAGCATCATTTTCATTGGGACGAAGTAAACATCATAAGAAATATTTTGGCATAAACTCCGTGTTGATGTGACCATCCATCTAGAAGGAATAGCAATAACAAAAAGTTTAACATCAGGCCACCATGGTGGCTATATTGGAGGTCAGATCGGCACCATCTGTTATTTTGAGCCAACTAAATATCACAAGTCTTCTGGTGAAAAACCCCATGCTGATATAACCTTCTGTTGATGAGGATTAGCAATAACAAGATTTTCAAGATAGCTTACATGGTGATCATATTGGATGTCAGATCAGCACCATTTTCATTTAGGTCCAACCAGATTTCACAAGAAGTCTTTTGGTTAGAACCCTATGTCAACATGACCACCCATCTAGAAGGATAAGCACTACAAAGATTTTCACCATGGCTGCTGTGGTGGAAATATTGGAGGTCAGATCAGTGCCATTTTCATTTGGGACTAACTAGACATCATAAGAAGTTTTCCGGTGTAAACCTCATGTCGATATAACTTTCCATTCTAGAGGAGTAGCGATAAAAAGATTTTCAATATGGCTGCCATACTGGATGTCAGATCAGCACCATTTTTTATTTGGGACCAAGTATATACATTATAAGAATCTTCTAGCAAAGCCCCCATGTCAATATAGCTTTCCATACAGGAGGAGTAGCAATAATAAGATTTTGAAGATGGCTGCCATGGCGGCCATACTGGATGTCAGATCAGCACCTTTTTCCTTTAGGTCACTAACTAGATATCATGAGATGTCTTTTAGTGAAATACCCATATTGATATGACCATCCATACATGAACAGTAGGAATAACAACATTTTCAAGATGACCACTGTGGTCGCCACATTGGATGTCTGAGTGGCACCATTTTCATTAAGTACCAACTAAACATCATAAGAAGTCTTCTGGTGAAAACCTGAATTCAATAAGACAATCTGTTTAGGAGAAGTAGTGATAACGAGATATTCAAGATGGCTGCCATGGCAGTCAAATTGGATGCCAAATCAACACCATTTTCATCTAAGACCAACTAGACATCATAAAAAGTCTTTTAGTGGAAACCCCATGTTAATATGACAATCCATTGAGACACTGATTTATGTCATGCATATAGAAATATGTCAACAAGATGGTCAGGGCCTGCTTGTTGAGCCCATGAGCAAAGCATTGCTGAAAAACTTTAACTAAAAGCTTAAACCGTAGATGACAACACTGGCAGAAAGTGACTGCTATGTCTATTTTCCCACTAAGGTTGGCTTAACAACAATTTTACAAGAAAATCACAAATGACATTATGGCTAGATTGAATGGCTTTGTTTTACAGTGTAGAGCTCTTTATGATGTATCTACTTACCATGTCACATTGCTCTGCATGCTTTAATATCAACGAAACTGATCTAAAGGCAAAAGTTAATGAGCTTAATGAAAAAATAGTGTCATTATTCCAATTTTTCAATCATTAAAAATAATTACTTTTCTAGTCTCAACAATTTGTTTGCAAAATGAAAATAATAATAATTCACACATATATATTGTTCAGAAAATGAATATTGTATACTGAAGCATTCGGCACATTTAGTGATGGTCGCATCTGGGCTAGGTAAACTAGGTTGGACTATATCCTTGCATGCAAATAAACAACACTTACATGGCAATGTTTGGGGGGGGGACAAAAAATAATGAATACAAAGAATTATCTTTTTGACTAATAGTGACATCCCTCTTTTGTTCCCACTGAGTAAAAACAATGGTTATCCAGGTAAACAGAAATGATGGATCTTAGTCCTGAAATCTATTGGCCTTTACATAGGAAGGAAGCATAGTCGGATTCTTAATATAGGAATTATTAGAAGACAACATTATTCTGGCCCTCTCTGCATACTAGTTCAAGGCTAGAAATTGTTTAAATAAGGAGACAGAGTAGTGAGAATATGGTGATTCCTCAGAGAAACAGGAATCTTCAGATTTGTTTACCTGCCGGTCTCTTGCCCTTTCAGCCAATATAAAAAAAAAAACAGCTGGGAAGGTCAGAGGAACTTGGTCTATAATTAGGGTAATCAAAGTGGGTTTTCTAGGTCTGACTACCACATGTTTTATAGTTAAATGGGAACAACATTCCTTGTTTACAGTCTAACTGTTTTTTTTTTCTTCAGCTTAAGAAAACTTACTTGTCTGGAAACTTAATGTACTATTAAAAATGATTACAAATTTTGAAAATATACTGTCTGGAAAATAGGCGTGTCTGAATATTTAGATTAATGAATGTAAGCACAATTCATTAAACAATGAAATATAGGTCACAGGGAGCAGGTACCGATGGGTGCTACTAAGTACCATACATGTGAACCTACTGGCCAGGAGGGTTTTCCTCCCAAGATGAGGGGTGTCTCCCGTCCCTCCTGTCACCTATTGAAATCTCCTGCATACTCAAAATACTTATTAAAAAACTTCCGAAACAGAAATTTCTCCTTTTTTATTTTATGCCTTGCTTCCAATATAGGATAGTTACAGTACAGACTTCCTGTGATCATGTGACTGTGAACTGGCTTACTCAGTTCGAACATGACAATTTAATTGCAAATTCTAATTACACTGTGTATGATCAGTAGTAATTCAGAATGGATTAAAGACAATTTAAATTTCTTCTCTAACATTCACAGGCTGTGAAAGAAAATCAGGATCATAATACATCAACGTATAGTCCTATACTTGAAATCTACAGAAATATACTTTAATGCATTTTTTTTAAAATTTGTAGATAGTAAATTTTAACATGTGTAGTATCATTTTGGAAACACATTAATTGTAATCAATACAATTTGATAGACACTCTAAATGATGTTAATTACAGAAAGACATCAAATGTGTACAATGTATAAAATCTGAGAATTTTAAAACTGACTTGGTTGCTATCACAGTACCCTACTGATTAGGTAGAAAAAATTAAGAAAAAGGGGGGAAAAAAGTTGGCCTGATACCAGTTGGTGTGTGACCTAATAAAAATCAATCTTATATCTTTTGAAATTGATTACATTAAAAATCCCATTAAGATCAACAAATGGGCTGTTGAAAAGTGTTCTTAATTGGGAGGTAGTCTGATTTCAGAGAATACTCTTTAACACAGCAACTGAGACTTAACAAATGTGCTTGATATTGTGCTCTTTATTTGGGGATGGTTACAATCGGAGGTTTTTCTGTATATAAGACCCAAAATGGGGAATTTAACCAGTAAAACAAAATAAAAATGCAAAGCTACTGAAGAAAGAATGCAAACAAATGTCACACAACCTAATAAAATTAAAATTTCCCCATACCTATTAAAATAATATTTATAAAATTGTTATCTTTAATATCTCATTTGAGCTCAATTACAGCAAAACTCCAATTAAGGCCACCAATAAGATTGTGGATCAAAACTAGACAGCTGTTTTTTTTAGAAGTAAAAGATAGCTATTGTTGATAGACACATGAATCACAATAGACACAGGGTCATGTCATAAGCTCACTGGGTCTTATGGCTAGGCAAGTCAAAAACATGAATGCAAAGGTTTCCCTAAGCCACTTGGATATTTTAAGTCAAAAACATAAATGCATAGGTTTTCCCAAGCCATTTGGATATTCTAAGTCAAAAACATAAATGCATAGGTTTCCCTAACCCATTTGGATATTCTAAGTCTTAAACATGAATGCATAGGTTTCCCCAACCCATTTGGATATTCTAAGTCAAAAACATGAATGCATAGGTTTCCCCAAGTCATTTGGATATTCTAAGTCAAAAACATGAATGCATAGGTTTCCCCAAGTCATTTGGATATTCTAAGTCAAAAACATGAATGCATAGGTTTCCCCAAGTCATTTGGATATTCTAAGTCAAAAACATGAATGCAAAGGTTTCCCCAAGCCATTTGGATATTCTAAATTAATCAAAGGCCATAACTCTGTACAACATAGCCAAAATGTGCTGTCATCAAAATGATTAAAAACTTTGTTAAGATGAAGCTTCACGGCAAATTTGGTTATAATCAAACAGAAAGTGTACATATTAGACTCTTCACAGGCCAGCTGGATGCCTATTTTAAATCCAGGGCCATAACTCTGTAAAATATAGTCAAAATCTGACAATTGTTGAGCTTGCATGAGACATTGCTGAGAAAAAGCTTTGCAGCAAATATTGATGAAATCAACCAAAATATATTATGCTAGGTGTTCACAAGCAAACTAATGCCTATTATGAGCCAATAAAGGGCCATTGCTCAGTAAAATATGGCACAAATCTGATCATCATTGCACCCATCTCTGACATTGTAAGCTATCAGTAAATTTAATTTAGATCAAACAAAACTGTGAATGCTACAGTGTTCACAAGCCAGTGGGCTGCCTATGCTAAGTTGATGAAGGGTTTTAACTATGTCAAATATGTTCTAAATCAGATCATCTTCAAACTCATCTGAGCTCTTATTGAGATGAAGCTTCAGTGCTGATTTGGCTCAAATCAAACAAAATGTTTGAATGCTTGAGTCTTCACAAAAGCCAAAGGAATGACAACAGGTATTCTATGCTGATCAAGGACAATAACTCTTAGAAATACCAGCCAAATGTATTCATCATAAACTTCATGTGACCCATTTCTGGGATGAAGCTTCACTGCAAATTTGTTTGAAATCACATAAATAAATGTGGATGTTAGTGTTCACAGGCTTGTAGATATGGACTAACTGAAAGATGGATGGGTGGATGGATAGGCATTAATTACCTCTGTATTGTGTTCCCATGGTGCCAAAGTGGTTAGTGTCAACAAAAGAAGTGATACAAAGGTAGTATGTGTTTATAGATGATAAGTGATGTAGTTACATGTACCCAATGAATGCAGAACTCTTGTTTTTCTATTTTAAAGATGAATGGGTGAACTCTCAGCTTTAACTTTGTGAGCTGCATTCTAGATCAAGGAGCTTGAGGTCAGACAAAAAACTTCATAGCTGTCTTACCTTTTCAATAACGATACATGTATCTGGAATGTCAGGAAGATTAGCAGGTTTCATCATAGATTGGGGAGCATATTGCAACTGCAGTAGAAACGTTCTGTCATACTGCTTCCTACCATCTTGATTGACAGGAGACGACTGCTCTAAAAGAAGATCAAACTATGGAATGTTTATTAATGTAAAAATCTGCCAGAAAACTAAATATCCAGGTATGAAATTCTGCAAATCTTAGAATATTGGAAAACCAATATTTCTCCTTCCTAAACAGGAGTCCCAAAATTCTAATAGTTCTTTTTTAGACATTTTTTTCCCAAATATGAACAAGGTGACCACATATGTATGAAATATAATATAAAAACATTGACAAGTATAAAAAATATTAACAAATAAAAAAAACATCAGTTCCAGATGTACTCTTGTTTCAGTTTTTGTATTATTCTTGTATGGTTCACTAATTTTCTCTCAAACTATTTATAAAAATAAAAATTACATTTTCTTGCAGAAAATTTTACAGAATAGAAAATCACCCATCAACAGTATTTTATGTCACTCTACTATTTTAACCAGAGTGTAATCAATGATTACATACCTTATCTGTATGAAGCTTTCAGTAGTCTCTATTGTAAACATTAATTATCATGCAGAACAACAATTCAGACCAAAGTGACCATGTCAACAAAATGTTAGCCTATTTTCTAAATAAAGTGTTTATGGTATTTTTTGGAGCCTTTTTTATCTTAACATTTTTAAAACTTGTATTTAACACTTTATAGTCAGCATTGTCCTGACATACTGTTAAACCACATTTTTATCTACAAACATACTGTGACAGGGCATAAAAGACATACAACAATAAAAAATAGCTTTCTTTTTAATATGAGATACTATAACTGATTGATAAAAACAAGACATTAATTTTTTTTTTAAAGAATTTCTTGTTTTTAAAATCTTCTTCAGAAGCTATTATCGCTTTCCACCCCTAGAAGCCAGATTTTACCTGGTGAAAGGCACTGGCTTTGAGAAATCTTGGAATGACAGCCAGTACTAAATAGTTCATGCATCAGTAATTTCCTTGATTAGCCACTACAGCTGAGGCCTGACATGACAAGCATGCAGCATGTAGTCCACTCATCAAAGTGCTATACTCAATCACATACAAAACACAATTAACCTGTTAAGGGTAACTTATCAAAATATACACCCTATGGTCATTAACATGGAAAGTTAACTGTTGGAAAAACATATTTATTCCTACTTGCAACTGCACTGTTCAGAAAAGGGCCCTCTAAGTAGGCTAGGATGTATATTGTGTGTAGTCATGACCTAATTACCAATACTAAACATATGAAGGTAAAGCATAAAATGTAGGCCACATTGACCTTCTTTGATTGATGCATCTAATTATCAAGTTTCATGATTTAAACATAAACAGGAACCAATAAATGAAGTCTGACACATAACTTTAAAAAAGTCATTGAAGTATGAAATATAGGGCATAGTTGTCATCTAGAAGCATCCCCTCCACAAGTTTCATTATTCTTAGTTACTATGCAAAGCAGTATGTATACAGGGTGCAAATAAACCTATTTGGTCATGAACTAAATGCACAAACGTCCAAGCCAGTAAATGTGAAATGTAGGTCACAGAGACCTTATTTTGATGTAAGGGTTTAGTACTAATAGAAATGCAATAAATCATCTAGTTTAATGATTATAACATGAACAGAGCTTAAGAAAGAAACTTAAAATACAACATTTAACCAAAGCATAAAATATTGTCACAGTGACTGTTTGCGATGAGGGTGGAGTAACCATCAAGCTGCATGCCCTCACCAAGTTTCACAAACCTAGGTATAACAGTATGTATACAGGTTGGAAAAAACCGGTTTGGTCATGAACTGAATGGAATAACATAACCTAAACCAGAAAAAATTAACTGTACATCACAGTTACCTTCTTTTGATGTAAGGATGTGATACTAACAGAGATGCATACAATCATCTAGTTTAAATGGCTCAAGCATAAACTGAGCTTGAAAAAAAAAAACTTCAAATATATAATTGAACCAAAGTCAGTGAAGCATGAAATATGTGTCACAGTGACCTACCTAAATTGTGATGAGGTTGTAGTACTCGTCAAGATGATGATTTCAGCTATAACAACATACATTGTGTCAAAAAACATGAGCTACACACACAACTAAACCAAAAATGTACAAAGTTAGCCCCCCTTAGCCCCCTCCCCAGGGGGTAGTTGTTATGAAACCCACTCCAAACTGTTGCCTAGGACCTCGGAAGAAAAAATGGTTGCCATTCAGTGAGGTTGCACATACATATATGCTTTTATCTGGGTGGATGCTGATGCTGTGGATAATACAATGACTCTCCTCAACTTCATAGATGTGAACTAAAAATTAATCAATAACTGACAACAAGCAGACTCACAACCTCGAAAATGCATAACACTTAATTGATGGGCATTTCCAGTCAAGTCCAGTGGTGAAGTTTTATTTCATCAGTTCCTCAAATAAGTGTTAGAAGATGACAATAAAGGTTAGTTATTGTTGCTAGTATCTTTTATTGTTTTAATTAGGCTCTATATTACACATATTTTGCTTAAAATGTCTGATATGTGATGACACACCACCACACAACATATTTAAAAAGTTACATGGCATGAGGAACAGATGTAATTTCTATAGTACAGCTCCTGGTACAACCATCCCATTGTGTTACATGTTGAGTTAGCTAATTTTCTTTTGAGCACATTTGTCGGTCATGTCTAGTCCTGATATGAAGAAAATTGCACAATTATGTTAAGTAGCAACAATTTTTCATCTTTTGTATCCCTAAGCTTGAGTTCTTACCAGATGAACTCTTTCACCCCCATAAGTGGATGAAATGCCATCCTTAAATTATAAACATCCTCCTTGCATTCATTGACAATCAAAACCTTCTAGATGCTTATCATATAAAACAAATATAATTTGTATTCTTACTAAATGTATTAATTATTGGGATGGGGGGAATACCACTTGGGATCCCAGTGGTATTCATTGGAAAATAAAGACCGGATATTTTGGCATCCCATCATGGTCACACAATAAAAACCATCTTGGATTCCACCAGAACACAACAGGCTCAAGTAGGCCTGATATCATACACCTTGCTTACATAAACTAATGGTTTACCATTCACAAAGCAGGCTTATTGTAGTGCTGCTACATATCATGTCGACTTTAACTATTTTATTACTGTCTGCTAACAATTCTTTCCAAAGATAAAGGCATAATTAATGTGTGGGGATCCCAATCATAAACAAAATCATCCAAGATGTTGATGACATTCATGTATTTACCATGATTTATTGCAATCAGATGAAAGAGGTAACAAGCTCAGCCAATCAGATATAAGATCACCTCATTATTATGCCCATTATTAAACTTGTGAGATAAACTTCTGTTCCAAGTTTGATCAAAACTTGACCAGAAATATGACATTCTGAGTGGTAACAAGCTGTGTTCCCATTACCTTCCCAGACTAAGGGTTTCTTTACCCTCTAAGTTGCTAAAATCGGATGTCAACACAAAAAATTGGGGGAGCACATTGAGAAGAAAGTAAAAGAGAATTATTGCACTGAAGTATAAATAAAGTAATTTTTTTTTAAATAAATAATAAAATATTTCATAACATGTCTATACCTGGTACTTTAGAAAAGTAATTTTAATGTACAGAAGAATTCAGTAGTAAGTTATTTAACAGTTCCCAGACTAAAGTAAGTCTTATATTTCATTAATTAAAATAATCCCAAGAAATACCAATGCCTCCATTAATTTGTATATCCGGAATCCCACATGCCACTCCAGAATTATTGTATCACCATGCTTTTCTTTTTTTCCAGATTTGTACTGTGCACTGAAAGCATAACAGCACAGTAGAGAAATGGTACCAGTCTATCCTTCATTGCCAATATGGCAACTGTAGCAGAGTTACCACTCACCTGTGCCCTAAAAATATTGCACATATCTGCCATGTGTGATCAGGTTTTATTTGTCATCATTGAGAAATCAGTAAAAATTTAGTAACATTGATACCCAGCAACAAATACAGCTTCTTGGAATCAATTTTGTGAATGCACCAGGCTTCAATTTCTGAACATGAAACACATGTATCAAGCCGATGTTTTGTTCGTGCAAAGTGCTGTTAATGTGTGATTACATATGCTGTTTTATGTGAAATGTAATACTGACAAGCTCAGCTAATCAGGTACAAGATCACCTCATTAATATATCTGGCTCTTCCTCATTGTCTGAAATCTTGATGATACAAGCTTATATTCCATGTTTAATCAAAGCTGGACCAGAGTTATGGCCCCCATTCAGCCAATCAGATGTAAGATCCCCTCTGCATGAGCTAATCTTGCTCATTATGGTGCTCATATGAGATCTTGATAATATAAAACTATATTCAATGCTTGATCAAAGTCAGATCAAAAATAAGATCTCCAGAGTGGTAAGAACTTAAGTTCAGCCAATAAGTAGCTAGATGACCACATTATCATGCACATATCTCACTCATTATGGAACCTGTCTGACAACTTCATAAAACAAGCATATAATCCAAGCTTGATCATAATCAGATGAACAATATGGCCTTCAAACTAATAACAAGGTCAGCAAATCAGATGAGTTAAGCTCATATTCCAACTTTGATCAAAACTCATTCAGAAGTAAATTTCCTATAGTGTTAACAAGCTCACCCAATCAGATGCATGTTCACCACATTAATATGCATGGTTCTTACTCATTATCAAATACTCTGAGATCTTGATGAGATAAGCTCATATTCCAAGACTGACCAACTGAGGTCGGAAATATGGCCTCCAAGTAATTGTTGATGGATAGACGGCCACTGTTCATTCCAGAAATGGAAACAGTAGGGCCCGAGGGCCCCTACAAGGTCAACTAGTGGGGTCACTTAAAAAAAAAAAAGCCAAGGGTCACAAATATCCTTACTTCTTACTGTTTATTAAAAAAACTTCAAAACATTTTATTATCAGCCTACCCTGCCATGGGCTTTCTGAACCAGGAATTTCCAAATCCTTGAGTAAATATCTCCCACTAGAATTTATTGTGGAACCTTGAGTCTACATTTTTCCTCCATGTATGCTGCTTTAGAAATAAATGCAGCAGTGTTTTTTGCTGAAGATGTCTTTATCTCTTTACATTTTCTGTCTATGATCATTGACCATGTGCTTTTGATTGGTGACCAAGCTGATTAAAATCGGTAAAACATTTCAGTCAGCCAATGAATTTGTCTTATGCTTCTTTGGCAAGAAGCACACTCCACTAAGTAAGTCACCTTGGGGTGCACTCGATTCAGTCTAAAATCAACAATGACAAAAGTTATCTTTGTTTTCTTGAGTCTTTTTGATACAGACTATGTGTACCATGAGTCTTTTTGATACAGACTATGTGTACCATGAGTCTTTTTGATACAGACTATGTGCACCATGAGTCTTTTTGATTCAGACTATGTGCACCATGAGTCTTTTTGATACAGATTAAGTGCACCATGAGTCTTTTTTTTTTATACAGACTATGTGCACCATGAGTCTTTTTGATACAGACTATGTGCACCAATGAGGCAGCTTTCTTGCACAAAAAATTAAAAATTAAGATCAATGGCATCCATCCGGATGATGGATGACAAACTGACATGGAATACCATAAGCTCACATGGCCTTATGACCAGATTATCCAAACATTATGGGTTTCTGGGGTACCTACATGGCAGCCTACTTGTAAAAGCACCCAGGGATCCTCCATGAAAAATAACAGTAATTTGTTGGTATTCTAGTTGGGAAAAAGAATGTATACTGTGGCATCCCAGCAGAACCTTGCTGAAGTATTACAAACTGTTCTCTCAAAATAGATATTTTTAAACTTAGAATTTCTCAGTAAAATGGTGTAAAGAAGAGTTTATTAGGATTATTGTAAAATGAAAAGCAAAATATCTTGCCAGAATAGTTACAGAGAAAGAGTGAGTGGAAAATGTTATTTTCCGAAAAGTGCTCGTATTTTTGTTATTTTTAGTAAATAATTACTGAGTGTAATTTAAAATTAGATTTGCATTCTTCTACTGGAGTAATTTTTCAAATTAAACTCTCAAGTATTATGGTAATGCAAGTTCAAAGAAATACACAAAAAATAAAATTATTCTTATCTAACATATTTAGTTTTATAACTTAAATATATTTTTTTTAATTAAAAAACTATATCTGTGCTTGTAAAACTGACATGCTCCCAAGCAGTCAAAGTCCAAAGATGATCATAAAATTGAAAAAGAATTTGTAAAATCGCCATAACAATGGCATGAAAATCCATCAGGTCATCTACAAATGCAAAGAAAATGTATGCCAAATTTAATTTTTTTACTTCAAGTGAAAAATGGCTGTGATAGCCCGAAAAATCTAATTATGTCATTTACATATGCATACAAATATGACTATCAAATTTGATTTGCCTATATCAAGTGCTTCCTAAATAATCATTCGAACAAATATGGAATATAAATATGGGGAGCTGCAATAGCTCAGATGGTAGAGTGTCGGACTTGTATTCCCAGGGTTATGGGTTCGATACCCAACCAGGTCAGCCCGAATAAGCTACCTCAGTGTATCCTTGGGAAAGGCACTTAGCTCCCATTTCCTTGGCATGATACAGCCAATAAAGTGTTTCAAGTGCAGTTAAAAAACCAACAACAAAAAAGAACACAAATATGCCTATCAAATTTGATTTGCCTACATCAAGTGGTTCCTGAATAATCATGCAAACAAGGTTTACATCAAAAAGTCGAAAGTCTGAAAAGTTTAA
Source organism: Margaritifera margaritifera (assembly GCA_029931535.1). Classification (NCBI taxonomy): domain Eukaryota; kingdom Metazoa; phylum Mollusca; class Bivalvia; order Unionida; family Margaritiferidae; genus Margaritifera; species Margaritifera margaritifera. Next base: position 184,707 of record JAQPZY010000630.1, read on the forward strand.
AACTCTGTAGACAAGAATCCCAAGTAGGTCTGAGATCACTCACCTGGCTGGCATCTGCCTAATAGCCTAATGCTGGGGAAGTTTCAATTTTCCTTATTTAACAAATGTTTATAAATTTTCATGTGAAAGCATGTTAGAATTGATATAACAAATAATTTAACAATGTAATCAACAATAGGATATAAAATCTTAATACAGATGGGGGGTCAGGTTTGGGTACCCACATCTGCCATCATAATGTTGGTGCACGATGCAATTGTTCCTTTCTACAAGTCATTAGTAGATGACAAGTGTCCAAAATATCATCAATTAGAAACTTGGAGGTTCATTTCTTTGTGAGACAACTAAATATTCCCAATATGCAAAGTGCATACAAGTAGGAAAGATAAACATCACTATAGAAGTCTGGACTTTGGAATCAACATGTTATTCGACACTGCTCTTCTACATGCAGAGTTGGAGGTGTTTTCCAGGCTTCCCACACTTTTTGAAACAAAATAATCGAGGTCTTTTCTAATTCTTTTCCTGGATTAAATTGATTTTTTCATTTTATTTTTGAGGACACCTCCAGTTATCACTCAACTATCAGGTCTATGAGGTGACCCCCCCCCCCCCCCCGGTCCAAAAGTTAAACACTCTTATATCTGTATGTTTCCCCTCCCAGTCTGTATTGTGATGAAATTGATTTTCTCAAGGTTTATTTATTGCCCTAACTGAACAGAATCAACAACAATCTGGCACAGAAAACATGGAATTTTAAAATCAAAATCTGCCTATATTTTGAGATTCTCTCATTATTTGAATTACACAGGGTAAATATGTAACTTTGTAATACACTGCCTAACTATATACTGTCTGTGATGAAGAATGAGATCGTGTTGTGTACTCTCATAAAGTAAACAACTGAAGGAGTTTTTGTTTCTTCTCAGCCTTTCTAATTCCAAAGAAATTAGAATGAACAATAAGAATTCAAGATAGAAATATGAGCAACCAGAAGAGATTTGTTTTTTAAAACAACAAACGCACCCCCAATCCCTCCTCTCCACCATGACAATTAATGTTATTTTGTGACCATGGTACTTGACAGAAGGAATGGAAAAATTGTTTGTTAGGAGTGTGATATAGAAAGTACTTGATTTTTTAAGGTTTGGATTTTAGTCTTTCTCTCATTATTTCAAAACAGTTTGGTCAATTTAAGTAGCATACAGGAAGCTAAAGCTTTGCAAAAATTAGGATAAGTTTGACAATTGTCCAAAAATCTAATCAAGTCACCTATATGTGCCTACAAACATGCATGCCAAACTTTTTTTTGTTGATCTTATATGATTTTGCTAAATTGTGCTAACAAAAACTTAGGTTTCTGCCAAAACATTGTGCATGAAGTATGCAATATTGACCTACTTTTTTGTTATAAAAGTTATTAAAAAATGTAACTAGTTTTAGCTGCCCAAATCATTATGGGATACTTTTGCCTTTCCATGCTCATCTCAATGATTTTCTGACTAATAAATCCAATCCTCAACATCTTTTGTGACATACAGCACACCTGTATGTAGCCCACTCAAAAAATCTTAACAGTTTCAGCAAAACAAAGTGTTTCAAACCAGGAGTCATAATAGGAAATGATTCACATACAAAGTTGAACAGGAAAGGGAAATGCTATATAACATTTAAGTTAAGGTTTCATTTTTCATTGATTGCCTTTATGACTCGTAAAATATCAAGTGTGTGTATGTGTGTGTATGCATGTGTGTGAAATTCCCCCTTGAATGATACCTACAGTTCAGCCATTCTAGAAAAGAGGTCAAAAGTAGGTTTTCTGCATGGTTGCTAAGGAAGCAACACTGTTGCAAGGTGAGCCACAAAACAATCCTACTAAGTTTGATCAAAACTTGCTCAGCTGTTCTGAATAAATTGAAAAAAGGTTTTTCATATGATTGCTATAGAAGCCAAACCTTGACTAGGGAAGCCACCTTGGACACAATGTTTTGACACAGCATATCCTTATAAACTATCCTTCTGAGAAGGCTGACTTTTCGAAGAAATGGTTAAAGATATCAATTTCTTTCTCCATCCATTTCCATTTCCATACATTTTTAATACTTTAGTCAATATCTTTGACATATTCTTTTGACCCTTCAACCACATGGCTTGTTAAAAGTGATTAGAACTCTGTAAATGGAAAAAGGGATTGGGAGGGACAAACATAGTAACAATATTGATACTGTCTTTAGACACCACCACAACCCCACAATCTCCATATCCATTTAACAATAGTCTTAATTTCATTTGTAATGAGCCCCTGAAATTTCAACTATATGGTTTGCAGCCATACTGATACTGCTTGTTGTGTTTGAGGAGAAAAAAAATAAATAATTCAAACTGCCTGCAGGCACAGACTGATTCTACAACAAACTAATTCAAACTGCCTGCAGGCACAGACTGATTCTACAACAAACTAATTCAAACTGCCTGCAGGCACAGACTGATTCTACAACAAACTAATTCAAACTGCCTGCAGGCACAGACTGATTCTACAACAAACTGATTCATAAACCTGCAGGCACAGACTGATTCTACAACATAATTCAAACTGCCTGCAGGCCCAGACTGATTCTACAACATAGTTTGCATAATCAGCCATTTTCTGACTGCGCTCTATTACTGAACTAACAGCGCACACCAACAGAATACGATGACCCCCACCACAAATACACAAACACAATTTTTTCAGCAAATTTACATAAATCTCAGGGATCTCCTGATTGGGATTAAAAAGTGGAAACCTGCAAAACAACAGAAAAGTCTCATGCCTGTAAATTATACTCTACAAAATACATACAGCCAAATACATATCTTGTTTTGTACTACCTTTCTTGGGCTTGTACTTGAGCATTGCCTTCTGTTTTGTTTTTTTTTTAGTTTTGTATGTGAGGCTTGCAGTCTTTCTTTTCTTATCCAATTTTGGTACATCTTTCTTTGATGAGGATCTTGACGAGTTCTCTTTTTTCTCCACATGGGATGATGGCTGGTCCACAGTGCCAACCTTTTTGTCAGGGGTCTTAGCAGTTTTTGTGGTCTTTTGGTTCCCCTTTTTTGCTTTGGGTGTTGAAGCTTCTGACTCAGAGGACTGGAATGAGATAAGCAAGCAACAATTTTATTCTTTTGTCACATTATATGACTGGTGGAAACATTTAATGAAATTGCTAACAAAAGGCCCAAGTGGGAATGAGATTGCTCACCTGGCTGACATCTGCCTAAAAGCCAAATGCAATTGAAGTTGGTAAAGAAATCTGGGTCAGTAGGATGTAATCTGTTGAAATGTTAAATGCTGTTGATTGCAAATGTGATGAAAATTACTGTTTAAAGGGTTTCTGTAGTTTTGGTATTTTTTCCATATCTGATGGCAAATCAACATCATTTGTCCAGTATTGAATGGATTAAATGCCAGGATGGTTTATATCAAAGCTAGTTAAAGTCTGTTAAAATTTTACAATAAAGCTGTTTATATATTTTTCTATTTTTAGCCCCATAATTTTTGGTGATAAACTGCTCTGGGATACAGGTAGCATAAACCATTTTTAATGATTTGTAAGGAAAAGAATGCACTGTCCAAGAACGAACTGGCCATACCTTTAGTAATGCTGCATATATGGGCTTGGACAATCTTGCAAGTTAAGGCCCCTGACTTCAAGATTTTGTGTTTGGTGCAGAAAATTAAATGGCCTATATCTATTTATGAACGTTTTTGCAGTGCAATGAATAGCAGTTCATAATTAAAATTAAATATATGACAATATAATATTTGCTTTTTTATTAACTGACCTGGAGTCACAAATATGGAAGGTTGCTGCCATCTGTAATTTGTTGTAACCAATCAAATTTCATGAAGGAAACAATTTTGTGAGGCAACACTAGATTAACTTGACACTTTCACTACAGTGTATCATGAAAAACATCTGCAATGTTTCAGAAACAGAATTAAAATTTATTTGCTAGATGTCACAGGAAATTTTGTGTAGTTTTCATATAAGGAACCAACCATTTAATTTTCTAAGGAGGGTGTCTGAGTATTTTCAAAACAAACTTCTGGCCCTCAAATAGTTTGAAAAAATTTTCTTGCTCTGATTTATAGAAAAAAGAATCTATTACATCCATTATATTCAGTACTCAAAGAAATTCTTTTCCAAACACAGGCCCAGGGCAAGTGGCTTTAAAAAAATAACTTGCCCTGACTCTAAATCCACTTGCCCAACAGGGCCATATTTTTTTACAATTATTTTGACATAATGCTGAAACTTGTATACTATAAACAAAACAACAATAAAAAATGGTTTAAATTAACTAATTTTTTGTGTGTATTTGCCTCTCAAAATAGTGTACTTCAAAAACAAATTGTGTGACCATGTCTACACAATTTTTTATTTGATCTGATTTCACTAAAAAGCAATGTCTTCCTATGTAAACCAGTACTCAGTATTTTTGTTTCCTGAATACTGCAAAAATCTCCACATCTTTTTTGATCAAAGTTGAAAACAGAAATGAAGTCGGAGAGGCACTGTTCTTTTTTTTTTTTATATCAAGCAGTAAGAACAGTAGCTTGAAGTTTTGTAATTAGTCATGTCATAGTAATGTGGATGTGTCACAATTAAAGAAAACACTCCATATATCAAAAGAAACTTTGAACTAAAAGGATTAAAATACAATGTAATTATCTCAGTTCCTTTAGGTTCTGTTCAGAAACAATGTATTGGAGGCTTTCACAATCACTACCGGTAATCCCCTAGTTTAGCTTAATTGTCAAACAATACCATAGGTATCACTCAATATATTTAACCTAGTGATATATAACCAAGTCAGCATGAACAAGGAACAAGGGACAGCTCATTATTGTGTGAGCACTAATTATAGGTAACCAATGAAATACAGAGAAAAGAAACAGTACTGTTCCCTATTCATCTGTCATGTGCTTCACTATGTACACAAAGTTTATAACTTTAGATAGAATTAAGCAGTCAATCTTTATACGGTGGAGGGACCTACAAACAGAGCCCCAGTAGGTGGCTGAATATCAATAATTTACCAGTGTCATTCAAAAACTTCAAAAGGAAAATGCCGCAAGGTTACTTTCAGGCAAATTAGATAACAGTTTTTTTTTACAGGCCTGATGGGCAACTAACTTAGAATATGGGAGGAATCCAATCTAGATTTAGAGGGGCCCTGGACATCAGGCTATCATCTTTTGAGCTCTGATATTAGTTTATTATCTTGAGGTAAAAGGGAAAAAAGTATCCAGACACAAAAGAAAATTCCAGGTCATCCCCCCACCCAACCCCCAACACACGGAAAATTAAATAGTCGGTTACTAAGTGCTCACAATGTCAGAGAATTCACATAACCCATGTTGCTATTTCAATGAAATGGCAAGTGAGGAGGTGTGTTTGTGTAGCCTTGGGCATAAAACAATGTGCAATCACATAGTGCTGGTGATTTGCTTAGTCACCAAATTTTGATCTGAAACAAAATATTAACTGAATCCTATTTGATACAGATAATCAGATGATAAATTGCTGGTACGCATATAATCCGGGTCCAATTGCAAACAACATAGACCCTGATCTGCCATCGCAGATCAGGTCTATGTTGTTTGTTCTACTGATTAGTCCTTACAAACTGCATAGAACCAGATCTGCCAGCGCATTATGCGCTGGCAGATCTGGGTCTATGCAGTTGGTATCGGCTTATACGCAAGTATATACGGTAATAGAATTTTCACCACTCTGGAAAATACTGGCAGTTTCCCTAACATGCTGCAGTTTTGGATGCAGGAAAAAAAATGAATTGACAACATCTGGTGCATACACCTTCGTCTCTTGGAAAATATATGGGAGTATCTGGACAAAATTACAATAGTGTGGCCACATTTCATGGTGGATCAGCATAATTTGTATAAATTTGAAAGGACTTGAAACTAGGATGCTTTCTGTCGAATTTGGTCAAATTTGGTTGAGTGAATTTTGAGAAGTTATTATGGGTTTTTATAATTTTAGTAATAGCAATCTATATTTGATGGTGGATCAGCTTCACTTGTACAACTATTAAAACCTATCATGTTAAGAATGTTTCTGTCAGATTTGGTCAAATTCTGTTCCAATGAGTGTTTTATTTTTTAACTTGTTGAAAGGATTATATATTTTTAGTAATGGTGGCCATATTTAATGAAGTGCTCTTAAGGATTTGAGTTCCAGTATGAAATAAGCATGAAATTTTCAGAAGATGCTCAACTCTTATCTGTCCATACCAATTACATCAGTCCATCCCAATGATCTGTTCATCCCAATGATATATTTAATTTTCCTATGAAGAACCTCTATTAACCATCTGTATTTACCAGCAAAGTGTGCAGTAAGGTAGAATAAACAAACATGCAGCCAGCATGACTTACTGTAATCTCTACCAATAGTGAACTGGCCAATGCAAATGGTCAGTTGACCTCCTAAGGTCAGTATGGTGTGATTGTCATGTGAGAGACCTTGTGAGAACATATGTATGATGTACATCATGTATACTGAGTACACATGTTAACAGAGCTAGAGAATTTATTTAGTCATGTGATATCGTTTTATTTAGTAGCATCAATTAACATCACAATACCCAAATCTGGCAGGGTACCCACATTCCGCCCATTTATATTCATTAAGTGAGACACTTTAAATCATTCATGATTGACACATTCAAGTCTTTGCAGTTTTTATTGAACTGCATAAAACATTATTTCAAAAACCAAATGTCTTATCAATATAAATCAGACCTTGTGTGAGATTTTGTCACTTTGATCTGCCAATATGTAATAATTTATTACCAATGTTTCAAAACTGGGTATAGTCAGATACCTCAATACAATATAAATCCTGTTTATTTTTTTATTTTTTTTATAAATTATTTTATTCAACATATTTAACAGTGCCAAAACAGTATATCAATTTATCAGTGGTTTATTCATGTTATGCCCATTCCCCAAAAATGTGAAACTGTGGCTGCAGCTGGTGGCCCCTATGCTAAGGGGAAATAACTCTTTGAAGACTTGTGTACTTGTCATCCTAAAATTCCATGTCTGGCTATTCCAAATTAATTGAAGAAAAAAAAAGCAATGAGACTACTTTAAAAGCTTGTTTGTTTTGATTTTCTGAATTCTTGATTCTTTCATAAAATCAGTCAGGATGGACTTTGCTGGAAGTATGCCGGTAATGATGATATCTACAGCAATTTTCATTATTCAACAAAATATTTATATATTTTCATGTAATGCATATTAGAGTCGATATAACAATTTAAGCAAAAATAATATATAAAGTCAGATTAAAACTGGGGGGCCTGGTTTGGATGCCCACACCAACCATCATAACATGGGTGCCTACATGACGTCCTTTCTTCAAGTCATTAGTCCAAACTATAACAAATTAGAAATTTAGAGGTTCTTTTCTTTCTTAGAAAACTAAATACATGTACCAGCTATGTAAAATGTGCATATAAGTAGGAAGGATAAACATCAATACAGATGGAATGATTTGGGCATGACATTATATGACACTTCTCTTACACATGCTACACACAGGGTAAATGTGTGGTTGTTGTTGTTGGGGGGGGGGGGTCTTTCTTTTCATGTAACTATTTTTAAAGGCACTTCGGAGCTTTAACATCAACTGCTTAGTGCACTGTGTTAAGTTTCAATTATAAACAATATTATGGTAGTTAAATATTGTCATATTAGAAAAGCATACAAAATATAGTTGTAGATTATCTCAAACTTCTTAGGTTATGCATGCAAAGGTAGTGCAGATGATTTTATTTTCTGCATAATGTTGATCAACAAATCCTCTATTGACATTTTGCTAACAAAGTTGTACTGGATGTCTGTCTTAGTAAGGGAAATAACTCTTGTAAAGAAAGACCATTATGAAATGGGAAAAAACTCAAACTGACTATTTTGCAAGAAATCTTTTTATAAGTCCTTACATTTGTTGCATTTTCTTATCAGACTTACCATGACTCTGACCTTTGAACTTCAGATCCCAAAATCTAAACATTTCTCTCTTACATTAAGTACAGCCATCCACAATGTTTGGTCAAGGAGTATTATCGAGAACAAAAGTTATCGAGCCAAGATACCTCTGAGTCACAATGACCTTGACCTTTGATCTTCTGGCCCCCAAATCAATATGCCCCTTCCGTACTTTAAGTTCAAGCCCTCAACAAACTGTGGTCAAGGTACATTGTCTAGGACTAAATTTATTTTGGAAAAAAACACTTTTCTTCTTTGAGTCACAATGACTTTGACCTCTGACCTTTTGACCCCAAATTCAATAGGCTTCTAACTTACCCAAAGTGTAAGCCATCCACAAACAATGCTGAAGCCACATGGTTGAGAACTAAAACATTTGTGCAGAAACCATTTTTCATTTTCTTGCAATAGTGAACTTGACCTTTAACCTTTGGACCCAAAAATCAATAGGCTTGTATCCTACTCCAAGTGCAAGTCATTCACAAAGTTTAGTCCAGGTCTGTGATATAGAACTAAGTTACTCTGAGTTAATCATTCGATGTCACGGTGACTTTTAACTTTGACCCAAAAATGTATAGGCTTCTTCTTCACCCCAAGTGCAAGCCATTCACAAAGTTTGGTCCAGGTCTGTGATGTACAATTAATGTTATTTTGATGTACAATTAATGTTATTATGTGGAAACAATTTTTCTCCTTTCAGTCACAGTGACTCTGAACTTTGACCTTATGACCCTAAAATCAATAAGCTAAATCCTTACCCCAAATGCAAGTGATTTACATAGTTTGGTAATGTTAAATGGTGGAGAACTAGAGTTATTGTATGGAAACAAAATAAGAAACAGACAGATGGACAGACATCAAAACATGATACGCTCTGCCTTATGACAGGCATATAAAAACCATGCCTAGTCACTATAGCAAGAAAAGTATATCAGTTTAGCCTAAATTTGCCTTTGGTAAGTAGTACACACCAAGATAAACACGCACAGCAAATTTCATAACTGTACAAGTACATACAACATTGTCACAGAAGCTGAGCTAAATGTAAAATCTTAACACTGATGCCTACAACAACATGAACAACAAAAACAACACCAATGCTGTTGGAAAAGTAATATATATGTCTTGCATATGCTTTGCAGGTGACAAGAAAAAAACTATGAAAGATAACTTATTCTAACTTATGAGTGATATATATATATATATATATATATATATATATATATATATATATATATATATATATATATATATATATATATATATATATATATATATATATATATATAACAATGATTGACTTACAGGAAACTTACAGGTCACTTGTAAGTTAAGTATGTTAGATGAGTATAAGTGTACTGTAAGTTTATGGACATTTTCATTTTCTGGCGAACAGTTTCCTGTTACATTGTCATTTTCTGGCTAACAGTTTCCTGTTACATTGTCATTTTCTGGCTAACAATTTCCTGTTACATTGTCATTTTCTGGGTAACAGTTTCCTGTAAAACACAGTCTTAAGTCCAAGATTTACTGCAAAAATAAAAAGTCCAACAAAAGGTGATACTATTAAGTTTTTCCAAAAAATTCATAACTTATCACAAAATTTATCAATTTCAATGAGATTCATATCAAAATAATGAGAATTGCAATGTGTGTGTGTGTGTGTGTGTGTGTGTGTGTGTGTGTGTGTGTGTGTGTGTGTGTGTGTGTGTGTGTGTGTGAATTGCAAAATGGGGACATAAGTGAGGATACACAACCACACATTGTGGATGCAACTTGAAACAAGGAGCTTTTCAGCATCCAGCAATTATTTATTTTCTATAATTTCATTTAAACAATATTTTTGGTATTAAATGTTAAATTATGTACATTTTAATGAAATCATGGAAAATAATTTATTTGCTGGATGCTGAAAAATTATTTGACACCAAAAAGATGTTTCAATGGCAAAAATTCAGAGCCCGATAGATTTCAGGGGTGAATGTCATCATAATTTTTGAGACAGGATTCATTAACCAGATGAAGTAGAATGGATATTTGATTCTTTAAGAAAACTACACTCCCATCTTTGTGTAGAAACCTGTTTTCAAATTCTTGTGTACAGGATGATGACAGATTCTGCCAGAGTCATATGTTTTAAAGAAAAATTTTATTTACTACTCTGAGAATAAATTATGTTTATAGTTGTCCCTTTTCTGTTTCATTTTTTTTTCAGCTAAAAAGTTGTTCTTGTGCAAGACGTTTCAAATGCGGTGATTCAAAGTGGCAGACTAATGTGTTGGAATCATTTCACTAAATGTCATTTAAATGGAAGTGTGTGACATTTTTATACGATTGTTACTTACTGATAGCTATCTACATGTATACTATATATGAAACTGATGACTTGCATTTGAAGAAACGATGTTCCATCAAGCAAGTGCGGGAGGTGGGGGGGGGGGGCTTTTTTAAAACACCAATTCATTCAATTTTGCGAGGATTCACTTATATTACATTGTAGTACGTGAATGGCTTACATTTCACTTAAAAGTGTTGCAAGTAAATGGCTCACATTTCAGTTATAAGTGAAGAATACTTCATTTATAAGGGAAATGCCTAATTTGCATATAAAATTCTATTTGCATATTTATATCACTTATAATCAACCCATAAGTGAATAGTCATTCATAGTAAATTTATAAGCCCTTTACAAGTGATGAATTCAAGATACTAATAAGACATGTATAAGTTATTTTCCTAAGGGAAGGTATAATCTTTTATTCAGAATCTATACAAGTATACCAAGATGTTCCTTAATTGTGACTAATTTACCATCTGGTGTAAATGTAAATGTGGGAACTTTCAATAAAGTTGCTCATTCAAAAAATACAAACTGGACAATGGTTGGAAGGAAAGACAGCAAAACTATACAAACACCAAATGGTAAAACTGGAATAATTTACATGCAGTTCTGTGTATATGCTCTGACAAGTTGAACATACTTTACTCTCCTGCACCTCCTCTTCCTGTGGGGATTTCCTTGCATTGTCTGCATACTGCAGATCAGTGTCTTTCCATATCAACAAGCTTTGACTTTTATCATGGCTTATACTCCCTCCAGGGCCATCCTCACCCTGGGGACTGCTTTATGGAACACTACCTGACTACAAGCCAACAACAAGTGAGCCTGATTAGAGACAGTATAGCAAGTTGGTTAAGATCTGTGAACATTAAACATTTCTGTACACACAAGGGTTCTGCAGAACCCAGTGTCTCTCCTGTGAATGGAATTATTATGACATAGCTTTCTTCTTACACAAGCAAGACAGGGACAACTGGCACATCATGCTACAGCTTTGTTCTCACATAGGCAAGACAGGGACAACTAGCACATCATGGTACAGCTTTGTTCTCACACAGGCAAGAGAGGGACAACTATCACATCATAGTACACACTTTTCTCACACAGGCAAGACAGTCAACTATCACATCATAGTGCACATATTTCTCACACAAGCAAGACAGGGGCAACTAGTACATCATGGTACAGTTTTATTCTCACACAGGCAAGACTGGGACACCTTGCACATCATGGTACAAACATTTTCTCACACAGGCAACACAGGGACAACTAGCACATCATGGTACAGCTTTGTTCTCACACAGGCAAGACAGTGACACCTTGCTCATCATGGTACAAACATTTTCTCACACAGGCAAGACAGGGACAACAAGCACATCATGGTACAAACTTTTTCTCACACAGGCAAGACAGTGACACCTTGCACATCATGGTACAAACATTTTCTCACACAGGCACGATAGGGACAACTAGCACATCATGGTACAAACATTGTCTCACACAGGCATGACAGTGACACCTTGCACATCATGGTACAAACATTTTCTCACACAGGCAAAACAGGGACAACTAGCACATAATGGTACAAACATTTTCTCAAACAGACAAGACAGGGACAAGGAGCACATCGTGGTACAAACTTTTTCTCACACAGGCAAGACATGGACACCTTGCACATCATGGTACAAACTTTTTCTCACACAGGCAAGACATGGACACCTTGCACATCATGGTACAAACTTTTCTCACACAGGCAAGACATGGACACCTTGCACATCATGGTACAAACGTTTCTCACACAGGCAAGACATGGACAACTAGCACATCATGGTACAAACTTTTCTCACACAGGCAAGACATGGACACCTTGCACATCATGGTACAAACTTTTCTCACACAGGCAAGACATGGACACCTTGCACATCATGGTACAAGCTTTTCTCACACAGGCAAGACATGGACAACTAGCCCATCATGGTAGAAAATTGATCCATATAGTAATATTATCCTAAAGGTTCAGTTGAATAAATCAACTTATGTAGAAGATAAGGCTTTCAAAAACTTTAACGTAAAGCCTAAACATATACTGGTATTCAGAAAAGTTATACTGACCTTGAAATGGGTAATTTGATAAAATCTGCATTTCATTTCGATTTCATGTACACCCTGTTTGCATTCTGTTTGCATTACATTCACATTTCATCAATCTTCTCATCGGTTTTCATTTATGGTCTCAGAAATTCATTCAGATTTTGCATCTATTACTTTATTCCATCATCTTGTTCATTTTTGTTCATTTGGAATAAAACAGAATTTCATTTACCAAAGTTGGGTTCTCCATTATTGAAAATTTTAAAGGGAGCGAACTATAGCTTTCAGATCTTTCTTTCTTAAAAGTGTGCTTTAATAAAATAGCAGATACATACAATTCAAAAGACAGCACTGAATTCATGATAAATTAAATTAGAACCAAATGCATATAATTCAAAAGACAGCATTGAATTTATGATAAATCAAAACATAACTGCAACAGCAACAAGAGCAAAAATATAGCTGTAGAGTATTTGTTAGGAAATGTTATTTCTTATTTTATTTAATTCAAATAAAGATTGTATAAACACAATCTCCTCTGATGATGTCATGACATTAATGGCAGTTGTTTTTTTGCGTGTCTGCCTTGACAAGAATGTCACAACTTGCAAGGGTTGAAAACCTATCTATCAGTGTAAAGAATCTGATCCTGGATTATCATGTGAAAGGGCTTTCATCCACGGAAATGTAGCAGCAACTTGAAAATAATAAATTATCAAACCCATTCATAAAATGCATTTGCATTTTCTTCCATTTTTTAATCACTGTACACAATACAATATCTTATTTATAAATACAAAAAAAGATTGCTCAACAAAAATAATCTTACATTTGAGGAAAAAGTTATAAATATATGAGTACAAGCACTTCTTACCATGTGCTATCAACTGTACCACTTAACATGGTCACTATTCGGGGGGAGAAACTTAAAATATATACCATATTCTTCAATTAAATTGATGGGGCCCCAGGTGGCCAAGTGGTCTAAGGCGCTTGCCTTTACAGATCACTGACATCTCACCTCTATCCGTGTGGATTAAAGTTTCAGCTTGGCCAACATGGGTATGTAAGAAAGCTTGCCAGTATCTTCCCGTGGGTTGGTGGTTCTTTCTGGGGTTTTCCCGGGTTCTTCCTCCACCAAATATACTGGCTGCCATGTATAGCATATCATGTGCTGAAAAATGGCGTTAAATCCATAAAACCACAAAAAAAACTAATTAAATTGAAAAAATCTTGCCTTTAATTTAGTTAAAAGAATCTTTCAAGTGAACATATTTGCATAAACTGATCAATGTTGTATACCATTATGTTTGAAAGGATATTTCAGCAAAATAATGAGTTTTGATTACAAGAATGAAGTTTTGGAATCTGGTTGTTCAATTCACAATATGGAGAGAAATAGAGCAGAAAGAGAAAAAGAGAGTGCTGTCAGGCTGGCAGGAGCTACATTATGGCTGTCGCAGCAACAGCCTGATGTCATACCAATTGATATCTCTGAACCACTGTATCTTCTGATATGTCACACAACTTTCTCATGAAACGACAACCTCCGTCAATGATGCCAGTGATGGATTGTCCCGAAACAATTTTCTAAATGATAAGCCAGGAAATATAGTTAGAAATCCAATGTGTGTCCAGTTTCCTCCTGTCGACAACACAGAAAACTGAATCTTAATTAAGTCACCCTAGAAAACTAATCTAACACCTCTCACTGTGCTGCAGTTAGGAACTGACTAATTGTTCAAGGGGTAATGTTGTATATTACGAATCATCCTGGAACATCAAGCACAGGAAATTCTTTAACCATTAATATGAATGATGTCGAACACAACTGTAAACAGTTGTAGCAAAGCTATTTTTGTTTGTCTCGATGCTCACATAAAAACACAATTCCCAGTGCTCCCCTTCTTCATGTAAAATGGTAAGTTCCTTGATACAATCACATAACATGAACAGCCATGTGAAAATTCCTTTTTCTGATTCATCTCCATGCCAGATTTTTATTGTGTATTGCAAAAGATTATTCTTATTTCATAATGAAACAAATGCACAGCCCAGTCACAGAGAAACTCGAAGTTTTAGTTTTGATCCAAGGACAAAGTGCAAGTTCAATTTTGTTACATCTGGAATTTCTTTCACATAAAGTGCACAATATAAAAAATTATTTTAAAATCCATTTTACTCTTATTTATTAAAAATAATGGGTGATCTTAATGGGTAATACCACATATCATACTAATAATCAGTCTTTATAGTTTAAAGTTTGTAGATGAAGTTTATGTGGAAAATGTTAATACTTGCCTGTAATATTAGAATTCAAAGTCTGGCATAAAAGTAGTTTCTCATCTCCCAACCCGCTCATCTACTAATGTAATGTATTCATTTTCTGGATGTCAGTGAGCTAAAACTAGAGTCATTTTTATCTTTTCTTCTTTTTTTTTGGGGTATGTACATGTTCACATTGTTATGTGTGTACAAAAAGTTCAGCTACAGACTTGAAAACTGGTAAAGACAGTGAACATTTTATCGTTAACCTTTCATATCCCATCGAAACCAATTAAAAATAATACATAAATTTGAGATTGACATAAAACAAAAAGTTAGCAGCTTCACAATTTTGTTTTGTCACAAAGAAACTAAATGTCATGTTTACACAAGAATCACATAAGCCACACCAGAATAATACATTTCTTGATTAAGTCCTATTTTTCCATTAAGAATTTAAATGGCATGCAAAAGATTTAACTCAACACATCCTTATGCAAAAATGGACAACACTATACTGAAAGCCTGTATGCAAATATCGATCGGTCTTGCTCGCAGGCATCAGCCACACTATACTGGAAACCTGAATGCAAATATCAATCGATCTCGCTGGCAGACATCGGTCTACAAAAATAACTGGAAACTATATTCATGTACAAAGGTTGGGTCTGTAATATATTCACGTACAATATTGTATACATCTGTTCATATTGATCCAATGATGTTAGAGAAATACCCTACTTTTTCTGACTGGGTGCATTGATCACTTGTTCCTGGATCATAAACTAGCAGGGATCATGCTGGGCTTCACCAATATCGCAAATTGCGATTTTTTTCCCTAATTGTCAACAACATTTGTGTCTGTTAAAACTTGTACATACAATCGTTGGTTTGGAGTGGAGGAATTCAAAGGCACCATGAAAGAAAACCGCAAACTTGGATATAACATGCACTGGAATCTATCTATTGTTATATAAACAAATCCTTTGTTCTTATTGACAAACTATCTTACCAGTGCATTGTTTTATCATAATCCGCTTATGCTGACATCTGGTCTGAGTACTGTATGCTGTGATACACTCAAATAGTCATGCTACCGGACTACAATCAACCAAAGGATGGCCAATCTTTTTTTTTTTTTTTTTGTTTTGAAAAATGTACCAGAAAAAATAGTTTTGCTGAAACTTCAAAGAAAAGTGATTACCTTTCCAATCGTTCTGCGTAAATACTAAGCAAATGAAAAAAAAAAAAAAATCAGTCTCAATCTGAACAATATACTGTCATGGGTAAATGTAAGTTAGACTTTTTGTGTTCATCATCTCATCCTAAGAGTACCGAATATACTCGCGTATAAGCCGTATAATTGTGGAAAAAATAAAAACCTGGAAGAAGGGGGGCTTATCCACGGGACAAGTTCTAAACTTAAAATTTTTAAGTTTTCTTGTTGACTACTGGTATGTATTAGAGGAGACTGGATAGATAGATAATAGATAGATAGATAGATAGATAGATAGATAGAGAGAGAGAGAGAGAGAGAGAGAGAGAGAGAGAGAGAGAGAGAGAGAGAGAGAGAGAGATAGATAGATAGATAGATAGATAGATAGATAAAGACAAAACCAGTGCATACAATTAGGTATATTCGAAGAGTGTTCAAAGGAGAGAACTTTGGCTTTGGTATTTCATTTTTACTAAGAAAGTGCTTTAATCAGCAGAAAGAGGAAATAATTTTTTTTTTAAAGGCATAAATTTAAATACCACAAATGCCAATAAATTTGTACTTGTATTGACTCCTACTGGATAGTAAAAAACAAGCTAGATAAAAAATTAATACATCTGAAAATGTTTGCCAATTTATGAGAATTTTTTTTTTTTAAATTTTTCTTGATAGTTTTATGAATAAAAAATAAAAGAACAAATATATACAAATTCTAGACTAGATAATTATTCAGTCACAATGGCCTTGACTTTTGGCCATTTGACTCAAATATCCCAAGTGTAAGCCATCCAACAAGAGTGGTAGCTGTAGATGTGGACAATTCTAGTTATTGTGCAGAAACCATCTTTCTTCTTTCAGTGACCTTGACCTTTGGACATTACACCCCAAAATCAACAGGGTTCTTCTTTACTCCAAGAGCAAACCATTCACAATGTTTGGTAACTGTAGATTGTGGACAACTCGAGTTATACTGCAGAAACTAAATTGACAACAGACAGACAGATCAACGAACAAATGGATATATGGACATCATAACATAATACTTTATGGTGGGCATATAAAAAAGGCAATAAATCTTACAAAATTATGAGAGCAAAGATTTGTCAATATGTGCATTTTTAAATGATGATCATAATATGTACCAAGTTCACTGTGATCCATAAAAAGTACAAGACAAGCTGTGTTCACAAGATTCTGTCGAACACTGCATTAAACTGCCCGACAAAAAGGGTAATAACACCTAACAACAAAAGTATCATAAGCAGCACATTATATACCAACTCCATGTGTAACAGTCCTCTGTGTTGATAAGTAGATGTAAATGGGTAATTTTGACCACCCGGGGGTTGGTCTATGCCCTTGGAACTAGTGGGAGCACCAGGCGCTCTGTTCTTGCACACTTTTCATAAAACTACAAAATCCCTCTTAAGCTGCATGTGCAGTTTTTTTTCACCAGGCCCTGCACAGGCAGTGCTATCATGAGGTAACAAAATGGCTGTTTCAGATCAACCCTATGGTCCACTTGTATTTTGGCCAACCAGATGGAGCCAAGCCCCCAATGCAGACTGGATGTTTTGAATCACCAGGGTGTGGTCTATGCACAGGGCCAGCGGAAGCTCCCAGCACCTGTTTCTGCATGTTTTTTTTTATGGCAAATCAAGTGTTTTGCAAAAAAAATGGTTAATTACACAATATAGATAAATATGACTAATTGGGCATACTGCTTCTGGTAGATTGTATACCTTGAGCTATGTCATGTCTTGCCCAAAACAACTGCGCTTGGCTGAAACTAGGGAGCACAAAGCTGTGGAAAAAAACTGTAAAGGTGTATTGTGCCATTCACGTGGCTCAGAGCAGGGTTTGGTGCCAAATCAAACCATTTTGATTGTGTCGTGTGGGGGTACAAGCACAGCAAGAAACCTAAAACAAATAGAGAATAAGGCAAATGCAGTACACCAAGGCCCTTGTCAAGCTCCAGGCTACTCGAAAATATCAATTAGAGATAACTGGATAATTTGTTATATACCACAATTTGAGAAAATTCTATGAATTTTCCACAGGCGCATCAAGGACCCTCATTCGACCACCTGTACCCTCCAACAACATAAACTTATTGGAAAGGATCACAGCAATGCATCTGTAACCACATGTAATTGGGTGATTGGTGCCAGGATTGTTGGTGAGAATGAGCCCACCTACACGTGCATGAATGTACATGTTGACCAATGAAAAGTAATAAATCGGGTACAACGTAAGAAAGTCGTGCTGGGAAATCTGCAGACCTATGTCAATGTTTTGATGCCAGTTCATGTATGACCATATCTTGTGGTATGCACGTGCGACTTGATTCTCTCTGTGAAGTCAAGCAAAATTTCTTCAGAGGGCTCCTGATGATCATTTAATCGCAAAGAAACCTCAGACACTCATTGTTTGTCATATATCATAGCACTCTGGTGTTGTTTATTTTCTCGATCCATATTTTGAAACAAACGCCACAAACACGTGTTTTGATGCACTGAGACCATGTTGGGTACTTATTTGCCATGTAAATTATCCCAAAATATCTCTTCTTGGGTGTGCGTCTGTGGTGTGCGCGAGAAATGACAGCGTTGATGCGGTTCCAGACTGCATAAACAACAGCAAACAGTCTTCTATGGCTAGTCAAGGGATTAGTGCAGGCATCCACAATGTTAATGTTCACGACGCAACTTGGCCAGCAGCAGCACCTGCATCATGCCAAATTGCATTGTTTGTGCTGCCCTTACGGATTAACATGCCTGTGTGCTTGGCTCCGAAAATAACCTTGCGGACATCTCTGCAAAACCCAAATATATGACTGAGGGGAATCGCACATGAAAACCTCAATGAGCCTCCCTCATGCTGTTGTCAGTGCTGTAAAAATCCAAGGTTAAAATTATTGTTGGCGCCAAGGACTACAGTGGTATGAGCAGCAAAGTTCGGCCCAAAAGAAGCACGATTAGCAGGAGCTGTTGTATACGGGAGATGATCTGCATGATCAGATGAGTCCTTGTAAAACATCATAAACTGGCCAGCAGATCTTGCATACTTGTCGCTGTATCTGGCAAGCCTGATAATCGTCGTGACAATATCAATGTTGTCAAGAATTATTTCGAGTTCCTTTCCATCGATGGAATAACATGCGCTGCTGAACAACGCCATGATGCCGTTGTTAACAAATCCAACCTGAGTATCAGCAGGGTAATTGTTAATGTTATTTTGTATCAGTTTTCCCTCAATTTCCAAGAAGGCCCCACATGGAAGAAAAAACCTAGACGTGTCCTGCACTTGTAATTCTATTTTTGTTTGATCAGGGACCCTAGCCGAGTATGAATAATACTGAAAATCTTTGGTGCTGGAATCTACCAACACAGGTACGTCCATGTCAAACGCAGGATCGGATGAATATATTTGAATATTGAGTCATGGTGAAACTTTAGTTTCCACTTATACATTACATTATTGGTTTTGCCTAATACCTTTTTGCACAATGGCTTTGCCGTTCCATCCACAGCAGTAATCCACTTCATAATTCCAAATCAGCTATATTTTGTTGAGCGGCTTCATTAATGATTTTACTAACCGAGGAAGGCATTGTTGCCATTGATGGTAGTGTAATCGCCTTTGGTGGTGCTTGACTAACTAATCATCGCAGTTGATCTCGAATTGATCAAACAGCTTGCAATCCCAGATTTTTTAACCAATCCACAGCAACATTTTCGATGCTATCAATGACTCATGGCTCTAAGTGCAACTTATTTAGCAATCAGTGCAACGCACGAAGACAAGGCCGTGAGCACATTTGGTGCGCCTGTAAACAATCCATGAACAACATCGCCAAGGCCAGTTGCATAATATGCCATGTAAACAGGTTTTCTCGCGTTAACAACATGCACGGGTATCACATGTTCACATATGACTGTCATTATATTTAAATGTCAGGTTGATCTCTAATGTATATTTGCATTTTTGTTAAAGTCTCCCTGTGCAGGTCCATCATGTGCCCGTGCTGGTCCACAAATGTAAAATTAATATGTGCCAACCGGCTATTATAACATGGAAGATACACAGGTGCTGTGGGAATAATCTATATCAAATCAACCAGTTCCACGGTTGGGGGAAACCCAAACAGTATGTAACCCTGAGCTGCTACGCTTGAGAAAGATCTGCTTTCATAACTGCCTCTGATAGCATCACAGGTTAAATTAATTTGAATCACTGAGGTAATATTGACAATGTCAGGCGCGATACGATATCCCATGCATAAGATTCATTTGTCCTCGGAAATGTCTTTGGGCCAACCTAAAATTGATCTTGCTGATGACCGTATGATATCAACCGCATCGAGATGTCTGTGCCGAGTGTGGGCTCATGTTCGCATATGAAAATTTTAGAGTCTTTGCTGGTCACCAATTTGATTCTCCGTCGAATTTCTTCATTGATCGATTCAATGTCATACGCGCCCGAGGAAAGTTCAATATTATTTCAGGTGGCGCCACTGTCTGATCAAAACACAAACGAGTTATTCGCGGAAATACCACCAAACAGCTGTGATTAGATATTAGGCCAACTGTAAGACACGCTCAACGAGGCTAGTGCAATCTCAAGTATGCAGGATTCCCTCATGGTGATTGGTGTAGAAAAAGTCACATTAAGTTCCTGTTTCATTGATGAGATTGTGATCATCGAGGTAATGCTTGGGGTAGTATTTACAATGATATGCTGCAATGCAGCATTGATTTCACACAAGATGCTAAGCATCTTGACACAAAGTGTTTCAAAATTCATTATAGGTGTTGTATAAATCATCAATGTTTTCAATAAGTTCATGCATCAATGCGCGAAAGGTCCCTGGGTCCATGATATCATTGGTGAGCAACCGCTGACAAATCGATGCAGCCTCATTAACAACTTCTGCTGCATTGTTGCCCGTGTGAATCGACCCTACTAATGTTTCGATCCGATCCGCAAGGTCATGAGAGTCACACGGCCAACCAAGACCGTTTCCTTTCTTTGGTTGTTGCTGTTGCTCATATATATGTTGTTGTTCTAGCCACCTCTTATATTCGTCTTGTTCTTTTAGCAATTCGGCATATTCTTCCTGAGTGCAAAAGGGGAATTGCGGTGAAAGTTGTTGTTCCGGTGTGGGTGCGAAAGGTCTCTGTTGGGACAATACGCGTTTTGGTTTGTGTATAGGTGCATGTTGTTCCAGTGTGGGTGCAGAAGGTCTATGCTGCTGTTGCTCATATGCACGTTGTTGTTGTTCCGTTAGCAGCCTTCCTTCTTGATCTCTTCTTCACCATTCTTGTCATTCTTCCTGTATGGGTGTTTCATTTTCTTTTGGGTGTATACATACAGGTTTGGGTGGGGCTGCTGCTTCTGCCTGTTTCTCATGGGTTGGGGAAAATTGTATCATTGACCTCATATGATGGTCCGGGTTAGATTCAATGTAAATGAGCTCGTGTTTTGAGTCTTTCCTTGTCTATGTCTTCCATAAATGCTTGCAGCATTTTGTTGCCTTCGTCAACATTTCCATCTTCAACTGTTGTAAGAATTTCATTATAATAATCAAATAATGGGCCAATGGCTTGTTTAAACCCTGTAATTTCCCTGTATATCCACTTAGTACATACCTTTTTTATATTTGATGGTTTTTTCGACACTTAGTGTTTCCATTTGGGGGTTATCTCAGAAGACGCCTTTACGGGATTTTCAACGATCCACTGACGACCTGGTTCATAAAAATTTTGCAGATCTGTTTTCATCATTTATTTGTACAGGGGTGGTGGTGGTGGTCGTGGAAGATTTTCAAGTGCTGCTCTGATGTCTTTGTCAAATTCCTGTGTGTTTTTTGGGAATTTCTCCATCTGCGCTGGCAACTGTTCAATGGCTAGAGTTGTCCTGAGAATCGGACCCGGTTCTTTTTCTGTTCCCATCATCACCTTGGTGGTTTTTGCAACTTTCTTTACCTCTTCTGGGGTTTCACGCGAGAGCTTGAGCAGTGGGGCAAACGTTTGTTCAAAGCCCTCTGTGAGATCTTCCCATCCAGTCTGTCTCAACATATAACATATCTTTAACACTTTTGTGGCCAGCTATAACATTATGAATCAGTTCCTGGTGTTCATAAGCAACTTTGCGGCGTCACTCCCCATACTCTGCTAAGATATCACTGGTAAGTTTTGACATTATATTTATCATAATCATTTAAATTGCCACAATACTTTTTCCAAAAGTTTCAGTCAAATCAATTGTGAGAAAAATATATGGCTCCTGGTGACCTCAACAAACATATTCTGAAACTCATCCCATGAGTGGTTGGCAGCACACCAGGTCCAATGAATGTTTACAAGACCATGTGCATCAATGCCATGAAATATCATTAACATGTTACAGTTATCTGCAATCACTTTAGGCATGTGTGCATATCATTGCGTTACATGGATCACATATGTTTCTGTGTCAACCTCGGGGAAAATATTCTCACGGGATTTTCTTGGTGTTTAAGTATCACAGCATCATACACAACAAGATTATTCACGCTTGAATCAAGATCATCAATGGAAGAAGCTTCATCTATTGTGGAAAAGAAATCAATGGCAGACGATTTACTTCTTGGCGACGCCTGAAGCGCTTCCATAAAATCCTTGAATACATTATAACAGGATTGATCGTCCGCCAATGGTGCAATCAGGAACACCATGTTAACAATCTCATAATCATATTTAACAACAGTTGGGTTTTCCCTGATCCGGCCAGATCAATGATCAACGCATGAACCGAGTTTGGAAACATGTCACCATGTTTGGGTAGTCTGGGCTTTGCTTGCGCAGAAAAGTCAATGACAGAAAAATCTGAGCTTTTCAAATCGGATCCTTTCCTTTTTCGTGATTCCATGTTGAATGTCAATTGTTGTATAATACAATCATGTCCATATTGTGTGCGATGCCTCATGAAAACTCGAACTGCAAATCTAACTCGAGTTCAAATGGTCAAGCTGGAACTTGTGTTCGGTGTGGAGCAAAGAAGTTCACGTTTGTGGGCGGACAGCCCAGGTCCATCGGTGGATGCAAACGTGGGTCTAAAAATAAGGTGGTGGTGATGAAGTCACTGCTGCACTAGTAAAGCTACCAGGGACACCGTGGAGTAAATATCCTGGTGAAAAGCACATCTGACTCCCTCTGGGACCTGGATACAATTATTCCGGGCCTGGTACATAGCTGGATATGCAACTTGATTCTAACAACCAACCAAAACCTGAAGAAGCACCGTAAATCGTGTTGATGCTGCATGCTACCGACATGATCTTGCTTATAAAACATCAAGTGATATCCGTGACATGACAATATAGATCTCATCCATGACTTAAACGCGATCAGTCCTACACTTGAAGAAAGAATTGCTAGATGGATCATCAAAGGAGGTATGAAAGCTAAGATTGCATTAGGAAGTCACTAGGTGGTGGAAAAAAAAGTTGGTGATGGTTATTTGGACATCAGTACACATAGGAATTATTGATGAGGTCTCGAAGTACTAGCACTCTAGAGCGATCTTGGATCGCAGAGTGATCTCGTGAGAGGGTAACATGCCTTCATTCAGTCATACAAGCACAAAATCACATGCACAATTGGATTAAAACTCACTGAAGCGATTCAACAGAAGACTGTCACCGCTACCTATAAAATGATTTCACAATTTTCCAAGGCATACACCTTTGCATTGATTGCATCCTAATGCCATTGAACTATAGATATATATATATATATATATATATATATATATATATATATATATATATATATATATATATATATATATATATATATATATGCAGAAACTTATCTAATTGGTATCTGAATCTGGAGGATAAAATCTGGCTTATATATTAGAAATTTTATGGAGTCCATCAAGCGACCAATCATATTTTTGTGGTATAATAATATGAACTTGTGCATAAGCCCTTTCCAAATAAACAGGCTCATTCTTTCCAGGATCATGCAATTGGCTTGCAAGTTCAAATAAAATATCTTTCAAAAAGGCATCAGCCCAAATGAGCTCAAATGACCCAACACTGAATATTGCACCAATTCGAATATGCCCAGATTTTGTTTGTATCCAACAATGTCAAATGTCTCGAAGTGCTTGTAAATTTCCTCGATAGTTTTTGCTTCATTGTTTTTGGTAATAGCTTCTGAGAATTTCTCCCAGTGCTTGCACTGCTCCACTTCTGCATCGTTGTATTTCATTTCGTAAAATCTCTCCCATTGGTTAGTAAGTGTGGATGCCATCATTATATTAACACTAAAAGTATCTTTCTAATTGATTCATTCATTATCATTATCACTGTATCGTTGCTATGTTCAGTCACTGATGACTCAGTTAAATTTTTCTTGCACAATATCAAATAATGATATTTAACATTTTTTGTTGTATTCTTGGCCAAGTCTGCATCGTTGTGATTCTAAAATAATCCCTAACTCAATTATTGTATCAATATGCGCCGGATACGTATTTGAAAAATCATACATCTTTTGAGCCTCTTTAACAAATCTGTATGATGCACTGAAACAAAACTGCGATTTAATCTTTTCTGTAACATTAGAAACAGTCCATTGTTCAGGTAAAATGATGCCAGCATTCAATATACTAATAAATCCTTTAAAAATATTAGACACATCAATCTGTGTATTTGTTTTCATTATATATATATATATACCGCAGTAATTGTTTATTACAAAAGGAAATATCTCCATTTGGGTTGTGTGCTGTGAATCGATATCTTTGAGATTATATGCACGCTATCAATTGTAAGCTGTTATACATGAAATTCTTACGATCAACTAATGCGCATAGTCAGTTGCAATTACAGCAGTTTGCATTTACAACCCCAGATGAGCCCCTAGTTTGCCAAACAACAGACTAGAGGACTCAGAGGTTGTTTCAAACCAAAGTATGTCTCAAAGAATTATGCGTGCCATCATACTTATAATTTTCAGTGACCTTGCATCATCAGATTGACTTTCATTTTCATGTAGAACCAACTCAAGCTTCAACTTTTTCTCAATTATTAAGAAAAGTATCATTTTCAGCCAATTTGACTCAAACCTGAGATGTGCTGATCAGCAGTATGACACAGTAAATGGTTCGCCCACTGAGCACACTTACAGAGTAAATAAAAGAACTCAAACTTGAAGTTAAGAGGCTGGTGAGACAACATGCATATACAGCCTCCCTTTATTAGCCAATGTGGATCTATGCCATTTTGAACTACTATTCCATAGATTATTATACGGCCTCATGTAATGGTAAGCATACATAGTCTTGGAATAATAATTCACGATCTCTCAAATACTGATAGCACTTACACCAGCAATCATTTGAGTAGTTTTCCACATTGACAGTTATCAATTTGGCCAACTCTTGCCTAAGGACAAGAAATGTACAATTCCACTCTGAGATAATAACTGGCACACCAGAATAATACATTTCTTGATTAAGTCCTATTTTTCCATTAAGAATTTAAATGGCATGCAAAAGATTTAACTCAACACATCCTTATGCAAAAATGGGCAACACTATACTGAAAGCCTGTATGCAAATATCGATCGGTCTTGCTGGCAGGCATCAGCCACACTATACTGGAAACCTGAATGCAAATATCAATCGATCTCGCTGGCAGACATCGGTCTACAAAAATAACTGGAAACTATATTCATGTACAAAGGTTGGGTCTGTAATATATTCACGTACAATGGTTGTGTCTGTAATACATTTCCAATAAAAGCGGTTTCATCGACCATCTATCCTCTTACATGCGCGCCTGTTGGTAGCTTTCACATGCACATCTGCCAGCGTGCGTGGTTGATATGAAAAAAAATCATGGGGTCATAGAATGCCTTGACCTAGATAAATAACAATAATTCCAAAAAAGACAAAAGCCCCACTATCATACTGCTGGTCCGAATCAGCTACTACTTTGGTCCAATCAGCCCATAATTTGGTCTGAATCAGTCATGGTATGAACGAGCCATGATCCAAATCAGCCAGCATTCCTTAAATGCATATCCGAGCATTTCTCAAGCAAACACGATCTTGTCACAATCAACAATCATGACGCAGTGTATGTTATCAAAGATCATGTTGCTTGAAATCACTGGAAAACCACCTAGTAGACATCCATGGCAATGACCACTCAATACTTAAGGATGAAATTTGTAGTAAAAAGGTCGACACCTTCTTCAAGCCCACTGAGATAGAAAAACAGCAGATCTATGCAGACTTCATTGTCAAAAAGATGGTATATTGCATCCCCAGGAGCTGGGTATGCATCTCGAATATAGGAAAGGAGGCATGGTTTGGCCATACAAACTCTCCACACTCCAGGGTAAGTATATGGTGTATTGGACATACAAAAGCCTTAGGTGAACAAGGAGACTGCACAAAAACTGGCAGCTGTGCAAGAAGAGATAGTGGCCAACACAAGTGGACTGACAGATAATGAGCTCATTATGTTAGAATTGGAGGACACAGCATTCAAAGAACCAGTGACGCAGGCACCCAATGGCCTCCCAATGCAAGACAGCCTGGGTCTCAACACAGTGCTTTAAAGGACTCACAGCGAGCATGTCAATAACCTCTCTAAGAGATCGACAACCACATCGCTAGAGGAGAGAAAGTTGACTTAAGCGAAAGACGAAACATCGCACCAAGAGATAGGAGATCACATTTGACAGCAAAAAGAGGAACATGAACTGCGGTTAGAGGCTGTCAGCGATAAATGAGAGGCCCTTCACAGTCAAGTTTCTTGGATTCTGGAGAACGTCAACAGAATCCTCAATAAGGACACAACACTGAGTGATTGTGAATCCTTTTCCGCAAGCAGGACATCACATTGCCTTAATTCTCATGTTGCAGGAGTTCATCATAAGCACAACTGTGCTGGAGGTCATAGGTGGTGCAAGTGCAATGACACCACCTCCCATTGTCCCGACACCTGGACCCAGCAGTGCAAAAGAATGGGTCAAAAAGCAGCTACAGCAGCTGGCTGAAAATGCTTGCAGAAAAGACTTTGGTGCCACTGCCTGGCATCACTGACACTATTGTTATTCCTCTTAAAAACTGCCAGTAGTATCCTCAGCTGCCTGGCTGAACATCTATTGGCACTTGTCATTGCGGTTATAGTCATGATCTTTGACACGCACCAGAAGCGTGCACCGCATTCAGTTAAGGATATTTCTCAGCTGGTAGTAAACATGAATCTGGTAAAAGCTGTGCACCATTTTGCTGCCATATTGATGGTCATAGCCACTGATGCCACAACCAGTGGTTATGCACCAGATTGCAAAAATCAGTCGAGTCTGCCAAAACCACATCTTGTTGGTTACTCCCTGGTTGATGCAAAACCAGCAGTCCACAACCTCCTTCAGCTTGATGTGTATGGTCGCACATACTTATCAGTTATATCAATAAATTTGGCTTGGAATGAAACACCATCTTGCACTACGAGTCTACATGGTCCGGGTTTATTTAGTAACCATGCTGCAAGCACCTCCATGCCAGAGCCCCAATTTAATGCCGCCACAGAAGATTCCAGAGATGCTGAAACTCCCAACCATGTCACAGGCCAAGTCAGCACATGTACTTAACGACTGGCAATATCACATGGGATTACAGCAATGAATGTGTCTGGTTACTATCACTGGGATTCAATGTAAAACTTTCAGAACACTGGTCATTATACCATCAGCAACAATGACAACACTATCACCATCTCAGGTGCAGGATTGTATTTCATTGACCTCCATGGGAATCATGGTAATGGAACATGAGCAATGCTTTCAATCCATTTAAATGGAGTTGCATGGGCACATAATGACAGCAGTGATCAATCACTCAATAATGTCTAATATGAAAGCTTAACAAAACTAGCTTTACATCTATGTTTGCTGCTGGAGACACCAGCGGTGTGAGAGCCTCTATGTAACACACAAGCATTGGGATTCTCAGCCACTCGGACAATCATCAGCTTCCCCAAGCAGAACCCATGCAATGCTAGCTAAAAACAAAGCCATGGGGATGCAACCAGACATAGACAAGGAACACAAATTATTGGATCCTGCAATCAACAAGCAAGACAGAGTATTGGTGCAGCTCACACAACAAGTGCATGACATCAACAAGGAATACAAACCACTGGTGCAAGAGTATCTGCACCTCCTTGAGGTTAACACATACCAGTTAAGATTACAGTTCAATGAGGATGCAAAGCAGATAGACATCAAGCATTGGAACCACCCAGAGCACCCTAAGCCAACTTGCAAGCAGCTAATGTTAATTGTGCTTTCACTGTTGGAACAAGATCTGAAAGTACTGCCCTTGAGGCATTGTGGGTATGATTGGTACTACAATAATGAAATGGTATTTGTTGGAGAAATGTTTTTGTCAATAACCTTTCTGTTGAGGTATTAGTGTCCTCTACCAACTGTCTCACCAAGGGAATAAACAGAGTTATATTCAATAAAGATGTGTTCTGCCACATCATAGTAATCTGTCAGAAAAACAAACATTGCTGCACCTGCAGACAGAAGGCATGGTATCTATGACTCTTGGTGAGCATGCTGTAGGGCATGTTGAAGACCATGTAATTACCAGATCTAATGATATTAAGCAAATTGACATGTTCTATGACATTACCGCCATCTTGCCAGCAAGCCACAGCAACTGGTTAGAGCCATGTGTCTGCAGGGGAGCTAACCCCCCACCACTCCAAATCAATTAAACTTTCATATATGACACTGCTTATAGAGGAATTATAATGTTGCTATACCCAATGATCGATGACCCACATGACTTTTGCATGAGAAAGATCTGTGAGGTTGAAGCTTTTCTTCATGCAGAAGCAGAACAATGGTGTGCTCTGTACACCATATTGTTAGCACGCCTTTGGCATGGGTGGTAAGCCATCCCCTGGGGCATGGGTGGTAAGCCATCCCCTTTGGCATGGGTGGTAAGCCATCCTCTTTGGCATGGGTGGTAATCCATCCCTGTGGCATGGGTGGTAAGCCATCCCCTGTGACATGGGTGGTAAGCCATCCCCTTTGGCATGGGTGGTAAGCCATCCCCTTTGCATGGGTGGTAAGCCATCCTCATTGGCATGGGTGGTAAGCCATCCCCTTTGGCATGGGTGGTAACCAATCCCCTTTGGCATGGGTGGTAAGCCATCCCCTTTGGCATGGGTGGTAACCCATCCCCTTTGGCATGGGTGGTAACCCATCCCCTTTGGCAAGGGTGGTAAGCCATCCCCTTTGGCATGGGTGGTAACCCATCCCCTTTGGCATGGGTGGTAACCCATCCCCTTTGGCATGGGTGGTAAGCCATCCCCTGTGGCATGGGTGGCTTACCTTTTGCATGGGTGGTAAGCCATCCCCTGGCCTTATGCAGACCCCTTTTTTACTTAGAGTTCATCCCTCGACCAGTTATATTTGAAACCTCATAAACAATGGAAGCTTTTGACCGTGACCTATATGTTAGCCCAGTAATACCTTGGAAGCATATGAAAAACTGCAATATCAAGTGAAAACTCTACACAGAATTCACAAACACCTATGCTATATGCAAGGTTGAATTTACCACTTTGCCATATCCTTCTATGTTCATCCATTACCCAAAAGTTATTGCCAATAAAAATAAGAGACGACTCCTTCTCCATTGTAGAGTTCAAACATGTCCTAGATGGTATCAGCAAATTTATCATAGAGCACAAGGAGCAAACTTTTCATGACCAGTGAATCAGTAAAATGATAGTCATAAAAACTCGCTGCAACTTCAGCACAAGCTATGTGTTCCTATATTACCTACGCAGTCACCAGCCGTTTTCCCGTTTTTGTTCCCTGGGAATGTACACAGGCCCATCCATGCAACTGCGCATGCCAGTTTTTGTTGTGTTATGAGAAATATGCAGGAATGGGTGCTGGGAGCTCCCATTGGTATCCAGTATAGACCACGTTTGTCTGGTGCAAACTTTTGTAGTAACATTAAAGATATTCAGGAACGGGGCGCCTGGAGTTCCCGCCGGTTTCAAGGGCATAGAACCACCCCAAGGTAGTTCAAACCACCCATTTTACATCTACCAGATAACTCAAATCTTTGCACTAAAACCATTTTTCTTCTTTCAGTCACAGTAACCTTGGTCTTTGACCTTTTGACCCTGAAATCAATAAGGGTTCTTCCTTACCCCAAGGGCATGCCATCCACAAAGTTTTATAACTACATGTATCAATGGTGGAGAACTCAAGTTAATGTGCAGAAACCATTTTTCCTCTCTCAATCACAGTGGCTTTGACCTATTGACCCCAAAATCAATAAGGTTCTTGCTTACTCCAAGTGCAAGCCATCCACAAAGTTTGGTAATAGTCGATGGTGGCAATTCAAGTTATGGTGCAAGGAACCAAACTGGTAGCAGATGGACATAAGGACACTGGACAGATGGACTGACAACATAATAAAATTTGCCTTACATGTGGTGGTATAAAAAATCTGGATACATCATGGATGCCAGTGAATTTAACACAATGTTTTAGGTCATTATAGTCCCTAAGTGGACTTCAAACAATAATGTACAGTGCATCTTGCAATAATATAATTTCATATCTATTAATATCTCATTTATCACAAGTCTAAAATAAAAATATTTTGACTGTCTGGAAATGATGAGATTTACTGTTTATAGAGGAATATAAGGCATGTTCAATTTGGATGGATCAAGAGAACTTTGCATGAGCCAGCAAAAGTCTGACTTGATGGTCCAGACAGACTGAGAGAGAGAACTTGTTCTAAATATTACAGATCAAATGACTGGTGTTCATGAGTCTATCAAAAGTAGCAGCTGTGGCTTAGTGGTTCACATGCCAGCCTTGTGGACAAAATACTGCCAGTTCAGCCACTGTGATAGGTATGTCTCTAGGCAAGTTATTTAACTCCAATTACCACTGCACAATATAACCTTCCATGTGTTTATGTGCTGTTAAACACCACTCAGTCAATTGATCAGTCAATGCTGGGCCCGCCAAGCTTTGAAAAATAACACCTGAAACAACCTAATCTTTGTCTTCTTGAATTACAAATTTTAAAACCATAACTAACCACTAGGATTCTGATATAATGTTTCTGCAAATACCATATCAGCCTGTTCCTGTGGACCTTTGGATCTCCCAAACTTCTGTAGCAACCCTGTACAGGATTCAGACCTGGGATTATTTGCAGATTAGTGATGACTATCCATCACATCTACATCAACTTCTTCTGACCCTGTAAATAATGATTCAATGAAATGTACATGTCATGATCATGTCCTACAGTTCACTTTTTATTAGTTCCTGGTACACTGTCTTGTTGAACAATTTCAGTATGTACTTTGATTTCAGGCCAATGTACTTGTTATCATTGGTCAGATGACCAGATAAATGACATATGGCTTAACAACAGTAAAGCAGTCATACAAATAAACCCTGAAGTGGCATAACAACAGTACTGCACATAAAAAGAAACCCTGAAGTGGCATAACAATAGTACCACACATAAAAAGAAACCCTGAAGTGGCATAACAACAGTACCACACATCAAAACAAACCCTGAAGTGGCATAACAACAGTAAATCACATAAAAAGAAACCCTGAAGTGGCATAACAACAGTAGCACACATAAAAAGAAACCCTGAAGTGGCATAACAACAGTAAAGCACATAAAAAGAAACCCTGAAGTAGCATAAGAACAGTACCACACATAAAAAGAAACCCTGAAGTGGCATAATAACAGTACAGCACATGCAAAGTGTATGCACAAAGATCATGTCATTTTTATTTCTTTGTCATTTCAAATTTCAATATAAGCGGTATTCAAAACATGGGTGAGTAACAACTTTGTCTGGGCAAGTAAAAAATATAAGTACTTGCCCAGCTGGGCAAGTAAATTTGACAGCAATTTTCAGTGAGATGCAAAAACAGTACCTGATATTAGCTGGACTGAGCCCGCTTTAAAGTATTTTGCCAAAGGGAACAATACAGCAAATTCATTCCAAAAATTCAACACATTCCATTAATTTCATATACTTAGAGTTTTACTTGCTATATATTTCTTTTTTGTATCTTTTCCTCAGCTTTAAATTACAAATTATTGAATTTAATCCCTAAGGTGTATTACTGTGCAAAGTATATAACACATATTATTGAAATTTATGAATTCTGTATGCTATTTTATGTTAATGCTTTCCTCAGTTTTTAATTACAAATTATTGAATTTAATCCCTAAGGTGTATTACTGTGCAAAGTATATAACACATTTTATTGAAATTTAGTAATTCTGTATGCTATTTTATGTTAATGCTTAATTTTTTTTTTTTCACAAGGAGTAAAATTCTGCATATACCCAAATCTCAACAGTCCTCATTACAGGTTACACATGTTGCTTTAATAGGCAAACTGACAAGAACAGTATGCTTTCTATAAAGTCTCATCAAATTAAATTCTATATTTTTGAAAAAAGAAATCATTTAGAGGCTTTTCTATCTTTCTAATGGTGGCCATATTTGATGGCTGATCAGCATTACTTATGTCAGTTTAAAAAGTCTTCATGCCAGGCTGGAGAAGTCATTTAAAGGTTTTTCTATTTTTAGTAATGGTGGCCATATTTGATTGTCAGATCAGCATGATTTGTATATATATGAAAGACATCTATGTCAGGATACTTTCAAGTTAAATTTGGTTATATATATATATATATATATATATATATATATATATATATATATATATATATATATATATATATATATATATATATATATATATATATCTTTGACCCTAATTGATTCTGCAAGGATCTTGATGAGATTTCTTGGTTTCTGATAGATGAATTTGATAATGTTATTGATATAGTTGCAGTGGCGTAGTAATTGCACAAGCAACCCCTGCAACTGTGTGGGGGCCCAAAATTCACGTCAAACAACTTTTTTTTATTGGGAGGGGGACATATAATTAAGTGTTGCGGGGTGGCTCAGAATTTCTTGCTATGCTATTGTATGGTTGACACTTAGAACAAGTTATTTCTGCAAGTCTTGAATAAACATGCACCACTCTAATGATGTAATTGTACAGCTGTACCATAAAACACAAAACCAATCATTTCAAATTTGTGATGTGGGTCACAAATTTCCTTTCCATTGCACTGCATTTCATCTGTCTTTGTTTGGTCATTTTTTTAAAGCCATTGATATCCCTCCAACATTTAGAATGTTAACATTTTGTACTAAAATAAAAATAAAGCAGTTTTGATAAGTGCATAAATAACATTTAATCAGAAATGTTACATCACTTTTGTGTTTTAAGCACAATATTGGAACATAGAGATAACATTATTAAATTACTCAAAACCCATTGGGCTAAACTTCCAGTAGGACCCAATTTCTTGGGGAAATCTATCTATCTATCTATCTATCTATCTATCTATCTATCTATCTATCTATCTATCTATCTATCTACCTACCTATCTATTTATCTATCTATCTATCTATCTATCTATCTATCTATCTACCTACCTACCTACCTACCTACCTACCTATCTATCTATCTATCTATCTATCTATCTATCTATCTATCTATCTATCTATCTATCTATCTATCTATCTATCTATCTATCTATCTAACATGGAACAGCAAAAAAAATCATTTCAAGTGGAGACCATGTGACTTTTAAAAAAAAAGATAAAAATCATACAATTATCAAAATTAGTGTTGTTTCTGTTATCATTTAAAAATTTCTAATAGTGAAATAGCTGAAGAAGCTTTGAGTCAACTTTTCATACTGAATCACAAGATCTATCTGGAGCCTAGAAAAAAGGCAGAATGTTTTCCATAATTAATATATATTTCCTTATATGAAGAAGATAACATGTGAGAAAAACATTCCTATACAAATGAAATGTGATGTGTGTTTTGATTTCAAGGAAAACTTTCATTAATTAGGAATGTGAGAAGGGGAATTGCACTAACCAATTCTAACATCTATTAATTGATGATGTTGCATTTACCATGAAAAATTCAGAATTTTGATTTAGCTTGGATTATTAAATATGCTATATACATGTATTTTCCAAAAGTAAATAAAATTGTAATGATAATTTTTATTAAAAAAATTAATATTGTCGGTCTTGTAAACTTGCAACTTGAACTACTTTTACTGTCCTGAATCATTTTAATTTTTGTAAATACTTTTTAAAATGTTTGTTATTTTAAAAAGTCACACACACACATATATGTGTGTGTGTGTGTGTCCATGCATGTGTGTATCCATACGTGTGTGTGTCCATGCATGTGTGTATCCATGCATGTGTGTATCCATGCATATGTGTGTGTTATGTGTGTGATACACAGTGAAAATTTAAATGTTTTTTAATACAATAATCATTAGATGACAATAAAATCACTGTCTTAAATAACTGATTTTTAAATGCAAAAAAATATGGATTTTTAAAACAGAAGATAATCAGTTACAATTATTAGGAAATGATTCTTAGATGAAAGGAAAGTATTTTCTAATGTGAGGAATGTAGAAAACCAACCAATATAATGCTATCTTAAAGCCAATTTTTTTTCCTTCTGTTATTTTAAGAAAGATAATAATAAGTTAGAAATGGAAGGGCCTATTCTAGAACTAAATATTCAGATGGGAAATTCTCCCCTCCTTTAGAAATGAGGGAAATTTTCTAAATATAGGAGGGATTAATGAAGACATAAAGGTAGGGATATAAAATATGATACATGATTTTTGTGCATTGGGTTAATTTTTCAGCACAATTGCTGATAAATTAGCATGATTTGCACAACTGCCAATACTATATTAGGCACAAAATCAGGAAATGGTTCTTAGATAAATGAATAATAGTTGCTAATATCACAATTTCTTTTAAAAAATAACCAAACATATAACACTATCTTAAAACTTTACTTAATTTGTATCTAAAAATGTACCTTAAAACATGCAAGGTGAGAAGGCATGTCTTCTCATGCAGTCTGATTAACAACAAGAAAAATAATAATTTTTTAAAAAATGTCTTTAAAAATGATGAAAATGTTTTTAACTCTTTATGTATGATACTCATGGACAATATTAGTGTTCTCTCTGATTGCTATGTGTGCAAGTTGAGAGTCATGGTTTTTCACTTTGGAATGTTGTTGTTATGTTTGGAATTCCTCTGCTGTCTGTAGAACCACTTAAACTGGCACAGACTGGTGCTCTCTGATTAAAAACTGTTGAGGTTGGTGCTAGTTGTATCCATACCCGATGAATATCTTCATTTCTTGTTTCTTTCTTTTCCATAATATATTTAAAATTACAGAAGAATTTAAGATCCAGCTCTGCAATTTCCATGTGAATGTCAGAGAGGTTGCAGACAGTTCAACTTCTTCATAAATACCGGAAAACTAGAACAACTACAAGCAATAAAAAGGAATTTGGTGACCAAACTCAGACGTGAAGCCATAAAAATTTACTTTTTCAAACGCTGCTCAGGCGGAACAAAAAGTAAGGATTTCTGGCCAACCATTAGGCCCTTCCTGGTAAACAAAGGTGTTTTATCACAGAACTCAATTATCCTCCAGCAAAATGATGAGATTATCTTTGATCAGGCCTGTGTACCAGAGGTCTTCAATGATTTCTTCATTAATGCTGCTAAAGACATAGGCAATAACCACCTAACCGACAATGAACACCCAAGCATACAGGCTATCAAAAAGAACTTCAATATGTCTACAAAATTTAATTCCTCTCAAGTCACTTAAGACTTTACAGCTAAAGCCATATTATCAACTAATCAGCATTAAAAAGGCAACTGGGTCGAGATCTTATTTCACCCAAACTATTAAAACTTGGAACTCAGTCACTGACTGGTCCTATAACCAAACTCATAAACTATAGCCTTGACCAAAACATTTTCCCTTCAAGACTCAAGGAACCCCAGGTGGTCCTGATATACAAGAAAAACAATCCACTTGATAAACCAAACTATTGTCCTGTCAGTATTCTCCCAACTATATCGAAACTCGTTGAACAAGCTATCTGCGAACAGATCACTAATTACTTTGACAATATCTTACACCCATACCTTTCTGCTTTCAAAAAACGGTTTTAGCTGTCAAACAACACTAATTTGACTACTAGAAGACTTGTGCTTAGCCCTAGACCAAAACAAATATGCTGCAGTGATTTTGATGAATTTATCAAAAGCATTTGACTGTTTACCCCACAAACTGGCAGCATATGGACTTTCATATTTGGCAGTAAACACTACAACACATTACCTCTCAAACAGAAGACAAAGTGTCAAAATAGGAAATTCAACTAATTCATGGGCAAATATGTATAAAGCGGTACCCCAGGGGTAAATTCTTGGACCCATACTTTTTAATATCTTTATTAATGACATCTTCTTTTTCATAAATGATTCTGATCTATACAACTATGCTGATGACAACACACTTGCCTACACTCACCACGACTTTAATGTTATGGAATCTACTTTGGAAACGGAGAGCACAATTTTAAGTAGGTGGTTTACCAACAATGAAATGACAGCAAACCCTGATAAGTTCCAAGCTATTGCTCTTGGAAAGAAAACCAATGAACAACTTGAGACTTTCTCCTCCAGCAAGACTAATATATCTTGTGAAGACTCGTTAAAACTACTTGGAGTCAATTTAGACTTTATGCTAAACTTTAATCAGCAAGTCACTGAAACTTGTCAGATAGCATCTAAAGAACTAAATGTGCTCAAACAAATTGGAAAATACCTTACAACTGAAGGAAGACTGGCTGTGTACCACTCTTTCATCATGGCAAACTTCAACTACTATCCCATAGCCTGGCATTTCAGCAGTCTCACTAATATGAACAAACTTGAAAAACTACATGAACGAGCTCTGAGATTTGTCTTCATTGATTTCAAGAAACCTTACTCTGAATTCTTGGATTTGGCAAATGTATCAGCTCTCCACATCCAAAGGACGAAGATCATGGCACTTGAAGTATTCAGCATTTTAAATAAGAAATGTCCAGCATACTTAAATGATCTGGTAGTTTAAAAAAATCCTCTTACTCTTTTAGGTATGTAATCACTGAGTCTGTGGAGATCCCTAAAGTAGGAACATCCAGGTATGGGCTAAAATCTTTTAGGTATGCAGAAGCAAAACTATGGAATTCTCTCCCCAATAATTTACAAACACCCTCAGATTTTAAAAATTTTAAATCCCTCTTAAAGACCTGGTCTGGGAGCTTATTGTGTAAATGCTCCATATGTAAACAAAAGTATATAAGTTGCTGCTGCTACTTAAATTGGCTGCATGCTTACCATTTTAGATTCTAGTCTTGTATAGATGCTTGTAGCTATTGATTGCCCTAAATGTTGTATATATGCTTGTAGCTATTGATTGCCCTAAATGTTGTATATATGCTTGTAGCTATTGATTGCCCTAAATGTTGTATATATGCTTGTAGCTACTGATTGCCCTAAATGTTGTATATATGCTTGTAGCTATTGATTGCCCTAAATGTTGTATATATGCTTGTAGCTACTGATTGCCCTAAATGTTGTATATATGCTTGTAGCTATTGATTGCCCTAAATGTTGTATATATGCTTGTAGCTACTGATTGCCCTAAATGTTGTATATATGCTTGTAGCTATTGATTGCCCTAAATGTTGTATATATGCTTGTAGCTATTGATTGCCCTAAATGTTGTATATATGCTTGTAGCTATTGATTACCCTAAATGTTGTATATATGCTTGCAGCTATTGATTGCCCTAAATGTTGTATATATGCTTGTAGCTATTGATTGCCGTAAATGTTGTATAGCTTGAAGCTATTAATTACCCTAAATGTTGGCTTGTGACGCTTATACGTGATTCTGGGTGGATTTTTCACCCTTTTTGAAGATACTTTCTTTAATTATATGCTTCTGATGCAATAATACTTATCATATATGTGTGCTTAGTATGTTGTGCATAGTCTGTCCTTGTCCTTGCGTATTTAAAATTTGTATGCATGTAAATGGTATCTTAAGGATGTATTGGCCAGCCATTATTTTAACCAGTATATTTTAACACTGCATGCAAGCGCAAGAGTATACCCTATTCATGTAAATAGACAAATCTGCATTTAATTTAATTTTTTTGCCATAGGTTACAAAATGCACGTCTCTCTGATTGATGAGTGATTTATGCCCTTATAAGGATCTTCGTCTACCAAAAGGGACACGATTAAACTGAGATCGGTTAAATCTGCCTAGGCTACGTGACAGGGGTTCGACCACCATTAATTTTACTATATATTACATACATGCATCTCTCCAAGCTGAACTCAGACCAACATTCCAATCACACTAGGATTCCTAGGGTGTGACAGTGCCATTGTAGTCCACCACACACCAAAACTTTTCAGTTATTCCCCAACATGATTATGAATAACAGCTGAAGAAAACCTACTGAGGTTATGGTTCCATTTCCGGGTCAATCAAAACATAGTTGTGACCATGTTTCACATTAACTTTATTTGTGCGCTTTCACCACACTGCTGTCAGAAAATCACAATAAAATGCATCTCAAAATGAAGAATGACTCCTTCCCAATTATTCCATGGTAAAAAAAAAATCAGTCTTTAATTGTCATGAATATTTCAAAGTGATAGGCACAGCCAAAATAAACTTCTAAATTTTGATGTGAACTATACTTAGCTGGGTAATGACCCGGGTGCCTTTTATCCTGGTCTGACCCCTGTCACTATGTTTGTGGAGGAACCTCAAGTGGCAGATGCACATGTGAGGTGCAAATGGAGAGGGGGTCCGATTATTCATTTAAACCAGAAGCCAATATATGTCAGCCAGGTATAAAGACACTGTTTGCAGCAATCAAGGCTGAATAAAAATTAGCCAGTGATATCACTAATACAGCTACTCAGGATATAGGTTCACGTCACTTTTTATGTACACAATACAAAACTTCACACACTTGTGTCATATGTGTTAGTAGAAATAATCAAGGTAGGAAAGCTATTCAGAACGTCTGTTTACATCACTTTTTATCTACACTATAAAAAAAAACTTAACACATTTGTCTCTTATCTTTTGCTGGTACGGTGGTATCAGACAACGGAATCAAAGTAAGAAAAGGTAAAAAAATATATATAAAAATTTGAGATTATAAGGTTTGAAACGGCACTTTATTTCCATAAAAAGAAGGGGTGGAAGGGGTATGTGGCAAGGGTTCAGCTTACTCCAAACAGACGACAGATTGTACCTCGTAATGTTTAGAAATTCACGAGGGTAAATATTCGGAGCGTTGGGGTTCTGGTCTGGTTCTCAGATCCATTCATTTGTCATTCTCATTGTAACAGGAAAGATCTTCTTTTCTTTTTTTATCACGGCGATTCAGATAGAGAGCTTACCCAGGTAGGAACGCTCTCAAAGAAAGCTGGCATCACTGGTAATTTTCGTCAAATTCTCTATTTTCAAGAATTTATTTTAATTGCATGATATTTCGAAAGAAAGTCAAATTGAGATTCCCCGCTTCCTCAGGTCTGAAAATAGCTGAGGCCGAAGATGTTCAGATTGCTAGGATTTTGACTGGTTCTCTAGTAATACTCTCTATAACATATGACATCGACTCTGGCATTCGCAACGTCGAGGTCAATTCTACGGATTTGTGTCTCCAAGAAATAGCCGAGGTGCTACGAAAGCGATCCTGATAGATAGTTTCACACATACACACACACCATCTTCATAGCTATAATAACTAAATATCATGGTCGACGTCTTACATGAAAAGCTGGTTAGACAGGTTAATACTCCAGGTATGTGCTGAAAGAGTTATACGAGCCGCCTAATTCGAACAATCTCGTCTCTATTCTATGCGGATCGATTAATTGGTTCTATTATGCCACGAAAAAGGCAAAAGTAGTTCCGAGTGAGTTAAACTGTACTGGTTACCTGTCTCAAGAAAAGCTAGAGACCGGTAAGGCTGCGTTTGTGAAAGATGGTAGTCTTTCTGTTTCTAAAAATATCTCCACGTGTATTTCTATATGGTGGATAACAACAATATATGCAACACCAGTGTTCCGTTAACAATTGGAATTATGCTACAAAACTAAACTTGCGCAAGCCAAATTAAATATTGCAAGATGTTTACAGCATAGCTAGATAAAGTTGTACCACGAGGTCTGCAAAATGTCTGCGATGAAAAAGCTGAGCAAGACAGTATAAAAGTGACGGCCTTTTTCCGGAATGCTACCACCTGCGTACTGCGCATTGATGAGATCGAGCAGCTGGTTGCGAAAGCTAATGTCACCATACTAAGGCACACTGAACAATATATGCGCGAGGCGACTGGATGTATTTGTTCCCTATCAAGTGATTGACCTCAAATGTGTCACAAAAAACGCCCGTTTCGCTACCTAAGTGTCATTCCAGCACCAAAGTGCATACAGACACGGTCCGTTATCAACATGAAGAACAAGGACTACCGCTGCTTTGAGTGGGCCGTCCTGTCTCTATGTATCCGGCTAAGGATCGGTCAGGCAAGCACTGCCAGCACCTGAACGGTCGAGTTAAACTTTTTTTTTTATTTGCATATAAGTTGACAGGATTTTACATGTTCCAGTACATCACCACCTAACCTGGTCCATGAGGCATTATTTAAATTGTTTTGCATCTTGACCTTTACATACATTTGCTTACTTAAACACATTAACACAGACACAGGCGCTCATGCATACACCGACACTCACATTCGCAAATATTGTACACACACACACACACACACACACACACACACACACACACACACTAAGGTGTTAAACAATTGCCTAGGTTTTTTCTTTTCATTTTTAAAAAATGTAATGTTGTTTCCTGTGCACAAACAATACATGAATGTGTAAAATCGCTTTAAAAATTAATCAATATCTTTCGAAAAATCACATAACAACAGTTGACACTAGGGTCCACTATACTCAAACTCATTAATTATGGTCTTTACTTACATTCCAACACCAAAGCACATAACAACACGGTTCGTTATCAATGTGACGAACATTGACGACCGCTGCTACGTACGCGGCTAATTATCACGTTGATCGGCCAGGCATGTACCACCAGCACCTAGGTGAACCAGACTAGGCTAGCATTGGAAGAGCTGTCAGGGATGGAATGCAGCTGATGCCATTTTGTTGTACAACTCTAGTGATGTTGCCAAAAATGTTGCTGATCCGAGTATGGGTAATTTTGATGAGTTGAGAATTGTCGTTGGGGTTTCCTGTGTGGTTATATTGACTGTTAAAAGGATACAAGCACAGTTCCTCGCAATTGTCGTGACAGTTGTGAAGGCAAGTGTAAATGTGATGAATGTAATGACAGATAAATGTTTCTGCCCTTACCTCCAAATACTTTGGAAACAGACAGTATTCAGACAGATCAGTCAGTCTATTAGTACAATTGTGACTGGTACATTGTCTGCATACTTTGTTTGAGAAAAAAGCTACTTCATGCACCAAATTTAGAACTTCACACTGGTCTCACTAATAGATTAGCTTGACAAATTGCAGAAAACTATAACTTGTACTATCAAAAGCATGCAGTTATGACTAAATATCAATATATTAAAGAAATCTATCACTTGTACTATCAAAAGAATGCAGTTATGACTAAATACCAATGTATTAAAGGAAACTATGCTGAAAATATAACCTGTACAATATCATCCATTTGGGTGAAATACGAGTAATGGAAATGACTTGATACTATCTACATCTTGCATACATGTTCAGAGATCTGATGAACATTACTGATCATCGCTAACAAATGAGACCAGATTTGGCCTGAGGTCAGTAACCTGTTTCAAATCAGTCTAAATTCCAACATAATTCCTGTTGTATCATAATTATTATCACCTAAAAATTAATTTTAAAAAATAATAAATATATCACAATTTTTCACTAAATTTTTTTAGCAAAAACATCTACTATCGGGGGATAATTCCTTGATAGAAATGGAAGCAATCTTATGCTCCTGGTTACATTTTATCCCCATGGTTACTAAAAAATGCAAATTTTTGCTACTAAAACACTGGCAAGATCTGATCTCAATCAAAATTCTTGCGACAAAAACTTAACATTAATTTAGCATGAAAATATTATTTATCCTTTTTGGAATTTTGACCTTTATTATGGGACGTTTTCAATGCTCTTTCCGGCAATATATGCTTGGAAGGACTAGGATTTGTCCACAAATAAACAAGATATGATCTGTTGGTTTTATAGTTGTGTAATAGACACTAAACTGAGAATCAAGACTCCACAAGATGGAACCATCATCAAAGTCTTTAGATGTCTGTGGTAATTGAACTTATGTGGAATCAGAACTTGTCGATCTAATTCGGAAATTTTTGTAATCATATATTTGTTATGAATAAAGTAATAGACGATCAGATTTTTTAATTTTGACTATTAATAGTATGCTCAGTATTTTTCTTGACTATGAGACCAAGAAGAAAAGGACAAAGTGGGTCTGATATCGCTCACTATCTTACATAAATTAACACATGACCATTTCAATATGTAGACTTATTTAGTATTGCATCAGCAGATCTGGTAAAATATATATTTCCTACTGTAAAACCAACATTAATGTTCTCAAATTCTCAGACACAAGACAGTTGTCCCCATTCTAACACACTTTGAAAAATGTTTTAAAATATATGAGAAACTTGTATTCACCATGGCACTACAATCACGGTGAGTCATGACGATAATAATGTGTCCAATGTCTGACAGTATATTGTGGATTGTACTGACAGAAATCGTGAAAGTCAATTGCACAGAAAACAAATTATATTCACAGTTGTATTTGAATCTAGTATTTTGGGGGTATAGATGGATTTTTTAGATGGGTCTGACAAATATTGTTCTTTTTATTTCCCACTGCAGCTGAATGCAGTGCAAGACGGAATCTTGTTATTGGAACTCGTGTTGTATTTTTATGGGTCACTATGAAACTTGGTACATATCATGATCATAATCTAAAGACAAATCTTTGTGATCATTTGACATTTGTAAGAGTTATTACCCTTTTTGGCTGTTTGACTTACAGATGGATGCAGTGTATGGCAGAATTTTGTGAATGCAATTACTCTTGCAGCTTTTAGTAAACTGCTGTGAAACTTACTACATATTATGGTTATCATGAGAAAATATTAATGTTGACCAATCATTGTACTGGCACTATTTTCAGAAGAGTTGTGCCCTTTGTTTGACTAAAGACTATTCTCCATCATGGGGTAGGAATGAGATGCGGGAAAGGCAAATTGCTCACAGTTCCTCTAGTTTTAGCTTTCTGGTCATGTGTTTTTCCTTTCTAAGACAGGTTTACGAACAAAATATAAGACTACCCAATATTGGAGACGCACACGCTGTCTTTGATCAAAAGAATGATGTATGCTTTTTTATATTGCTTTATGTAGACGCGTGTAAGGTAAAATGTAGAGAGCTTTATGATTAAATTTCTCCCAAATTCATCATATATGGCATATATCTGTTCTTGTTGTTGTTAGTTGGTTTTTAATTGCACTTTGAACACATTAGTTTCTATATCATGCCAATGAAATTGGAGCCAAGTGCCCTTCTGAAGGATGCACTGAGACAGCCTACCCGGGCTGACCTGGGTATCGAACCTGTGACCATTGGATTATGAATACAACATTCTTCCAACTGAGCTACCACAGTTACCATATTACTAATAATGCAGTTAGAAATATTGCACAATTTTACATCTTAATTTACCTTTTTCGATTAAATCCAGTATTTTAAGCATGTGGTTCAACTGATTACTGTGCCACACCGACAAACAGCTCTAATAT
This sequence comes from Margaritifera margaritifera, assembly GCA_029931535.1. Classification (NCBI taxonomy): domain Eukaryota; kingdom Metazoa; phylum Mollusca; class Bivalvia; order Unionida; family Margaritiferidae; genus Margaritifera; species Margaritifera margaritifera. The sequence continues at coordinate 228,647 of JAQPZY010000630.1, forward strand.
ATATCTCACATTATATCAAACAAACTTGAACATAAAATCTTAAATTGACACTATTGCTGCAAAACTGAGAAGTAGGCAGGGGTGGAGGGATTTGCTATTATAATCAAACATGCTAGTCCATGTTTTTGCTCTACAGAAGTGCAATTCACAGTTATAAACTCAAGTTTCCATGAATATTGGGTTTATTTCATTTATATTCTCCTGTATCTTTTAGAGGAAGACTCAACTGTATTTTATGGAGACCATTCTTTACCCATGAAACTGAATGGTTTACTCCTAGACTGGGTTCAGATAGATATATACACCTGTTGAATTGTTCATCTCAAGTACATTACGAGGTCAGTACTGCTTGACTTCCTGTACGAATTTCAATTAAAGTATTTTTCAAGACTAAATACAAATTTATTTTTAAAATCTCTCAAAGTAAGATTTATGCATTTTTATTCTCGATCAAAAATCAGACCCTTTGGACATGTCCAGCAAATGTGAATGTTTCGGAAAATAAAGTGCTTCATAAGTTAATGTGAGTGTATTAGCAAGAAGTTAAGTATTTGGATTCGAATATAATCTAGTAAAAAAATGCTAGAAAGTGTGCTTCTTCGTGCACATTTTCGATGGAATTACTACTATGGATACAACGAGACTGGCTGGTGAGTACTCGTATTCTAACTATTTACACTTCAGTTGCCAATTTTCTTATACATGTATATGTATGTACTTTTGAATGGTTCTCTGCCAAAAAAAAATAAAAATACAAATATGTAATAGTCTCCTTATTTAACAAACCAAAGCAATCCACGCTCCAATCATAAAAAATAGGAACGATTGCTTATTTATATCGTGATCTTTATTCTGGTTTAAATCAAGTATAACATGGGTTATTTCCCATATAAGACTATCATCATTCTTGTCATGCTAATCTACATAATTCTTACTTACATTCTGTTCTTTTGGTTCGTTATCAATCTTTGACAAATTGTTACATTCGGTTTATTAGCTGCTGGAATTTCACACTTAATTCCCTACTTCCGCCGGAAGTATACTTCTTACTTCCGGAAGTATATACATTAGGCAAAATTATATATATATATATATATATATATATATATATATATATATATATATATATATATATATATATTCATCATAATCAGTATATGGTATTACCTTTAATTACGCATATTCTGTATTATCAGTGGATGATGCTGAATTACCCTTCCTTTAATATAGTAATTCATTCAGACTAACATAGTCATTGATGTCAGAATCATTAGAGTCAACATTATTAGAGTCAGCATCATTAGAGTCAGCATCATTAGAGTAAGAATGATTAGAGCCTGAATCATTAGAGTTAACCGAGTTACTGGTTTTAAAATTGCCATAATTACCACTGTTACGATTACCAGACATGTCTTATTATGTCTGCTAATATTAGTTGCCAGTACTTTTTTTATTACATTGTGTCCATTTAATTATTTCATACTTCGCAGGTAATTTGGATTTATAGGTACATTAGGTTTTGGCTTGAGCAGAACCTTAGTGATGGTTGCGGGTATAGACTCAGGTATAGACCTATTTAGACAATATTTCACTCGCTCTCTTAAATACATTTTCCGCTAGTCTCTCCATTTATACTCAGCTCACACTTTTCAATACTTCTAAGTAGTATAGAAAACAAGATAAATACGTTAGCATCTCTTGACATGTTAATTTGTTTTTATCACACTTTCGATTGTAACTAAATTTTTATGGAACTTGATTGATCCGGATTGGTGAATTGTTATACGTGTTTTCTATAAAACTAACCAAAGTTAGTGAAGTGTGAAATATGGGTTACAGTTCCCTACTTTTGTTATGAGGGTGTAGTACTCGTAAATACACATACCTTCACCAAGTGTTACCATTCCAGGTATAACAAGGTGCAGGAAACCTATGTGGTCATGAGTTAAAGCAAAATCTTAACTTACTGCAGTAAAATTTTAAATAAAGGTCACATTGATCTTTTGTTGTAAGGGTGTGGTACTGATTAAGATGCAAACAATCATCTAGTTTGAGGATTCTAGAATGAACAGAGATTGAGAAATAAACTTAAAACACAAAATTTAACCAAAGTCAGTGCAAGGTGAAATATGGGTCACAGTGACCAACTTTTGTAATGAGGGTGTAGTACTTGTCCAGATTCATCTCCTAAGTTTCATGATTTCAGGTATAGCAGCATGTACATCTGGTGCCAGAAAACGTTAACCAAACGCTAAAACTTAACAAAGAATGTAGGAAAAAATACATATGCATCTACAACGGTACCCACCCTAGCCTCCTCCGCAGGGGTAGGTGCAATCTGTTGCCTAGGACCTTGGAAAAAAGAATGGTTGAGATATAGTTAGGTTCTGTATGTATGTATGTATGTATGTATGTATGTATGTATGTATGTATGTATGTATGTATGTATGTATGTATGTATGTATGAATGTATGTATGTATGTATGTATGTATGTATGTATGTATGTATGTATGTATGTATGTATGTATGTATGTATGTGTGTATGTATGTCGACGCCGGAAAAAGAATGGTTTAAATTCAGTGAAGTTGTACATATGTATATGCTTTAATATGTGTACGCTGACGCCGAAGCCGAGGGGTAGTATAATAGCTCTTCTCTACTTCATAGAGGCGAGCTAAAAAAACTAAGAAGGACAATACTTGTTTTTATTATACTGAAGAAAAGTGAATTTACTCTTGTAAAAATGACAATCTGAGTTATTTTATTCCGATTGATAAAATACCTTTTTTGAACAAATGTAAGTATAGTTGACGCCTTTAAAGAAAGGAAAATATAAATTTAAAAAAACACTCAAACAAATAAACAAACAAAACGATATTCCAAAATCTCAAGGAAACGCAAGATAAGGTGATGATCACGTGATGGTGAGCCTTATACGAAATGGACTAGAGTGTAATGTAGGCACATCTAAGGAGACACGTGTTGTTTTTTTTTTTTTTTTTTTTTCTTCTTCAGGAAATGTAACATGTTAAATGTTACATGTCTGAATTTCAGTCAGTGAATATATATATATATATGTATATATATATATATATATATATATATATATATATATATATATATATATATATATATATATATATATATATATATAATCAAAGTAAGGAGAGAACAGATTGTGCTTTTAAGACTAACTTTGTCTTTAACTCATCACGTTTTTTTCCACCATGACTCTCTGTGTACTTTCAAAAATATAAGACGTCCAGAAATCATACATATCGCAAGTCAGTTTATATTATAATGTAACTTTCATACATTTCGAGATTCTAGTGGGTAATCTTTCTCTCTCTCTCTCTCTCTCTCTCTCTCTCTCTCTCTCTCTCTCTCTCTCTCTCTCTCTCTCTCTCTCTCTCTCTCGGCAATGTTTGGCTCTGTCCTTGGAAATGAAGTTTGCCATGTGAAGTACCATATGGTAGTCCAAATCTATGTCATATAATCGGAGGAATGCTCTTCATAATATGGGATACAATACAGAACTCGAACAATACATTTGTCCAATAAATGTGTCAGTTGCGATTAATTTCTGGGCTCAGGTGCCAATTTCGACATGTTTCAAAGTCTCATATTATTTTGAAAACATTTCTGTATCGTTAGGACAAGTGGTAATCTTCAACTGTTTTATTATCTGTCTTCGTGTGTGGGGCTGGGGGTATTTTGTTTACTTGCTTTTTACGTATAATGCAAGTTTGGTGACTTAAAAGCATTCAGATGTTTCCATTTCCTTAAATATATTTTAAATAGTTTTTTAAAAAATGCAAGAACACATTTGTTTTATAAATTTTGTTTACGTTGAGTGAATGTTCTCTCAGTTTTTGTCGTTTGTTTTTTATTATGTAGGACGCAATAATACCTATTAATAACATTATTGTAGCAATGTAGGACGCTGTTGCACCTATTATTAACATTAATGTAGCAATGTAGGACGCTGTTGCACCTATTAATAACATTATTATGTAGCAATGTAGGACGCTGTTGCACCTATTAATAACATTATTATGTAGCAATGTAGGACGCTGTTGCAACTATTAATAACATTAATGTAGCAATGTAGGACGCTGTTGCACCTATAATAACATTATTAAGTAGCAATGTAGGACGCTGTTGCACCTATTAATAACATTAATGTAGCAATGTAGGACGCTGTTGCACCTATTAATAACAATAATGTAGCAATGTAGGACGCATTATGTAGCAATGTAGGACGCTGTTGCACCTATTAATAACAATAATGTAGCAATGTAGGACGCTGTTGCACCTATTAATAACAATAATGTAGCAATGTAGGACACTGTTGCGCCTATTAATAACAATAATGTAGCGATGTAGGACGCTGTTGCACCTATTAAAAGCATTAATGCAGCAATGTAGGACGCTGTTGCACCTATTAATAGCATTATTGTAGCGATGTAGGGCGCTGTTGCACCTATTAATAACAATAATGTAGCAATGTAGGACGCTGTTGCACCTATCAATAAAAATAATGTAGCGATGTAGGACGCTGTTGCACCTATTAATAACATTAATGTAGCAATGTAGGACGCTGTTGCACCTATTAATAACATTAATGTAGCAATGTAGGACGCTGTTGCACCTATTAATAGCATTAATGTAGCGATGTAGGACGCTGTTGCACCTATTAATAACATTAATGTAGCAATGTAGGACGCTGTAGCACCTATTAATAGCATTAATGTAGCAATGTAGGACGCTGTAGCACCTATTAATAACAATAATGTAGCAATGTAGGACGCTGTTGCACCTATTAATAGCATTAATGTAGCGATGTAGGACGCTGTAGCACCTATTAATAGCATTAATGTAGCAATGAAGGACGCTGTAGCACCTATTAATAGCATTAATGTAGCCATGTAGGACGCTGTAGCACCTATTAATAGCATTAATGTAGCAATGTATGACGCTGTAGCACCTATTAATAACAATAATGTAGCAATGTAGGACGCTGTTGCACCTATTATAACATTAATGTAGCCATGTAGGACGCTGTAGCACCTATTAATAGCATTAATGTAGCGATGTAGGACGCTGTAGCACCTATTAATAGCATTAATGTAGCAATGAAGGACGCTGTAGCACCTATTAATAGCATTAATGTAGCCATGTAGGACGCTGTAGCACCTATTAATAGCATTAATGTAGCAATGTAGGACGCTGTAGCACCTATTAATAACAATAATGTAGCAATGTAGGACGCTGTTGCACCTATTATAACATTAATGTAGCCATGTAGGACGCTGTAGCACCTATTAATAGCATTAATGTAGCGATGTAGTACGCTGTAGCACCTATTAATAGCATTAATGTGACGATGTAGGACGCTGTAGCACCTATTAATAGCATTAATGTAGCGATGTAGGACGCTGTAGCTCCTATTAATAGCATTAATGTAGCAATGTGGGACGCTGTAGCACCTATTAATAGCATTAATGTAGCGATAAAGGACGCTGTAGCACCTATTAATAGCATTAATGTAGCGATGTAGGACGCTGTTGCATCTATTAATAACATTAATGTAGTGATGTAGGACGCTGTTGCACCTATTAATAACATTAATGTAGCGATGTAGGACGCTGTTGCACCTATTAATAGCATTAATGTAGCAATGTAGGACGCTGTTGCACCTATTAATGACATTAATGTAGCAAAGGGAGTAGATTTCTTTTCTTTTTAACAAATGTCATTGATTATGAATAGAACCGTTTCTAAAAGTGTAAAAACTAAAGGGGATCCCTAGACAACTGTAAAATTCAGTATGGAGGAGGTAGATAATTGGATGAATATAATGCTCCTCATCCTGACTGTTATCTGAAAATCAACGGCAACAAAGAAAATATAATTATCAATGTAACTAAAAAAAGAACGTTTTGGACTGGTGAATAAATTGTAATCTTTTATAACAATGTACAGCCACTAAGTTAAACGTTTACTATACAACCCTTGCTTAAAGACACATATCTATGCGTGTCACTGTAGAAACCACTACTCCCCATTTACACGTTTACGCTACTCCCCATTTACACATATCAAGGATCCATGTTGAGAGAAGTACAAAATTCCAGTTTCGACATAGCTGAAGTTTAAACCTTGCTTGAACTTTAGAAATTTTTCCTGCGTCACGGCACGTTCCCACATACTCATGGGGCTGATAACGATATTGATAAATAGACCTAAAATGGAAGCGTTTCTAAACACGATTAATATGTGAAATCACGTGATTATGCCACTTCACTGTGCTGTTCCATCAACATATAGATGTAACTCTCTGAGGATTATTCACTTGGTCCAATATGGCTGATATACGTTTGCTCAAGCTGTCTGCTATATTAGTAGTGGTCGTCGCTCAATCGTCGAGAGCGGATGATGATTATCTTAATAAAACAATCCAAGCATTGTTTGATAAGGTTTATTCTTTACAAGTCAAAAGAGATGAACCATTTATTCCTCCTCTCTTCTGGGAAAAACACAAGGGGATGTACGAAAGCGACGTGAAGTTCTACTTCCACGGAAAGCCAGAGATGACGTTATTACGGCAATACTTCAAAGTTTATGACGACAACATGTTTGCAACGTCCTGGATTACGTCAAGTCTTCTAGAGGCATACAAGTAAGTTAAACCTTCATTTTAGGTCACATCAAATCCATTTGTAGTTCCACAGAATTCAAAGATAAAATATGGAGCGAAAAAACAAAATATGTTTTAATTCCTATTTTCTTCAACAAAATTTATATTTTAGTTGAATAAAAATTTAGGTTATTGATGATCGTTACAATTTGCAGTTTTCCCAGCATTTAGAACAAATTGCAGTTTTCCCACCATTTAGGACAAATTACAGTTTTCCCACCATTTAGAACAAATTGCAGTTTTCTCACCATTTAGAACAAATTGTCGTTTTCCCACCATTTAGAACAAATTGCAGTTTTCCCACCATCTAGAACAAATTGCAGTTTTCCCACCATTTAGAACAAATTGCAGTTTTCCCATCATTTAGAACAAATTGCTGTTTTTGTCATTTCATTGATGGATACTTCTACCTGCGTTTATCCTTTCCATCTTAATTTCTCTAGCCAAATATATCGCCAGCATAAGTTTTAAAGTCCAGACTTATGACATCTGATTAGTCAACTTTTACGCTAAATTTCGTACAACGAGTCCAAACTAAAGTTTTGTACTTGAAAGTCAGACCTGACCTTTTGCTTACACATTTGGTCTAGATATTCATCGAAACCAGATAATTTAGTAATTAGGACATTTCCTTTCTTTGCATTCTTTCTAATCTTCCTCTCTTTAAAACATTTGACCTAATACGATAAAACTCACAACATCCTTAAAAACAAAAACTGCCATAGTTCATTCTTCTTTTCATTCTCCCTTTTTGTCATGTATTGTTTGGACACAGATACATTTCAATATAAAAGGTTAAATATGCCCAAGTCATCCTTCTTTTCTCAACATATTCAGTGAAAGATTTGCGAAATGTATTTTTTAATTGCATTACTTATCTACATTTATCAAGTTAAAAGTTAAGACAGTAAATATATATTAAATGTAGCTACCTCTCTCAAACGTGAACTTGGAAACTCCAGACGACCCTTGCGGCCACCTGTTTAGTATTATGCGTTAATAGTGAGAAATTCTCAATGTCCTCCACTGATCACAGCAATTGATATGTACCTAAGTAAAATATCACTGAAGAGTCTGCCGACATGCATATTGTCTGTCACTTCTAAATAAACCATCTATAGGTACATACTGTTTGCGTCCCTGCAATAAGAGGACACACTTAATGCAGGCTACTCTTTTAGCTAGAGTCAAAAACAGATTACAGCGTTTGAGTAAACCGTTGATTCTGTAATACGAAGAGGTTTCCGTGCGCGCGGCAGAGATTAACGTTACGGTCAGTCCGAATTGATAGAAAATGATTCGTGAGTAAAAGATGTGATACGTACATAGCAAAACTTTAAATCAGTTTTGCTTATATGTTTTATCCTAACAGAATTTACGCCACAATCACGCATCTTTATATATCTGTCGAACGTCGTTTCGTCCAGTATACTTAGTTACCAACATCGCAGGCACGCTATATAAGGTTTGTTAAAGGATGCTTAAATAATTATAAATATTTATTGACATAACATTTATTAAACATAATTTTATTCCTTTCCTTCTACAAAAAAAAACTAGATTTGGAAATGGTCCTAAACCACCCGAAGAACAGATTATGTCGGCAGTTGCATCCCTCCAGAATTATCACGATAAGAACCGAAACTACTCGAATTCTCTCATGGCCTTTTGGCCCCAGCATTATAACAGCACGACCAAGACGTGGATAAGTTACCCGGACAACCTACATTACTTTTTCGAGATGGCGGGAGAGGTTAACTGGACGAGGCTTGAGAAGATCCTCGAAGACCTCGGCTTCAGTGATATCGCTTTAATAATGGAAACCCTCCTGAAAATTAGGTAAGAAACTGTTCTAATTTCTAGGGTCAGCAGTAGTAATTAGGTGTGTTTGAAATGACATACAATACACTAAAATAAGGAATACATCACAGAATATTTCATAAGTCCGAAGGGGTGTTCTCTTCAGAACTTTTGTTTTCATGGACAAAAAAAAAACGCTAAAATCAATGGCAAATAACTACCTCATAATGCGACCTATATTGTTAGCAGACTGGTATTCGTATTAAATAAGGATGATGCTTTTTCCTTTATCTTCATCCTTTTCGAAAAATATGTCGACACTATTTTTCATCCTGTCTTACGCGTGCGCACTGTCGGTCTTGTGCACTTGCTTGCGTAATCTCGCACCATTCTTCCACCCAGAACATCTTCCGCGCATTCCGCGAACCGTCAAGTGACCTCAGACGTCGAACGTGCGTCATGTTGGGAACTATTTTTTGAAACTTTAATTGGATACATCAGTAATTATGATCAGCACTATGATTAGTCCAACCTGTGTTACGAAATATGTTTGATTAGAGCTTTTAAAGGATGACTCTTTTACATTTTAGCAATAATGTTCATAACAAAAAGGAGAATATTTCTTTCTGACTTTATAGTGTAGAGTACACATATCCATGGACGGAGTACTTAGCTATACTTCTGGCGAAGAAATTACATCGATTTTAGGTAATCAGTGCGTGGATCGACATCTGAGTCTCTTTCAGGGACGACTAACTTCAGAATGACGTTATTTGAAACTGTTGTCGATTTGTAAAACACTCTTAGAATTTTGAGCCATCAAATATAACTAGGGTGTGATAGGGGATTGTGGGACGGATGAGAATATGAATAACTGAAAAAGGAGTGTAACAAGTTACTCTGCTGCAAGTTATATTTTATTGAGTGCATTTTTCCTAAAAGGAAGACACACTGTTGACAGTGGCGGCGCGAGGGGGAGTTTGGGCGCCAGGCGAAAGAACGCGCCGTCGGGATTTTTTTTTTTTTTTTTTTCAGCTGCAACCGGGACTTAGAGGGGGAGGGGAGCAACTGACATAAAAACTGTTCTCTGTGGATTAGATTTGAGAATTAAGAAAGATTACATGCATGTTGATGCATCTCATCAGTCAGGGACTAATTTGCTAGTGCCAGAATAATGTCAGGTAAATGCTTTTATTAAGGCTGGCTGAAGGGCCTGCAGGAAGCGGGAAGCATGACATTGTATAGTCTACTAACAATCATTGATGTACTTCGTTGCTATTAGAGTTATTTATCACTCAGGACACGCAGATCTTTTTTGCAAAGTAGTACACGGGATTAGATTTTTTTTCGGAAAGAAGTAAAGAAAGTTTAAATTTAATTATGAATATTATTGCAGATATTGCTTTTTAAAGTTTCTTTCTGATTGAAGAACACCCGTCATGAAGCTTATTTTCTCTCTGAATGTTTGATTTAATGGTGTTGATTCTATTGCATGTTACTTTATTTCACTTTTTGCTAGGACTGGCTCCCTGGATGCTTTTCTGCTTCCTCCTGACTTTGACGACACTTTCGTGAATCTAGGTCTGGGATCCCTATTAAAGTCCCTGACTGATGATTTGCCTCAATCTTACCAACAATGGCGTTCTCAGAACACCAATATCTCCTCCATATTTGATGCCTTGAAAAAATTTGCCTACAGGCCGTTGTCCAAAGATTATGCCGTCAATCTTATAGACGATAGAACCTATGTTTTTCTCAGATTCTTCCTAGAAAAGCTTCAAATTGACGGTCAGGACATAGCTCTCGTACCAACGTGGGTATGTTACCATGGCTTTTCTGAGTATTACATGTATATGGTATTAGGAAAAGTAAGGAACGGTTGATTATTTTCATATCTTATTCAACAAATGCATTCTCTCTCGATCGATTGACCTTCATGTTGCTTTCTTTAGCGAAAAAAGGGTAAAAGCTCAAAATGTTCTGATTGTACAGTCATAGGAAGAGTCAAAACCGAAGTCAAAAGCATATAAAAATAGACATCCTTAGCTCAGATGAAATAGTTTATCAAATAAAGTTAGTGTAATGAGAATTGGCTACAGTTGATAGTTAAGTTTCAACATTATTGGATCTATTCCTAAGGCGGTTAGAGTTTTCCCTTTTTATTTTCTAGAGTAAGAAGCTTCCGCATCACATTACACTTATTCGAGAGAAAGTCCGACAAGAATTACTTTTATAGTTCCAGCATATCAACAGTACTTAGAATCTCCTTTTGTCATCTCTTTTGACCAATGGCAGGACCATAAGCCGTTGCTTGCAGTAAATGATTTATAATAAATGTTAGCTTGCGGGAACACCTTTGGAATAGGTCCCACAAAGTAAACTAAACTACCAAGAGCATGTAGTAAGCTTTTTGATCTCTGAAAGTATTAATTAGATTTAGCTCAGAAGTTGTCTACAAAGTAATTAGTCTGTACAAGTTCACACAATATGATGCAATTAGGAAATATTTTTTTATGCCAATGAAGGTGGGCGTGACTTAGAGCAGATGATGGAATGATGGAACTGTTAGCAGGAATACTCGTCATTAGCCATACCAAATATCTATCAACTATCTGTATAAATATTGATAGAATTGGTGATTACTCACATCTTCATAAAATTTGATTTTGGATGTGCCACTAATGAAATGCTTCCAGTAATTATGATTTTATTTTTAGAGGAGTAACCTCTTAATAAACTCTAGGAAGTGTAAACCGTTATAGTATCCCGTATACTTACTCTAGGAAGTGTAAACCGTTATAGTATCCCGTATACTTACTCTAGGAAGTGTAAACCGTTATAGTATCTCGTGTACTTACTCTAGGAAGTGTAAACCGTTATAGTATCCCGTGTACTTACTCTAGGAAGTGTAAACCGTTATAGTATCCCGTGTACTTACTCTAGGAAGTGTAAACCGTTATAGTATCCCGTATACTTACTCTAGGAAGTGTAAACCGTTATAGTATCCCGTATACTTACTCTAGGAAGTGTAAACCGTTATAGTATCCCGTATACTTACTCTAGGAAGTGTAAACCGTTATAGTATCCCGTATACTTACTCTAGGAAGTGTAAACCGTTATAGTATCCCGTATACTTACTCTAGGAAGTGTAAACCGTTATAGTATCCCGTATAGTTACTCTAGGAAGTGTAAACCGTTATAGTATCTCGTATACTTACTCTAGGAAGTGTAAACCGTTATAGTATCCCGTATACTTACTCTAGGAAGTGTAAACCGTTATAGTATCCCGTATACTTACTCTCGGAAGTGTAAACCGTTATAGTATCCCGTATACTTACTCTAGGAAGTGTAAACCGTTATAGTATCCCGTATACTTACTCTAGGAAGTGTAAACCGTTATAGTATCCAGTATACTTACTCTAGGAAGTGTAAACCGTTATATTATCCAGTATACTTACTCTAGGAAGTGTAAACCGTTATAGTATCCCGTATACTTACTCTCGGAAGTGTAAACCGTTATAGTATAACGTATACTTACTCTAGGAAGTGTAAACAGTTATATTACCCCGTATACTTACTCTAGGAAGTGTAAACCGTTATAGTATAACGTATACTCACTCTAGGAAGTGTAAACCGTTATAGTATCCCGTGTACTTACTCTAGGAAGTGTAAACAGTTATATTATCCCGTATACTTACTCTAGGAAGTGTAAACCGTTATATTATCCCGTATACTTACTCTAGGAAGTGTAAACCGTTATATTATCCAGTATACTTACTCTAGGAAGTGTAAACCGTTATATTATCCAGTATACTTACTCTAGGAAGTGTAAACCGTTATATTATCCAGTATACTTACTCTAGGAAGTGTAAACCGTTATAGTAACCCCTATACTTACTCTAGGAAGTGTAAACCGTTATATTATCCAGTATACTTTCTCTAGGAAGTGTAAACCGTTATAGTATAACGTATACTTACTCTAGGAAGTGTAAACCGTTATATCATCCCGCATACTTACTCTAGGAAGTGTAAACCGTTATATTATCCAGTATACTTTCTCTAGGAAGTGTAAACCGTTATATCATCCCGTATACTTACTCTAGGAAGTGTACACCGTTATATTATCCAGTATGCTTACTCTAGGAATATTATCCAGTATACTTACTCTATGAATATCATCCAGTATGCTTACTCTAAGAAGTTTAAACCGTTATAGTATCCACTATACTTACTCTAGAAAGTGTACACCGTTATATTATCCACTACACTTACTCTACGAAGTCTACTTACTCTTCTACTCTCTTGCGATTACTAACTTTACTCCTTTTTTTCATTCAATATTCTTAATGGGAAAATAATATTACTTATCACACAACAATTAAATATGAGCTTTTTATGAAAATAAACAAAACACCCTCACTGGGAGAAAATATATGAAGTTGTTCTTTTCTAAAAAGGTTCAAGATCTAAAAGAAGAAGAAGTATGGGAGCCCAGGGGAGTGCATATTCCAGGAAACACAAATAATATTGATGTTACGGTTGCTGCAAATGGAGTGTTCGGTATAACATCCGCCATTTTAAATGGTCTACTTGAACCTGAAATCCTCAATGACCCGGAACTGCAGGTGATCTCTCACTCTCGATCTCTCATATATTCATTCAGCTTTATCAAACAAAAAGGTAGTTATTTCTCAATAGTGTTAGCTCGAACTTATTTATTTGTTTATAAATAAACAATAAATGAATTAAATAAACAAACAAGAGATTGAATCCATCGCCAGTGTCCGCCCTTTTTTTAAATTCCTACCCCAACGTCTGGGCGCATCCAAGATCGGAAATCTTCTTTGTCAGAGTCTCATTCTTGTGAAGTATCTCAAGTATGATTACCCTCTCCCAAAACCTCCTTAATCGATGTGAAGTATCCTAAGTATGATTATCCTCTCCCAAAACCTCCTTAATTGATGTGAAATGTCCCAAGTACGATTACCGTCTCCTAAAACCTCCTTAATCGATGTGAAGTATCCCAAATATGATTACCCTCTCCTAAAACCTCCTTAATCGATGTGAACTATTCTAAGTGTGATTACCCTGTCCCAAAACTCCCTTAATCGATGTGAAGTATCCCAAGTGTGATTACCCTCTCCCAAAACCTCCTTCGTCGATGTGAAATATCCTAAGTATAATTATCCTCTCCCAAAACCTCCTTAATCGATGTGAAGTATCCCAAGTATGATTACCCTCTCCTAAAACCTCCTTAATCGATGTGAAATATTCCAAGTATGATTACCCTCTCCTAAAATCTCCTTAATCGATGTGAAGTATTCCAAGTATGATTACCCTCTCCCAAACCCTCCTTAATCGACGTAGACAGAGTTAAGGATACCAGCAGAACCGACTGTCGCATGGACAGACCGACGGATTCACATTTACAATTACAACATATCCGTAAAATGAAGATATAACAAATGATGGATAATTAAAAACAAAAAAGCCAATAAATATGCTTGCAATAACATTGCTTCAATGTGTAAATTATAAAGTTTGAATGCTGACTTAATTTATAACGTTTCCATGGATAAATTAATATGAACTATGTATACATTACTATAACAAACCACGGTGTAAGTAACTAATTTCAGAAAAAGAACACACATTGCCATCGTTCATGAATTATAGTAATGAAGTATTTCATCGCTAGGCAACCTGGAAGAATTCAATCATGTATCATCAGTGGTATACATTGAATGTGACTGCTCTTTGTAGCAAATTAACTGTGTATGACATTGAACTTAATGTTTACATTGTGTATTTTCAGCAAATTTATCTCAATACGTCATCTCTGATTGGATTTATGATCGCCACCAACTTTTCTGCTAGACGAGACCTTGCTCTTCTTTACTATCCGTCTGAATTCGAGTTCTACTGGTTTGTTGCCAGAACGTACGCAGAGCTTCGACAATTTTCAAGGAAGGGTCCATTGCCACATCCGGTATAACCTATCTATCTATCTATCTATCTATCTATCTATCTATCTATCTATCTATCTATCTATCTATCTATCTATCTATCTATCTATCTATCTATCTATCTATCTATTGTACCCGTACACTTTGAAACACACACACACACTTGTAGGTATGTGGGGCTGGAATAAAGATAAAAGGTGTGATGTTCAATAAATAATAAGATAAAGACGAAGCAAATGATGTATAAGATGTCAGATTGAAAAAACTTTCCATGTACAATTTATCAAGAAATATCCCCTGATATTATATTAATATTGCAAGTACAGGAACATCATGTTTTTGTGGTATTTTTCAGTTTATGTAAGAATTGCCTTATGAATTACTTGATACCAAAAATAGATTAATGTTTTTCATCAGCTCCTGTGGACCGATACCAAAATTGTAAAGGAACAAAATATGAACATTTAAAGTAAAATTTTAACATTTCCTACAAATTCTTGACAATTAACCCTCTTGTAAAACATATTTCCATTGAATTGTCATTACTATTATTATTATTATTATTATTATTATTATTACTAGATTATGAGGAGGGTACAGGAATACCTCGGTGAATCTTTGAAGACACAAATGACGGCCGCCATTCTCAAATCTGTGATATACCACGGAAATACCATGATGTACTTTGAAGATTTTCTGGGCGATGGAGATGTGGACACGGATAACACTACTCTGGTTAGTGAGCAATAATAATAATAATAATAATAATAATAATAATAATAATAATAATAATAATGACGAAGATGATAATGATAACAAGATGATAAAAGGACGAGGAAGGCAAAGGAGCACAGAAAAAAATAATTTTAATGATTGACCCATTGGTCGACGGTGGCATCTGTCAATCAACTGTCACATTACAGCTTTTCAAAGAGACCGCTAACCAGTCGGATATATTGTTACATAAAAAATAGCGTGGCCTGACACGCTTCCCAGACTAGGTAGGGCAATTAAAAAGAATTTTCTGCATAATACACAAATTCAGCTCTATATAACTGCTACATTTTTTTCATCCAATTTTCAGGAAACGCTCGGAATAAATTTATCTGTATTGTTTCAGTTAGTAGGAATTTGTTCAACACAGAAAACTCCGTTTTTTAAGAAAAATATTTGCAAATGAATATGCGGGGCATTGTTTATTCTCCCATGGGTCAATTATCAATAGATTAATTTGCTAGAGCCGATTGGTGGATAAGGCGATGGACTCGTCACCAGAATGGTGCGGGTTCGATTCCCACCATCGGATCAGTCTTGATCGGCTATCGTGGTTTGTCGAGGTACTTTGGTGTACTTGCATAGGCACGATATGACTTTAAAGGTGTTGCTGTGACGTAAATCACCAAACCAAACGAAACCAATTAATTTACCACTACTACCACTACTATAGTATTCGCTTACTCTCCCGTTTGTTTGTTTGTACCCCCCCCCCCCACCACCACCACCACCACCAATTTGAAAAGCGAAAAGCATCAAGGATATTTAAAAAATGCACTAAACTTAGTAATTTCATTCGTCAGTTTATAATTTCTAACCTGATTGTCGCCAGGGGTCCCTAACATTGTCAACTTATTGGCGTTTCAAACCAAACGGAAGCTGTCGATGTAAACAAGTAGAGAGACTGCTCACAGTCCTTTTGTGGTTTCTAGAACAGTCCATTTCAGTAAAAACTGTGTTGTCTGCAATCCAATATTAGCAATGTCTAGTTGTACTATTTCTATAAAAAAAAAATGGAACAAATAAAAATGAAGCACTCTTTATTACATATGTTCAAAGAGATCAACTCCCAAATTTACGAAATTATTCAAAGCTTATCGAAAACGGTGAACCACATGCATCTATAGCCTACACACCCATGCGAATATGGCGACCGTGTCACTAAAGATACTCCCGTTTAGTTTGAAACGCCAATAAGTTGACAGTGTTAGGGACCCCCTGGCGACAATCGCGTTAGAAATTATAAATTGATGAATGAAATGGCTAAGTTTTGTGCATTATTTGCACCTTTGATACTTTTTGTTTTTATAATCAGTAGGGGGGGGGGGGGTACAAACAAACGGGAGGGTAAGCGAATACTATAGTAGTTTTACCATGTCAAGAACAACAACTACGACTACAACAACTGCCTACTATTATTACTTTTACTATAACAGTACCGTTCAACAATAACAACTTATACTGCAACTACTGATACTACTACTACGAAATGATATTGATATCACTTCTACCACCACCACTACTATTACTACTACTGCTACTACTACTACTACTAGTACTATTACTACTACGAAATGATATTGATACCACTTCTACCACCACCACTACTATTACTACAACTGCTACTACTACTACTACTACTACTACTACTACTACTACTACTACAACTACTACTACTACTACTAGTACCACTACTACTACTACTACTACTACTACTACTAGTACCACTACTACTACTACTACTAGTACCACTACTACTTCCCATCTTTGTAAATGCTATAAGTTGCAATATATGTAATGCAAATTGCAGCTTGTTGGTTTTAGTGTTAGGATGTTCTATAGGTGTTAATTTGTATACATCCAGAAATATGGAGAGGACAGACTATATACTACAGCAATGGCCATCAATGCTTTGATAACTACATGGACTGTGTATGACGAGAAGACGAAATCTCTA
This sequence comes from Margaritifera margaritifera, assembly GCA_029931535.1. Lineage (NCBI taxonomy): Eukaryota > Metazoa > Mollusca > Bivalvia > Unionida > Margaritiferidae > Margaritifera > Margaritifera margaritifera. The sequence goes on from JAQPZY010000630.1 coordinate 245,846, forward strand.
ATTTGGGATAATGGTAAGATTCGTTCTCTTCGAAGCAAAGTATGAACATACTTTATTTAGCATTTTCATAATTACGGATCACCCCCACTCCCGATTAATTCTGAAAGATTTAGATTTAATTCTTAAAAAGAAACCTCCTATGAGGGAGCTGAAAAAAATAGATTTATGATCAGACTTTGACATATTATCAGAACAGAGATAACCAAGCTTAATATAAGCAGCATAGAATTACATAGGAAGTCAGTTGCATGTATTGTTTGAGGATAATAACATTATCATGCGACAATTAATATTAAATATGGATAAAGATTTAAACTCTGATTTGTGTATGTTTTCTTTATTTATTGAAATATAACACAGGTTCGCAATATTTTGTTTCTGCAGATACTTCGTACGAAGTCCAAATTACCATCGCAAAATCGGCAAACTTCCTTATGAACTATGTCCTAGACTCAAATCTCAAACCTTGGAACGCTTTCTTTTCCGGATCCATAAAAGGACCGACGGTAAGCATATGTATAAGTAGTCGTACATGGCCGAATGGCCGCACACGACTCAAATTCAATCATCATCATCATCATATATATAAGAGCAAAACCCGCATCTAAGCAATAGGAACGTAATGGCAGTCTCTTGCAAGTGTTGTTATTACGCCTCATTATGGCAGTCTCTTGCAAGTGTTGTTATTAGGTCTCATTATGGCAGTCTCTTGCAAGTATTGTTATTAGGCCTCATTATGGCAGTCTCTTGCAAGTTGTGTTATTAGGTCTCATTATGACAGTCTCTTGCAAGTATTGTTATTAGGTCTCATTATGGCAGTCTCTTGCAAGTGTTGTTATTAGGTCTCATTATGGCAGTCTATTGCAAGTGGTGTTATTACGTCTCATTATGGCAGTCTCTTGCAAGTGGTGTTATTACGTCTCATTATGGCAGTCTCTTGCAAGTGGTGTTATTACGTCTTATTATGGCAGTCTTTTGCAAGTGGTGTTATTACGTCTCATTATCCCTAATCTTGGTCACGTATATGTTATACATCTGATCCTATACAAAAGTCTTGGGGATTTCTTGTTAACCTTTGTCCTCTCTTATTCAAAATGAGACTTATCCAGATTTTTATAAAGCAAAAGATAGAATTACGTCGAAACACATGCATATACGTTCATCAATATATATATATATATATATATATATATATATATATATATATATATATATATATATATATATTATCTTCTTCTGACACTTAAGGTAGTCTGTAAATGTATTTTCTAAATTTTCTGAAGACTATTATGTGTTTTATTTACAATTTACGAGTATCTTTTTCGAAACATCGATTTCTTATTGAAAATGTCATACATCGTCCCTTTTGATGAACTATTCACATTAGATTGCTAAATTATCAATACTGACCGTTATGTCACATTCGTCGTCTTTCAGTTAATATATATAGTTCCACAATTTACCCTAAACCCCGCCTACCCGCACTTCCTTAACTTAATACCTACAGACAATTAAAGGGCTCTTACCTCATGTCTTGTGCGAGCAATTACATTATGTTACCTGATGCTATAGATAATTAAATGGAATAGATAATTAGATAAGTATCTTCTAACCTACCAGAGAGATCTGAGGTAATCAATAGTTCAGACATGTCAATTAACCCTACTTAGTACCTCCTTACATCATTACCTACATCCAACTGAAGGGCTATTTAGCTCAGGTCTTGTGGGAGTAATTAGATACAAGTTAGTGTGTGGTACTTGCTCCCACAGACTTGACACAAATATAAAAATATGCAGCAACTTTAAGTTAAAATAATTTCAGAATCCACTCTTTTGATGTAAATCATATTTTGTGGGATATATCTGATTTGACATAAGGAGCAAGTCAACATAATTCATAAATTTGATACATTAGAAAAGATTCTCTAATATAAATAGCATGGGCTGGAGTTACGGCAATTTTCAGAACTTACGATAGCCATGGGATTGGTTGTATGTATTAAGATAAGAAAGTGCTTAAGAAGGTCGATAGACATGTCGAAACTATCAGTTGCACACAAAATGGAACAATAGAAAATAAGGTAAAATAACTATTAGGAGACAACCTATTGCAAAAGGTATATTCTATTTAATTTTGCCACCAACGCCAAATAAGATCTGCACAAAGATCAAAATAATTGGTTCTTTAATGTTTTCCAAGGGAAACATTTCCCTAACCGCCTTTGTAGAAAGCGATTGGCCGTACCGAAAGTCATTGGCGGTGAAAGTTTTCTTTTCTATATGCAATTCATATATAATGTTCTTTTGAACTTATTTGATAATTGATAAAGTAAGAAGGACGATCATACACAGTTGGCTAAGTTCAAGTGTTAGCTTCAACATTTGGAAAATACTTTGATTTTTCGGGCTCAAATTCTTCCTTCGTGTTTCTACAAACGTTGGATCTTAGCAAACAGTGTGTTATCCATATAATGTAATCACAATTAAAAAGGTTTTAAACATGTCCCAAGGGTAATGATACTTATTCATTTATGTATTTATTATGTTTTCAACCTAAATACATATTTGTTTATTTATTCTTCTTTTAACATGAAGACATATGGCGGATATCCTCTGAATATGGTCGAGTTTTTTAATGGTACGGCGGTCCCGGGGGATGTCCATCATTTACTTTATTATCAACACACAGCCCGAGGCGTAAAGGGAATCATTCCTGAGAACGAATACCAAGAACTCCTTAAAGAGAAATGGAATGGACGCATACCCATCACGGTGTTCCACGGTTTCAATTCTTACCCAGACTACTGGCCATTTTGGTGCTCCGAGGCGTACACTTACGTCACTTCCCTGTTGGCTCTGACGAAATTCCAGAATGCCGGTGGATTTGGATACTTAGATACGTAATCAACGTTAGTCATTGTTGATAGCATGAAAGACAAAAACAAAAAACAAATTGTATGATTACCCTTATTTACTTTAATATTTCATTACAATTGCTTTGTATATCTGACCTCCAAGAATAATTGGTGATGAAAAGGAAGTGGCACGTTCATATTATACTGCCATTTGATAAAAAAAAATTAAGTTTTATTTTCTATAATGCATGTTGATCGATATTCTGTTCATTCAAGGAACATGTAAATGTGACACATATTATTGCAATACTTTGTCCATAGTTTACTGTTTTAAGGTTACACTTGAAATATGTGAAAGCATTTTAATATTCACACAGTTCTGTAGGAACACAAGTATGAGATGATAAATGTTTTTATGTAGCATATAATGGATCACTGCTATTGTACGGTCACTCTAGTTTATGTAACACATAATGGATCACGCTATTATACAGTCACTCTAATTCATGTAACACATAATGGATCACGGCTATTATACTGTCACTCTAGTTTATGTAACACATAATGGATCACGGCTATTGTATTGTCACTCTAGTTTATGTAACACATAATGGATCACGGCTATTGTACCGTCACTCTAGTTGATGTAACACATAATGGATCATGGCTATTGTACTGTCACTCCAGTTGATGTAACACATAATGGATCACGATAGTATGAAGTCCCTCTAGTTTATGTAACACATAATGGATCACGGCTATTATACTGTCACGCTAGTTTATGTAACACATAATGTATCACGGCTATTGTACTGTCACTCTAGTTGATGTAACACATAATGCACTACTACTATTGTACTGTCACTCAAGTTGATGTAACACATAATGGATTGTGGCTATTGTACTGTCACTCTGGTTGATGTAACACATAATGAATCACGGCTATTGTACAGTCACTCTAGTTTATGTAACACATAATGGATTGTGGCTATTGTACTGTAACTCTGGTTGATGTAACACATAATGGATCCTGGCTATTGTACTTGCACTCTAGTTGTTGTAACACATAATGCACCACGGCTATTATACTGTCACTCAAGTTGATGTAACACATAATGGATTGTGGCTGTTGTACTGTCACTCTAGTTCATGTAACACATAATGGATCACGGCTATTGTACTGTCACTCTAGGTAAGATCAATGATGGGGATAGAGATGAGAAGAGATTATGCATCCATGACTACATTTTAGTGCCTATTCGGAGGTCTGGGTTCAGATTTACTTCAAATATGCCATATTGTTGCCAAGACAGAAATTCATATGATGAATATTTTGCCAAGAATTATATGAACAAATCCTCCAAGCCTGAATGCCGTACAATTTTAAGACTGAGTTTGTGAATTTGTGTAAACAGTTTTAAAGGATTTTACTTTTGAAACGTAACTTTTGATCTGCTGTGATTTGAAATTACACCTCAGTCTAAAACCAGCTCTAGATTCTAATATAACAATAAGGCAGTTTCCCATTGTTCACTGCGCTATACATCTAAACAGCACATGGGAGTGCTAAAATGATATGAGTGTTCATTGTACATTTGAATCTTCTCGCTTTGAATTCTATATTAGGCATAGACCATATAATCAAGAATCCACTTTTACTATATGTAGCATATCTGAACACAATATAACTAATAAAGGAGATATACTTCCAAAACTGTCATCGCTTTATATTTTACCCTTTTTTTTATTATGAAGATTTATTTTTATCTTTTGATACATTAAAGTAGAGCTTCGATAACTGAAACATCAATCTCTCGAATATTCGGCATTACTCGGAGGAACTGCTAAGTCCCTATGTTAAGCATTCTCTTGTCTGTGACCTCTGAAAACTTGAAGCACCGAAATCTCGAACCTAATGTGTAGGCCCAAAACACTTATACTTTTTGAAGTTCTACTGTAATTTTGTAATTCTTGAAATAAATTATTTTCCTGGGTAAATATACATGAAGTTATCGGTGTTCCAGTTAGATAGAATAGCATCCCCTCTACCCCTGAATTATCTCTCTTCTTCATGTAAAGCTGTCCCTTCTGCCGTCAAAGCACTACATCTGTCTCTTTCTCTAGATCACTTAAAACCGCATTAGACGGTGCTACTTTTCTAATTAGTAATATACACATAGCAGAGAGAGAACGTGCGAATGTAAGTAGGCACGAAAATATTGGAAAAGTTATATATTCTTGCTAATTGGCAGTTTATTGTATGTATGTATGTATGTATGTATGTATGTATGTATGTATGTATGTATGTATGTATGTATGTATGTATACATGTATGTATGTATGTATATATGTATGTATGTATGCATGCATGCATGTATGCATGTATGTATATATATATATATATATATATATATATATATATATATATATAATAATAATAATAATAATAATAATAATAATAAACAACTGCCAATTATGTTTATATAAACCAAAATAAAAAAGGGTGTAGAAAGAAGAGAAAGATTATTTTATTATCCATAAAAACCATCCATTGCAAGTGTAATATAACGCTTAAATTTGACCGTCTTTCAGTTTTGTCTATTATGGCAGAAAAAAGACTCAAACAATTCAAGACCGCTAAAGTTATTAAAATAATACACATCAAAAGGTTTTAAATCCAAAATGAGACCAATATAAAATAAACTATTAAAAAAAAGCCCGTAGAGAAAATGCCTAGTTGTGGCACCGCAGATCGAAAACGTCGTAAAGAAACATGAATATTGTGATAGGATACTCAATATATCCTATGTATTTTAAATTATATCAGAATTCAAGTTGTGGACTTACATTGATATCAATAATATTGTATCACAATGCCAAGCTTGGTTACATTAAATAAAAGACATGCGCTCGGCCACTGGAACGGAGGCGAATGAATGTAAACGCAGCTCGTGTATAGCGCCCTTTTTTAACTTTTGCAAATCAATTGGTCTGAAATATCTTTTTTTTTTAAAGTATATTTTATTGGAAAAAGCCACATTCATAGACCTTTCCTGAGTTACTCACGATCGATCAATCTTCTGTCTGTCTCGGGACATCCTGACAGTGTCATATTTATTATCATCCCTCGCATTCTTCCCAGCCCACCCCCACCTCCACCCAATTTTGACATAGTCGCCCTAATCGATTTATTTACTTGGGTGTCTTCACACCTCTCAAGAAAAGTATAAATATGCAGATATTCGACTCTTTTCCGCGCGTTGTTTCAGATACTCTACGTCTGATTCTCATATCCTTTGCAATACTCTTGACATGGTCCTTGCAATACTCTTGGCATGGTCCTTGCAATACTCTTGGCATAGTCCTTGCTTTCGTTTGGTGTTTTACGGCACAGCAACGCATTTAGTGCTGAGGTAATTGTAGCAAAGTACCTTGCCCAAGGACACACCACGGTAGCCAACCTGGGCTGATCCTATGATAGGATTCGAACCCACACACTTTCGGCCGCGAGTTAGGCACGCTAACCACTGAGTCAGTGAAGCTCCTTGAACATGGAATAAAATAGTGGGACCATTCACCACTGTGCACTTTCCATAAAACTTTTAAAGCCATACTCACAACACAAGTTTTGAGATCCATATCTTTACAGTGTGGCAAGAATTATTACACAACACAGTTGCATACACACACAATCAAACACACACACAAGAACGTATAGACAAGAGCGTAGGTACAGAATCACAGAGTTCTCATTTCATCAAACCGCTGGGAAACCATGGCCCCAGCTGTTTCACGAAATGTTTTAAACGTTCTCCCTTTAACAGAAATTATTGAATATTTTTTATTTATTACTATTCAACATTTTTCACAAAGCATTTAGCAGACAGAGACTTTTTAAGTGTAATTAATATCTATGATTCTTCTGATGAGAGTTTTGTTTAATTACGGAGTAAAATCTGAGGACTTTCTTATACTGTAGGAATATCTTAGCTCTTCTATAAAAACGGAAAGCCTTCAGCCGTATAATGTTAAGAATATAACGTTATTTCTTAACCTTTCTGCTATTTCTACCTTTGACATAATTCACAATATTAACAAAGTATCATAAGTAAGCTACTTCGAAATCTCCAGTTAAGGAGAAATTTTGAGACTTTTAGTAAAACTCAGGCCATAGTATGACGAGATTCAACCCGAGAAACTTGTATCCGATATCGGTCTGCTCTTTATCAATAATTTATCACATAAAGAAAATTTTGATTCATTTATATATTTCACACAAACTCTAAACATAAAGAATCCATCACATGCAAAGATATCGGATTCACAGAATCTTCCCCATGTTTTCGAGCAAGATACAAAAATCTATCCCCAAAGATAAGATTTTTTCCCAAGGCCCAGGTTTGCTTTCCCTGACACAAATTTGTATCCCCGCGGATTGAATTTTTCAGTCCTGCCCACAAACACGAGGAAGGTTATTTTTCTTGCCCATCACAATCGTACTTTTCAATATCCAGCTTCCTATACAAGAACATAAAATGCATCGGAAAGGAATTTAATTTCACCTTAAGTTTAGTGAAGAAGAAAAAAATCTGTGGCCCATGCTGTATTTAACATCAATTCGTACGCGATCTTATTTCTTCAAAGGAGTATTTGTGTTACAAACTGAATATGACGTCAATTTGCACTTCACATTATCTATCCCTAGGTAAAATAAAACTATCTAGCACAGAGTAAAAGAAACTCGAGATAAGTCTGTCTGGTGGGTGAGAAAGGAAAATCTCACCATCAGGACAGAATTTCTTGTCAGGAACGAGGCTTTACGAATAAGTATCTACTCATACATTCTGTTCGTGGTGGTGTGATTTCCGTATCCATCATCAAAACATACAGTGTATTATTGGTTTCTAATTTTTAAATCATATAATGTTGCCAAGATCGTAAAAGTGTCAAATAAAGACGTGCTGCAATTTCAATGGATATAATTTGGGTCAAAGTCAAAAGTGATGAAAGTGTCATGCCACCAAGTACACTCATACGGGATATCTTTATTCCACATGGCTGTCTTACATGGGCAAACTACATGTCTATCACAAAGGTCTAGGATAAGATAATACGTTTTTAAAAAGAGGCAATTATTACAATACTTTCAAAATACAAAGCTGATATAAGGAACACAAATTCGTGTGGAGAAATAGAACACAAACAGCAAGCAAATTTTCCAACAAGAGAAAAAGCGACATCCAAGATTTTGTATTCACCACTGACATTTTTTAAAAAATATTATCATGTTGGGGAACAATCATATGGAGATTAGTTATTTGCATACAAGACAATGTTTCTATATTCAAAGACCTTGTATACATGCATACTTAAGATTCTACTGCTCTTAATGCTATTGGGCTCGAGAAATTTTAACAAATTTAGTATTTATAAAAATATTAATCTATATTTTGTCCGTAAAACGTATAAAGTTGGCATTCTGATACAAAGATTATATTCATCCTTGATTATCTACATAGGAAACAGCCTTTTATTATTTGGTTTACATTATCTTACCCATGTATCAGCTTCACTTTTGAGTTTGTGTTATGAAACTCCAGTAGCCGACTAAGGGTAAATGCGCCCGGGGCGACGATGATGGCTCATAGGTCCATAATACGAGGCCCGAATTTTTATCAGCTGTTTTGGCGTCCCAAGACCTCTGGCGCCCGGGGCAACCGCCCCGTCCGCCCCTCCCCCCGGCCCGGTTGGTAAGCTACAGTGAAACACGCAATTTAATAATAACTTTTCGGTACTTGGCAAGGTTGACGAAGTCGAGGTGGATTGTTGGCCCAAAGGAAGTAATATTTCTGAAAAATAAAGCTCGACAAGAATTGCGGAATCTACTAACGTTGTCGCCATGTATTCATTATCTTATTGTATAAACAATCTACAGACTATTTGATTTCCTCGACTGTGAAACAGAGAGCTGCGAATTGAATTTCTGACATGGTTTATTTAATAAAGCACTCGTGTCAGAGTACCTTGCTAACTTAGACCGTCGTGATCTTACGTACTAATTAAAGTTAAGTATAGTTGCTATGGAAACAAGCATTTCCTCTATTTACATTTTACATGGCATATTTTAATACACATTTGATTATAATTAGCACATCTAATATTCCAATACACATCTAATGTTCCAATACACTATTTTATAAAATCTTTGATCAGTCATTACTCTGTATTGTATCATCATTCACGAATATGTTTCATCAATACATTGTACAAAACAGGCATCACGGGGTAGAATGTGACATCTGAAGATTTTTCATGATTTTATAAAATTGGTTTATCGCATCCAAATTAAAAATACAATGTCTACCGAACAAGTGAAAAATATTATAATTATATGCACACAAACTTTTCAATATAGTTGTGTTTTTTTCTATATGTCTCTCTTGTCTATCTTACATGATTATACAGAGGCTTACAGAATGATAAAGTGACAGAGACAATGTTGAAAAGCAGGCAGTAAAGAATTCAAACTTATTTTCAGGAACCCGCACATTATCCATAGAGGGTTCGGAGATTTAGTCACGCTCCCTTACATTTTAACAACTACATTGAAACTAGTACATTATTTTTGAGCGAGAAACTGAAATATTTGACTTAGACACGCATGTAGTCCCCTCAAATCCAATATAGAGTGAATTTAGTTAACTCTCCGATGTGTGCATGTGGTTATGATAATGAAGATGTTTAACAATATTTTTTTCTTTTGCCCCTTATTTAATTAACAAAGATTCCATCTCTTTCACTCTATCTTTTAACACACTCCTTGTGTAACTTTAGATTTATTATTTAAAGGCGAAGTCGAACTAAGTAAAAAAAAAAAAATCTGTAAATTCTGTAATTTTCATGCATATTCAGAAATATAGCAACTATTACTTACAGTTATATTCTAATAAATCTATGAAATAAACGAAATAGACAAAAGTGACTGAAACCAGTGTCTTTCTTCTCTCTCTCTCTCTCTCTCTCTCTCTCTCTCTCTCTCTCTCTCTCTCTCTCTCTCTCTATTTCTCCCATTAATTGCTTATTTACTTAACTACATACCTGTATGTTTATTTTCTTTTCCTTTGAAATGTTTCATATCTTTTTAATATACGAAAATCTTTACCTTGTATTTCGGATGCACTCGAATTTTTCAAAAATGAATGTCATCTTTGGATCATTTTTGTATGTTTCGGAAAAGGACCTGGATGAGTTAGACAACTCGTGTCCAATCCCATATTGTTTAATAAAATCACAATAAAATATGTTTCAAAGAAAAACAAAAGCATTTGAGAATATTTATCAGCATGAACCAGTCATTGTTCACAATTAAACTCGGTACCTTTCTCTGTGAATGAAGTACAGCTGAAGATGAAAGTCATCTTATTTCTAGTACTTTACCTGTATGAAAGTCATCTTATTTCTAGTACTTTACCTGTATGAAAGTCATTTTATTTCTAGTACTTTACCTGTAAAAATTGGGATAATTAGCTTTATATGATGAGTCTTTTATGTAAAAAAGTAAATAAGTAAAAAAAATTCCATTTTGAAGAATGAATTAGGCGTGTCAGTGATCGGTGAAATGGAAAGAATCATTTATATTTTTTAAAAAATGAAAAAGCGTAATTGATTTAGTTTTTGACCTAACTATAATATCTGTGCTTGTCTAGTAATGTCTACCTGATGTAAACAAATATAAAAAAATCAGGATTGCACTGCATTTTATACATATTTTATAAATGTCTTGTTTCATAAATCACAAATTTTAGATTTTGGTAATGCCAATATGTTTTATATATAACTTTGATTACCTTGATATTTGTATTGATATGCTGCATATTCCTTACGCAATGTCTAACTAAATGTATATAATCAGAGTACAGTTCAACTTAGCAAGTTATACTTACATAATACTCTTGTTTGCATGTTCTGTAATCAGTCGTGAACAGTTATCTCCCTTAATCTGATCGGTCGGTTAGACGCACGTAATATCGGACCAGTGTCCATTGTTTTGACACGCGGTGGTGTTACTAATTTTGCTGTCGTTTGTGATTCTATTTCACTTTTCTTTTTACTTTGGATATACTCTGATGGATGAACCGTGTGACTTGAACTGTTGCCATATTTATTCAGTAAAAATATCCCTTCGTGGTCAGTGTTTGCAACTGACTGAGGGACTGAAAGTTTTCACAGTGTTTAGATTTATGAACATTTATCCTGAAGGTTTTGATTGAAGATATTGCCTTCTGTTTTAATTACAATATATTGCTAAACTCGTAACAACTAAGTTTCTCATTTAATCTGAACACTAATTTTACATTAGACTACGTGATACGATAAGCATACATCGGTTTAACGTCTGGTACCTGAGTGGACTATTATTGTTTCCAAAATGAAAGAGTAGCTATCAGCAAGAAAACGTATTATGCTCTAATTTATAAGTACATGATCCAGTATTGGACTTTACCTAAAATTCTAGCAGATTATATTTTACCATCGAATGGGATGGCATTCAACAGGAAGTACTAAAACTTGCTGATACGTGTCATTTACCAAGTCATCTCATTGCTTGCTTAATTTCCTTTTTGGGAGGTTTTATCCGTCGTGCAGTCATGCAGAAAGTTTCGCAGTTTAGAAGTAAGTCAGTCAATTCATCCGTCAGTCATTAAGGCAGCTGTTTGGTTACTCTTATTTTGAAAGCGTGTAACAGTTGATCCTGCATGGTATAACAGAGATACAAAATAAAGTTAATCGGGCATTCTTGGTTAAAATTTAATGTCAGTATTAGGCTGTTTATTTTTTTTTTTTTTTTTGTTGGTTTTTTTATTATTAGTTAAATGAAGATTTCCATTCATTGAACGGTCTTTGCATATCTTTTTAGTAGTACAACTTTGAATGAATTATAATTTCATAATGGTTGACGTGTCAAAGCACGCGCGTTGTGATGTCATGCGAGAAAGTTTTATTATTGATGCAGAAAGCGTGCGTAAATATGTCACGACCGTGTTCTCTGGAAATCCTGTAAAATTCCAGACCTGAGTTTCCTGGAAATCCTGTAAAATTCCAGCTCTGAGTTTCCTGGAAATCCTGTAAGATTTTATAATATCATTGACCTTAAGGCTGACACCGAACGTTCAGATCAAGAAATCAAAGATGGGTGTTAAACGATAAGTTGTCCGTAGCTACTTTAAACAAAGTTCTTGAAAATAAATGTTTACAAAACTTAAATCACAGTGAGAAAAAAAAAAACACTGGCCAAGAAGGCAAGTTTTACTGAATAAATACAGCAATGGTTCAAGTCACACATTTCCTTTTAGTTTATCTCCAAATTACAAACTTTTTGTAAACAGAATCACAAATGACATCAAAAGAAGTAATACTAGCACGCCATAGCAAACGATCCTCTGGCCCCGACAATCACGTGCGCGTTACCTATCGAACAGCCTAAGGGAGATAATTGTTCAAGGCTTATTAGGGTATTTGCAAACAAGCGTTTTATGTCAAACTACCATCATGTATATGAAAGCATTCTGTTCCCAAGTATTGAACTATTCAATGAGTGAAGAATAACTTCACAAATATCAACGAAATCAAACTTATGCATACAAATATAAACAGGGTCTTTTAAAAATATATACATTTGCAATAGCTAAGTACAAGTTTTATATAAAACTATATGAATGCAATCCTGACTCATTTTTCTTTCACATCATGCAGATAATACTGTACAAACATACAGAAGTTAATTCCAAAGTTAAATTTCAGGACAATTTTGATATTTTAAAACGTTTGTCATTGGTAAGAACGATCCGTTCGACTTCACCCATGAAAGATCCTCATCCCCCTTTCCTTATAAAATGTTTATATTTTACATAGGTTTTATGTAAAGGTTAAAAATATAAAATATCGACCAACCACCCGATGTCGTTTTCCTCCTTCAATCGTGCACCATGTTTCTCGCGATCTAACGCGCTTGTTTCGAGATAATGACGTCATCAACTGTGTCACCAGCGTTCTTGAAGAGTGACCGGAATGAATTAAACAGTAAAATCAGACAAAATGAGATTTAAACAGGTAATTTCATGTAATTTAAAAACATCATAATGAAAATTTATATTTTCACCAATCCCTTTTTGTGTCACACATTTTGGCCTTGAATTTTCTATTATATGCTAAAGATAGCGCCGCCGATCACATGTTGGCTTTGTTTATATATTTTGAATGGATAACCCACTTTGGGAATTTATACAACTGGATAGCCAATGTAAATATTTGGTTTTAATCATGTGGAGTTCTTATACAACATAAGAAAAATTTACACTCGAAATGTAAATTCACTACGGACTTTTTAGTTTCAGTATTATTTCATAATGAACATATATTTTACATCAAAAGACATTGAATCTATTATAATAAAATGTGTATCCATTCACAAGCGTCTATTTTTAAACGTATCTCTCCCTCTGTCTCTGTCTCTCTCTCTCTCTGTCTCTCTCTCTCTCTCTCTCTCTCTTGAGACATGTATTTATATGGTAAAGAACAAGCAAGTAGTAATGTGAGTGCACAAACTGCATATTGAATTAACGGATTTTTTTTTTCATATTTAATTTGGTATTCTTATTATTTCAAAAACATGGAGACGCTATGAACTAATAGATTCCATACCTTGACCTAACTGACACATTCCGGTCATACGCCACGTGATCTTTTAGTCAGTGTCACGATCCATGGATGCACTTCCGGAAAAAAGCAAAATGACACACGCTCGGAAAAACGGTAATTATGAACTAATGCATGAATGCCAAAATATGTTCACGCTGATTAAATGAATTAGATATAGTTGAACACTTTTCATGGTTTATTTGAATAGATTATCACAATATTATAACGAACGCGTTAAAATTCACGTTAAGTGAACGAAAACTGGTTGCTCGAGGCTACTGATCCAAAATGTTGCAGGTGCCGCAAATACGAAGAGTGCCACATTACTATATTAATATCACAGGGGCGGATCCAGGATTTTTGCTACGAGTGTTTTTTTTTTTTTTATACATAGTTTTTATTTTGAGCAATGAGGTGGCTTTTATTATTTGAAATTTACAACTTTCCCTGTTTCTCACTGGAAAAACCTACCCTGATATTCCTTTGAAGTCACCGTTATTTGAAGGTACATATTTTCTGTATGCTACAAACCACGAATTTCAAGTCCCAACAAACAATGACCCGGCTGTGAAGATAATAGAATCACCCATGCACAAGTTATCAAGTACCGGCGAAAATGTGACATTTGTTCATAAACATGAAAATGGATACACTCGACAGTTAAGGTATTTCCAGTATTTTCTTTACGGACAGCAGAACCCCTCTGTATTTCCCACTGTATTTTCATGGTCGGAAGTTTCTTAAAAATACAAATGATATATTTGCTGCTTGGTTGTCAACATCAACATTGTATCTAACGTGTTCCGAGTTCTGCATGTCTTGATGAAAAATATAATATACTACAGGGTATTATAAAATACACATATTATAAAACAGTGCATACATAAAATCAAAATATTTGTCACATGTTTATTAGACTGACATTTTATCATCTTTGTATGATAAAAGATATGATGTTGCCTGTCAATAAATTTACATTTTATCATCTTTGTATGGCAAACGGTATGATGCTGCCTGTCAATACATTGACATTTTAACATCGCTGTATGACAAAAGGCATGATGTTGACTGTGAAATAATCAATTGTTGCAAGTCAGAGTCGTGTGTTTCACAGCCATAACAAGTAATGTATAATGACTTCTTGCGCGCCTTTTCTTGGTATGTCTAAAGCAGCTAAAATGCAAGTAAAACTTCAGAAATATACTGATATTGGAAATGGAAATCTAAAGCCAAAATAAAGGACAACAGGGTCTCAGAAGTTTCGAAGATGGCTGCGATTGGCCTTTTGTTGCTGTAAGTAGTATTGAAACACAAGAAATGGGATTTGGCTTAGTTTGTTGTTTTTATGCAAAAAGATTTTTTTTTTTTTTTTTGTAATTTTTCTTATCAAGGCTATTGGAGTAATGTGCCTTTCCCAAGGACACACCACAGTAACTGAACTAGGCTGATCCGGTGGTTGTATTCGAACACGTATCATTTAGGTCGCGAATGTTGCACGCTAACAACTGAGCCACGGCGGCCACTTCAAGATATCATCCAAGTTGTATATTGGTGATTTGTTAATAGCCATCCTCTGTGGTCATTGGCCAGAGGTGGATATGCTCAAGATAAACACGTTCACCTGTCGCAGCAAATTGGCAGAAATTGTACTTAGAATCACGTTTGACTTTTAGGCATTATGCACCTCGGTAATTTCTGTTCCGACACGCAAAACCCAACAAACCACTTTACATATTGATCGGTAGTAGTTTGCAGCTGAGTTCGCGTTTTTTTTTTTTTTTTTTTTTGGGGGGGGGGGGGGGTAGCGGATATCCCTGGAAACTTTGGTGGTATTGCTATTCTATGTAGGATACAAGCATAGTATATTCCATCGCTAAATTTAATTAGATCTTTCTAATCTGATAACATGTTATTCTTCATAACAAAAATACATTCATAAAATATATCACATATGAACTGGTAAGAAGGTATATTAAACTTTCGTCAAAAATCATCCTCACTCTATCATTGAGACTGTAGCTGATTCTCAAAACGACTTTGCAGATATTTCCCAAAATCTTACGTGGTCACCCTACTGAACAAAAGATTTTGTTAATAATGAATTTGTAATAGCAGTTAAGAGTTCTTAATGGAGTGGATTTATCTCCATCAGACTAATTCCTATCAATTATATTCACTTATATTTTTCGTATCCCTGAGACGATCCCAGTTTCTGTCTGAGGTACGTGTTCCCATGATTCGGAGACATTTTGAAAATGTTCCTTTCTCGCCACACGTGACGATGCCAAATGTTAGAAGTAACGATAGTTATCACGGAATCTAGATCATAAGTCGGGATCATACCAGCATTACCGATTTTTGATAAATAATGGACTCCTCTGAGAGAAAATGGTAAAAGCTGTTCCAAATGAGATACCAACAATTCATTCAGAAACTGAATTTAAAATGTAAGAATTATCATGGTGCAAACTTTTCAAAACGTTTGTGTTAGCATCTCTTGGTTATTTGTATTAATTTTGATTAATTAACGATACAATTATGCGTTATAACGGCTTGCCAAGATAATTATCACGTGAAGATACTAACAAGACAAGTTATGTCGACACCTACAGTACATCCCTTATCACGTAGAACATCATATAAAACAACTTTTGCAAGATGCATGCATTTCACTAATGTATGCATCTAATCTGTGTACATCAGTTAACTATACAATTAGGCATTATAGCTGCTTATCAAAGTAAGCTATTTTGTCCCTCAGTTTTAACATATTGAGATAAAACAAATAAAATCTTGTGTTATTGCTGATAGCAGCAAATACATTGTAAAACTCCGATAATATCCACATACATGAACATAAAAGCGCAACAAAATTGAATGAAATAATCCCAAGTCGGAGCGTTCACTGCTTTTAAAGTCCTTACCATGAAATAGATTTCAAAGCCATAGGCAAATAGATCTAGTGAATTTTCATTGTAAGTTGAAGTTCTATACCCAGTTTTCCACGATTGTCCACTAAGTTCTATACCCAGTTTTCCACAATTAAATGTGTACTTACAAGGATGAGGTAGGAAAAATTTCAAACTATTATATACAAACAAATTTACTAATATTACTTATGTTCTAAGTCATAAATAAACTGGAACATAGTCCAAAATATTATCATCGACGTCATTACTGTTGTCAACCAACCAGAAGTCGATATATGTTCGTTTGAAGAGGTGATTTACTTGGTACATATCATTATATCTCCTGTTCCATTATTCTTGTGTGTCTTTTACAACACACGCACAACAACTGGTTTAGTTGGGCTGCGCCCTCTTGAAAGCATTTTGTCTACAAGGCTTTTGGTTTTTGTTGACTTATGGAATGGTCCTTCGCTGTGTTGGGAAACCAGAGGGAAAAATGAAAAAATGAATACGCTGTGAAGAGAAGCCAAAGTACCATTAGGAAAAAATGTAATCCTAAAAAAAAAACACGTTTTTTTTTTTTTTAAATTCCTTTTTAATTTGTTAATTTTTTAAGTTTCTCTGTTTGTTGTTTGCCTGTTTTTCTGTTTTGTTTTTTTTTTTTAATTTTGCTCTTGAAGAGATTTGTATCATGTAAAATATTATAGCATTTATTTAACATATTCAGAGTTCCTAAGTTTTATGAAAAATTATTCTGAATTTCTCAAATTGGGATTTTCTTTCATATATGATTGTGGATATGGTCCAAGTTAACCGAATGCTTTCATCTACCGGAAACTGTGCTTTGACTGGTGTTTAAGAAGTGTTGATACGGCACCGTTCTAACTACAATTAGAATATAGCTATAAAAACAACAACAAAAATAGATGAGCGTAGGATTTACACTTTTTCACTGTTATCCAAGACTATTATTATACTAATATCTTGATGCATTAATTAAATGTATACATCTCGCAAAATTTATTTTATATTATGAAGGGTATATCTGCATTTGAAGAATGCTAAATCGTGTGCTATAAATATCTTAGTTTCCTTTAGTAAATATAAATTTTCATATCTTCAACACCATTCATAAAATAATTGGAAGCTTCATTGCATCATAAGGTTGTTGAAAACAAGATTTCATAGGGTACCCAGACTCAAATGTGTAATATGTATAGGAGGACAGGTAGAAAAACATTGCTTGTTTGTCTCTTTTCTCTAAGCACAAAAGAGCCAGTGTTCCGTTATAGTTTAGATTTCAAGTTCTAAAATACAATGCAATTTTGAAAGCAAATATGGAAGATCAGTAGTTGAGTGGGGTAACTGAGAGCCAAAATTTTGTGGGGGCACTTGAGAGCCAAACGGGAGTTTAACATGGAGGGGGACACTTGAGAGCCGTACGGGAGTTTAACATGGAGGGGGGGGGCACTTGAGAGCCGTACGGGAGTTTAACATGGAGGGGGGTACTCTGGGTACGTACGGGAGTTTAACATGGCGGGGGGCACTCTGGGGACGTATGGGAGTTTAACATGGTGGTACCGTAATGTAGTGACAAAAAAGACAACGTCTACTACCATCAAAAAGGGGTGGAGGGTGGGTAAGGTGTTTTTGATAGTAGTAGACGTTGTCTTCGTCACTACATTACGAGGGGAGGGAGAGTGTGGGAAGAATTAATCTTTCTTGAAAAAGGGTGGTCCTGATAAGGACCGTTGGAGGAGGAAATAAGATTTTTTATTTCCCCCAACATTGAGTTAGGAAGCCTGGGAGGTGGAACTTGTTTTTCTTCTTCTTCTTCTCCTCCTCCTTCTTCTCAGGTATCCAGTCGGGATGATTCAATTGTCTGAACTTGTTCTGAATTTTCATCCAGTTCAAGTTCAGACGATTGAATTGTTTTTCTCTTTTCTCCTTCACCCACATTAACTTGATTTTGGCCACCTCCTGTTCCATAATTTTTTTAATAATGGTTTCTACTCGGAGCAGGGCCGCTTCTTGTCGAGTGAGGATGATACATTTTAAATGATCATCCAATTTATGGATGTAATCCAAAACTTCTTTAAGAAGTCCTACTCGACAAGGTGAAGAGGAGTTGTTACTCTTCTTAACTTCCTCCTCCTTCTTCACTTCTTGAATTAAATTCAAAATCAAATTAATGTAGGTGAAGTCATCTATTTCCCACTTCCAACTGACTGGATACCACCACATCATTTTTTCCCTATAATACTTAACTTCCACCATCCAGTCCCAGGCTTCCTGTAGATTATCAATGATCTCAAGCATTCTTCAGCAATGAAGTGTGAATGGCGCAACTGTGGAAGGCACCGCTTTATATGCGAGAAGCGCGGACGTGATGGAAAACATCCCCCCTTTTTTTTCCAAAAAAAATCACACACCACATAAAACATACATGGGAGAAGGGATTTTTTTGTTTGAGGAGGGGTAGACTATGCAAAACAAAACAAATATACAAACAACATATAAAAAGCACACACTTATATAGGCAATATTGGAAAAATTAATCTTTTCTTGAAAAAATGGGTGGTCCTAAAAAGGACCTTTGTTTGTTTTTGTTGTTGTTTTTAACAACATGAGCATCTCCTAGAGGGTTTTCTTTTTCTTCTTAAACTTCTTCGGACTTCGGGCCCATACAGCAAAACCCTCTTTAGACAGCCTTGTCTCTCCACATAAGTCTGTCTATACCATGTAGCTGTGTCTGTAATTTTTGTTTTAGCCCATGAAGCTTTTACATACATAAGGAATGCTGGATTAAACAGCATTCCTGAAACAATGTTGGAGGATTCCACACTAACCCACATGATTTGTTTTAGGAGTGGTCTTGGAGAAAAAACCGGTGAAGCTTTTATGAAACCAGCGGTTGTATATATACCTTACGATCGGATTGAAATGGATCCAAATCAACTACCAATCCAAACACGCGTTACAAGTCGGTTGGGTTTTCTTCCAATGGGAAGAGAGCGGGGGTGTGACGTCATCTCGGGTATAAAGGTATCGTAGCATTCGTAGGGGGGTTTATTACTTTTTTCGACAGCCTTCATGGAGACTGAAAAGACAAGTACTACATCAATGTATTGGAGTGATCCTGCAACGATAATGAATGCTGCGGCATTATTGAACTTCCGGCCGGAAGACTTTGATTTAGATTTACTAAATCAAGAGTTTGACAATACTACTGCTACTACTGCTACTACTGTACCAATGGTGGATGATTTTAAAAAAAGACAAATGGAAGAGATGGAAAATTTTGTAAAAAAGCAACGGGAAGAGGAAGAAATGTTTCTTCTTCTTCAACAACAACAGAAAGAAGAAGAAGAGAGAAGAAAACAAAGCGAAGAAGAAGAAATCAGACAGCAGCAGCAGTTACAAGAGGAGGAGAAGAAGGAAACAGGAAAGGAAAGCATCAGTCTTCAAGAAAGAACTGTAAGTCTGTTAGAAGAGATATTATATGAGTTAAAATGGATGACCAATGTCTATAAGTATTCTTTAACTCATCAACCACCTAAACGGAAAAGACCATCACGGGCTAAACAACATTCTTCTTCTAAACCTTCCAGTGCTAGTGAGATGCCACCACCACCACCAACACCACCAGTGACTACCACCATAATGAAAACACCATCAGTAGCAGCAGCATTAACAGGATATGGATTAGGCCGTGGTAAAGGACTACGGCATTTGAAGTTAATTTGAAAGTTTTGTTTTGAAACCAAAAACAAAACAACCCAACGGTCCTTTTAAGGGCCCCCAGATTTCTAGAAAAGAAATCAAATTGCCAAAAAAAATCAAGTTAAAACTTTAAAAAATCCCACCATGATAAAAGTGTGAGTGCGTGCGTGCGTGCATTTCTACTCTAAAACAAAATAACACAAAACCACTTAGTTTTTTTCTCTCCAGTCTGGTGTATTCATCCAATTTTTTTTTACAAAATATTTCAGCAATATAACATATAACACCAAAAAAAATCACACAAGAAACAAAGTTCACTTTCTGTAATGCTTGTGTGGCTTGAATCGAAACACTGGAGTTTCCTTCTCACTGTCTCTCTTGTGTTTCTTCTTCATAGGAATCCTGTTTTCCTTTTCTTCTTCTTCTTCTTCTTCTTCATTCTCCTCACTGTCTTCCATTCTTCTTACTCTCTTCTTACTTTTCTTGATGATATGTTGTTCTTCTTCTTCTAGGTTTGTTAATTTTGAATCCACTTCCTCCCTCTCCTCTTCTTCTTCTTGTTCTTCTTTCTTTTGTGGGCATTCCGAAGACCAATGTCCTGGTCCTTTACAATGATAGCAGATATCTTTCCCTTTATCTCTCTTTTGCTGTTGACGTTTGGGGCAATCTGGAGCCCATTGTCCTTTCTCTTGACAGATGTAACAAGTATCTTCACTTTTATCTCTATTGACAGAGGAGGAGTAGTCTTTACTCTTACTGTACGTAGTATACTTTCGAATCACTGTCTGTAAATCTCTCACCAAAAAAGCAATCTGTCTTTTTGACTCTTCCATCTTTTTCATCAGCTTGAAAGTTCAATCACCAAAGAAGACTGATTCTGAAGGTAAGAAGCTCTCTCTTTATATACTCTTCTCTCTCTATATAAAGGTACCTGGGTGAAAAAAACTCAATCAGTTTCAAATCAGAGTTCAAGATGAAAAGATCACGTCCAAGCCATGATAAATCAGAACCAGAACAAGAACAAGCCAAGAAGCCACGGCGACGAAGGTATTCCGTGCCTCCTGAAACACCCTTAGAGGAATTACTGGCTCAAGTCCATGCCAGTGACTTTGAAGACGAAATGAGTGAACAACCTGAAACCCAAACTTCCAAACCACCACCACCATCCAAAACCAAAACCAAAACCACTACTACCAACACCAGAACCCCTGACCAAGAAAGTCCTACTACCGCTACCGTGGCTCCTGAAAATTACTATCGGATTCGAGAGACACAAAAAATCACTTCTCGAAAATTTAGGACCACGGCGTATACTCACACAGTACACTTCAAAGACTTCAAGTCTCAAGTACCTCCCGAGAAAGCGGCGCGGTTCATTAGCAATTTGTGGGAATCTGTCTTACAGAACTTGAAGCGCCAATGTGGAGCCAAAGAAGAGGATCGCTTGAGACTGGCCATTCATCATGACCAATTGAAGAGTCCCGTTTGGATTGAATTTAGTACTCCGGCAGAATTAACGCCAAACAAAGTTATGTCTAAAATAGAACATGTACAACAATCCAATGACAAATTTACCATCACCGATGGAAAGGCAACCCTTTACATGACCCACGTTTCTCCACCTCGAGGAAGTGGTGGTCAAAGAAGAAAACCGTTATCGGTGGACGATCTTCTTACTACCAAACGCAGTGTCGTCCAAATTAACAATACTGAAGATTCAATGTGCTTAGCTCGAGCTATCGTGGTGGGCCGCACCTATGTTAACAAGAATGAGAGCAAAGAATGGAAAAAAGCCTGGATGAACATTCGACGATCGCAAAGACCCCAACAACGAAAAGAAGCAGAACTCTTGTTGAAACAAGCAGGGATCCCTAAAGAGACCGTGTGTGGCATTTCTCAATTACAGCAACTTCAAGATATTTTGGCTCCTCATTATACGTTAAAAGTTCACCCTCAAGAAGTGCGCAGAGCTCTACTGTTTCGAGGCCCTGATTTTCCTGAGGGAAAATACATTCATCTTTATCACCATCAAGAACATTTTGATACCATTACCAGTATTACCGGATTTTTGGGATACTCCTACTTCTGTGAGAAATGTAACAAAGGGTGTAATAGTCGGGAGCATCACATTCGTTGTGGAGCAAGATGTCGGGGCTGTTTAGCCGACCCACCATGCCTTCCTGAACCACAACAACATCACATTTATTGTGAAACCTGTCGACGCCGTTTTGTTAGTCCTACTTGCTACCAACAACATCGCAAGACCCAAGGTCACCAACAAAAATGTGCTTGTGAGTTATTACAATCGTGTTCTACGTGTGGACAACTGATTCGTTCCAACAACTCCAAGAGACACGTTTGTGCTGGCAAGAAAAAATGTTCTATTTGTCATCAGATCGTCGATTTTGATCATCGATGTTTTATTCAAAAGTTTGACAAGACAGAGAAGAAAGAAATAAAGATGAAGAAGAACAAGAAACAAGTAGATTTCATCTTTTTTGATTTTGAATGTATGCAAGAAACAGGCACTCACATTCCTAATTTTTGTGTAGCCCATCGGGCTTGTGATCAGTGCATTCAAGAATCGATTCATTTTCACTGTCCTTATTGTAGTAGGATTCCAGGAGGACGTGAAAAAATCTTTCGTGGAGTGAATACTTTGTCGGAGTTTGCTGAATGGGTTTTAGACCCTACCACCCACGACAGTTGGAGCGAAGAAGACATTCATCGTTACGGAGATTGTCATCGGTATGCTACCGTCATAGCTCACAATTTTTCGGGATACGATGGACAGTTTTTACTTAATTATTATTTGAACCATGGAACCGAACGTCCTGAAGTCACCATGAACGGAAAAAAGCTCATCTACATGAAAGTAGGACAAGTTCAATTCAAAGATTCGATGAGTTATTTGACCATGCCTTTGAGTCGTATGCCAAAAACGTTCGGCATGACAGAAATGGCCAAAGGTTACTTTCCTCACTTCTTTAACACGGAAGCTAATCAACAGGCCGTCCTACCTCATTTACCTGACCTTCATGATTACGACCCTGACGGAATGCGACCCGAATAGCGAGAAGCTTTTCACGCTTGGTACCGTGTTCACCAGAACGATCCCTTTGACTTTCAAGAGGAGATGCTCAAATATTGTCGATCGGATGTAGATATTTTAAGACGTTGTTGTGGAAAATTTCGAGAGTTATTTCTCGATAGTGCGGAGGTCGATCCTTTGAAAGATGCAGCCACCTTACCTAAAGCCTGTTCCTTAGTCTACAGACAAAATTTCATGCCCGAAAACCAACTTGCCATCATCGACTCCAACACGGGACTCTTTGCTAGTCGTCAATATTCGGTCAAACCTTTACGTTGGCTTCATTACTTATGTCAAAAAGAAGACAAATGGATACAACATGCTAGAAACGGAGGAGGAAAAAAAAAGATTGGAGGTTATTCCGTGGATGGTTGGGATTTAGAAAACCCACACATAGTGTACGAGTTTCAGGGATGTTTGTTTCACGGATGCCCTACTTGTTATCCTAACCGAGACATGAAAAGCCCTTATTCTGATTCTACCATGGATCAGTTATACGAACAGACTTGTCAACGACGACTCCAGTTAGAAAGTCAAGGTTACGAAGTGATAGAAATGTGGAAACACGAATACGATCGACGTTTGAAAATCGATCCTGAATTTAAAACCATCACTCAAAGTAACGATGTGGCCGACATCGAACCTTTAGATCCACGCCACAGTTTATTTGGAGGACGAACCAATGCCACTCGTTTACTGTACGACGTGAACGAATCCCAAGGAGAAGAAATCAAATACATTGACGTGTGTTCTTTGTATCCTTGGGTGTGTAAATATTCTCGTTTTCCTACTGGACACCCTGAAATTTTAACAGAACACATTGACGTGGAACACATTCGTCAATACGAAGGATTAATCAAATGTAAAGTTTTACCTCCCACAAACTTGTTTCATCCCATCTTACCTTGCCATTGTCAAGGAAAATTGATGTTTCCTTTATGTCGGACGTGTGCCGAAACGTGTAACCAAGATCATCCCTGTCACCACACGGAGGAAGAACGGTCAATGATAGGAACGTGGGTCAGTGCCGAATTGTTTCGGGCATTGGATCGTGGATACCGTTTATTGAATGTGTATGAAATTTGGCACTTTCCAACTACAGCCCAATACCAAAAGGACGACGCCACTAATCATCCAGGCATTTTTTCGGGGTACGTGAACCAATTTCTCAAACTGAAACAAGAAGCTAGTGGTTATCCTTCGTGGTGTCAAACTCCCGAAGACAAAGTCCGATTCAAAGAAGAATACCGTGACATCGAAGGCATCACTTTAGAAGACGTAGAAAAAAATGAAGGAAAAAGATCGTTTGCTAAAGTGATGTTGAATTGTTTGTGGGGAAAAATGGCTCAACGTACGATCTTACCCAAAACGGAATACGTGGACGATCCTTATCGTTACTTTAAACTGGTGGACGACAAAAGTATTCTAGTCAAGCACGTCGAAATTGTCCGTGAGGATTTGATCATTGTTAATTTTGAAGATGAACCCAAGTTTGTTAAACCTGACAAGTTTAGTAACGTAGTCATTGCCGCCTACGTGACTGCTCATGCTCGTTTGAAATTGTATGACGAAGCGTTAGAAGTCTTGGGAGATCGTGTTCTGTATTTTGATACTGACAGTTGCATTTACATTCATCGCCCCGGTTGCCCCCACCCTACCATTCAAGGAGATCGTTTAGGAGCCTGGACAGACGAGCACCCTCAAGATACCATCCTGAGTTTTTCTAGCGGTGGCCCTAAAAATTATGGGTACCGATACCGAGACCCTCAAGGTCAACTTCACACCTCCTGTAAAGTCAAAGGATTGACTCTGAACTATCGAACTAACCAAGTCGTGAACTTTGAGGTTTTAAAAAATGCTCTGCTGTCTGGACAAGTGAAAGATTTTCAAGTAGCCACGTTAGAACCTCACAAGATTGTTCGCCTACCAAATCATCAAATCGTGACTCGTCCTGTTCAAAAAGTGTATCGTATCGTGTACCAAAAAAGAGTGAGACTTCCAGATCACACCACTTTACCTTACGGACACGCCGATTTGGAGAAGTGTAAAAAAAGGAAACCCTCTTGAAAACAAAAAACAAAAAAAAAAAGATGACTTCAACATGGGTCTTGCCTGACTATGCTGATTGTACCAGTCGATTGAAGACGTTTAAAAAATGGCCTAAAGGGGATCGATTACCCACAGCCATCTCTTTAGCCAGAGCAGGATTTGTCTACTTTGAACAGGGAAGTTTAGTGAAATGTTTTAGTTGTGGTGCAAGCATTCGCATGAGTCCTAAAGATTCAGCTATTGTGGAACATACCAGATGGTCACCAAACTGTACTTATCTTTCTTTGGCGTTTCCACGGATCACATTACAATAAGACAACACCAAAAGAGATGACTTCAACAACAACAACAACAACAACAACATGGGCTTTGCCTGACTATGGTGAGTGTGGCAGTCGCTTGAAAACGTTCAAAAATTGGCCTAAACACATGCCTGACTATTGTTATTGTTCTCATCGATGGAGCACCAAATAACTTAGGAACAATGGATTACCTACTTCCTACGCTTTAGCCAGAGCAGGCTTTGTTTACTTTGGACAGGGAACACAAGTTCAGTGTTTTAGTTGTGGTGTCACTATTCGTATGGATTGTAAGAAATCCGCTCTCCTGGAACATACCAGATGGTCACCAAACTGTGCTTACCTTTCTTTGGCGTTTCCACCGATCACATTACAATACTTTTCGGATGGTACAGTCAACAGGTATAAAAAAGGAACCCCTTCCAAGCCTAACCTTCATTCTGACTTTTCACGTGAACCGAGCAAGAAGAAAAAAAAATAGATGAGTATTTTTTCCAGTTTTGAGGAATTTGAGTGCGATGCGGAACCATGCCATGACGAGACCGATGCCGTACGTTGTGACATCGTGGATTCAGTCACTCACCGGCGATCCAACTCAAAAGATGCAGGACGCCCTTTATGGTTTACTAATCGTACACAAAACGGTACTCCCTGCTGCAGACCTAATGAATTGATGATACCCTTGGCTGTGTCTTACTATTCCAAGTACGAAAATCGTCTCGAGTCGTTCCAAGACAAGTGGCCAAAATATTTAAATGGACCTAAACCCGAAGCTTTAGCCAGATCTAGATTTTTTTACGTGGGAGTTGGAGATCAAGTGAAGTGTTTCAGTTGCGGTGTGAGACTTCGCTATTGGGAGCCTTACGACTTAGCTGACATCGAACATGCTCGATGGTCTCCGCATTGTCAGTTCTTACCTTTAGTGGCTCGAGAAGAATACGGATACGATGAACCAGATACCAAGAAGTAATACAATGGAGGAGAAGAATACTTCTTCTTTAGAAGAACTTATTTGTGGTTTACCTTTAGAGTTACAAGATCGAATTTTTCAGTTTATTCCTCCTACTTTAGAAGATCGTATTAGTAAATTACCTTTGGAGATACGAGAACGGATTTACCAAGATTTTGTTCACATTCAACTGAAACGTAAAGAACAGTTACATCCTTTACGACAGACCTGTTGTAACCAATGGTATTTGAAGACAATAAGACAATTGATTGCTAAGAAGATATTCAAATGGTCAGACATTGATGAAGATTTACATCACCATTTTAAGAAATTGGTAGGGGCTACCTACAATGTAGCAGTGGAATATAGAATTCCATGGAAGGATGTGAAGGAAAAAAATGTGACTAACATAGACGAATACCAAAAACTGTTAGAAGAACTGTCCCCTCAAGCCGAAGCGCCTTTTCATTTTTTGAAATTAGATAGGATAATCACTGAATCTTGTGTTGGATCATATTCATATCCTTTACCTACCGATTCCGTTTGGTTGGTGTGTGAGTATTTTGTCACCAAGAAACCTACTCTACAAGATCGAATTCGTGACTTGCCTTCAAAGTTGCAAAAACGGATTTACGATGAGTTGGTTCAGATTCAAGTGAAACGTAAACTTCAAGTGATTCCTCGATTTCAAGGCTATGGCTACTTTCGTCGCATCAGAAAATTGATTATGAACAACGACTATCACCAGTATCGTGAAGAATACAAAAGAGAGGTATTTCTTTCCAAATCGGAAACTTTACCCAAGTACATTAGTGGTTTGCCTTTGAATGTGCGAGAACAGATTTACCAAGAGTTTGTGAAATTACAAGTGAAACGTAAACTCAAAGTCATTTCTCGAGCTGTGAACTATGCTATCTTCCAAAGTCGTAGAAGACTGATTCTGGCAAACTTATATTGCAATAGCTACGTTCACGGAGACTTTCTCAAAAGGTACCAACCTTGGGAGCCTGGCTATAAAAACATGCCACCCAAGATACCAACCTTAGCCATCGACCCCTATAAAGAGGAGGCGGCACGTCTCTGTTCACGTCACTCGTGAAACGGATTCTGTGGAAGGAAGTCAAACATGAGCAGCCTTCATGCTTTATCGGTACATGAAAGAGAAATTATACTCAAAGTGTTGAGAGTGGTGATGAACATTCCAAGTGGGGAAGAAGACATTAGAACAAATTTATCTTGCCGTGACACGTTTGAAGAAGTGTGCCTTGTTAGTTGGATGCACCAACAACTTAGCGGTTGGAAAGATATACGTGACTGGAAAAGTGTTGGCTTCGATGCTTGGCTACAAAAAGTACCACAGTTTGCCAAAGATCTAGCCCGTCACCACTAAGTGTCTAGTATTGTTTGACACAGCCTGGCTATAAAAGAGTGGGTATGCCTGAACTCTACACGCCAGTTGTGAAACTGATTCCGTGGAAGGAAATCATAGATAAAATTCAGACCTTAGAGGATTATAAAAAAGTGATACAAGAACTGTGTCCATTGAATTTTGGACGTTATGTGGTATGTGCCATAGTGACTTCTTATCTTGGAATTCGTTTTCCAGGACATTCGTTGTGGACTATTTTTGAGGACAAGTGTTTGCCTTGGATTCTTTTGAATGATCCGTAATTGTTTTGGACTCAATTGTTGTTGTTGAGTTCCAAAAAAAAACAATATGACCGTGTGTTCTTCTTCGGACTTGGTAGAAGAAGAAGACTATAAAAACTTGATTTTATCAGTCCACGAAAGAAACATTGTACGTAAAGCGTTGAGAGTGGTAATGAAAATTAGTGACGAACTTCCATGTGAAGAAGACATTTGTCACACTTTATCTGTGTATAAAACATTTCAAGAAGTGTGTACTGCTAGTGAGTTACACCAAAAACTTTTCCATTGGAAAGATGTACGCCCCTGGAGAAACCTTGGTTTCCAATATTGGTTACAAGAAGTGGCCCAGTTCAGCAAAGATTTGGCCACTTGTTCATAAGGTTCTAAAAGTGAAAAAATGGGAACCTCGATGGGAAGCCCTAAAAGAAGAAAAAGAAGAAGTACCTGACACCACCACTGTGGTTCCAATTCCTCTTGAGGAACACCACCAACACCACCCTTCTTTACCACTACCGTCGTCAGAGGATTCCAAAAAAAAAAAAAAAAGACGAGCAGAAGAATGTCACCCCAAAACACAGTGTCTTTCAATTGTTGTACATTGACGTGTTTATATGACAGTTTGATGGTTTTAGTAGGAGCCTTCATTGTGTACCTGATGATTTTACTTTGCTATTTTCTCACTCGTACTGTAAAAAATGAATGACTTGTAAAAAAATATGTTATTTGTTGGTTGGTTACTTTTTTTTCTAAAAAAAATAAACGTGTATGAAAACGTATAAAATGCCTTGGGTTTTTTGTCTTCTTCTCAAAAATCTTCTTACCTCAATCATGGCTACATCATCCTCCTCTTCTACTACCTCGTCTGCTTCCTCCTCCTCTTCTGTGGTTAAAGTGATTGACGAAAAGTTAGATCGTCAAAGTTGGAATGCTTTGTATCTGCGCCATCCATTTAACATGTTGATTGCTGGACCCAGTGGTTCAGGCAAAACCGAATTTGTCAAACGATTGATCGAACACAAAACTGATTTGTTTGATCGTCCACCTCAACGTATCGTGTGGTTTTTACAAAGAGTGGCAACCGTCTTACACGTTATTGAAAGAAAGTCAAGGAGAAAACCATTTCCTTTGTGGATGGTATTCCTCACGAAGACGATGGAATCGTGTCTGACGTGAGTCAAACTCATTTAGTTATTTTTGATGACATGTTAGGAGAAGACGAAGAAGAAATTAAACTTTGGTTTACACGAAAAGGACACCATCGTAATGCTAGTATTGTCTACATTACACAAAATTTATTTCAACAAAGTAAAGCTCATCGAACCATTAGTTTGAATGCTCATTACGTGGTCTTGTTTAAAAGTCCCAGAGACAAATCTCAAGTACAAGTGTTAGCCAAACAGTTAGGGGCTCCTTGGCTCAATTATGCGTACTACGATGCCACTTAAACCCCTCACGAGTATTTACTCATTGACTTAAAACCGACCACTCCTGACTATTTGAGATTTCGTGCCAGTATCTTTCACTCTTGGGGTCAAGAAGGTGGTCCTGTCATTTACACGTCCCCTTCAGCTCATTTTTTTTTTAAAAAAAAAAACTATAAAAACAACCTACGACGTCATTTCAGTCTCACACTCTTTTTGAGAGAAGATGACTTCCTTTCAACCTCATCCTTCGGCTAAATTGATTCGTGCCTTGTATGGTATCAGTCGTGAAAAAAATGCACAAGTCCGTGCTCATTTGTTAGAAGCGAGTCTTAAAGAAGTGTTACGATGGTTTACTTTGACAGCACGTCAATTACTACAAGGCATCATTCACATCCCTCATCAAACTCAACGTTTTTTTCAAAGACATAAAGTAGCATTGTCACAACTGGCTGATCCAAGAATCGATTCACGGACTAAAAAACAAATCATTTTAACTCCTGGTGGAAGTGGTTCTTTAGGAGGAGTCATGATTCGTTCCCTTTTGAAATGGGATCCTAATGCCCAAACCAAAGTCAAAAAACCCAAATCACCTAAAAAGAAGAAAAGTCCAAAGAAGAAGAAGAAAACCAGCCCAAAGAAAAAGAAAAGTCGTGCCCAGAAGAAGAAGAAAAAAAAACACCACACCTACCACTAACACCCGACGTAAAAGAGGTACTGCAGCCAGGACGCAAACGTACACCCGCAAAACACCACCACCACTACCCTTACCATCATCACCACCACCATCACAGTCCCCCATGATGGCGAGGTCTCCTTTTGCGTCCACCTCTTCCTCTTTATCTTCTTCACCACCCCTCTTTTACCATGATGCCTGTCAAACCAGACTTAAAATCCGTGTTTCCTAATTTGATGCAAAAATGGAAACCAATTTCTAAAGTTACCTTGTCGGGACCGTCGACTTCAGCTGATTTAGCCATGGCAGCAGCCACCCACAAAGCACCATCCCCCTAAAACCAAAGTCCAAGAAAGAACTGGCATCTTACAAAGTTTAGTGGATTTATCCAAGAAGAATTGAGACGATTTAGTCCCTTGAAAACACCTCAACGTCGAGTGAGACCTGTCGTGAAGTTGGTACGTCGTGCAGACAATCAGTGGAGACGTATTCCAGTATAAATAGAAGGGTACCCTGCTAAAAGACTTCAGACTTGTTTTCTACCGACTAAAAAAGATGGCTCCTAAACGTGTACATCACCCACCACCAAAAAAAAGAAGAAGAAAACCACCACCAAAAAAGGACGACGACGACTTCCCCCTCGTCTGGCGAAACATTGGGATGTCTTGTCTGTCTTGACCAAATCCAAACCTCCCATGCGAAAACAACTCATTCAAACAGCTCCTAAAGAAATCATTGATACCGTGTTAATGTTGTTTGAACGTGTTGAAAGGAACCGGTACCTTTGTCCAAGATACAGAAACAAAAATTAGGGAAACATCGGAACGTTCTTCGTCAAATGGTGAAAAAGAAAATACCTCTTCAACAAAAGAAAAAAATGTTAGTACAACGAGGAGGATTTCTACCTATGTTGATAGGCCCGTTGTTAAAAATAGCCGCTCCTTTGTTAGGAACGATTGCTGGACCACTTTTAGGAGGGGTCATACGATAACCCCCCCAAAAAAAGAAGATAAAAAGGACCACCCTTCTCTGAAATGACCACACCTTTTTGGTACCTTTGAATGAAATGGAAGGACGAAAACTGACTTTAGTACCTTACAAACGATGGATGGAATTTCATCGTTGGAACGAACAACGGATACCTCATTTACCACCCAATCCTAATCTCAACGAAATGTCTCAGTTACAACAAGAATTACAATCCCTGATGGAACAAAACAATGTGTCTGAAACAGAAAAATCCCAACGGCACGGTCAGCTTTTACAACGTCTACAACTCTTTCGCCAAAAAGCAGTCGACGAAACAGCTCCACCCACTCTGAGAGATTTTAAGGCTCTGATGAAAAGCGAACCTAAAGTCAAAGAAGAAGAAGAAGAAGAAGAAGAATTACCAACTCCACCTTCTCTTAAAAAGAAAAAAAAGTTAGCCACGCCCAGTTGGATGAAAAAGATGTTGTCTACCCCTTTACCCTCAGAAGAGAAAAAGAAAGAAGTGAAGAAAGAAGTCAAAACAGAACCGATGACCCCTGATCAAACTCCCTTTACCCCAGTAGCACGTCGGACACGTAAACAACAACAATCCAAAAAGATACCTTACGAAGAAAATAGAATTGGAACTTGGTTGACTTATTGAGAAGAAAAAAAAATCATGGAGAAACTGTTAGCTACCATTTATTACAATCCTGGTCATGCTGCTGGTTACGGAGGAGTTCAAAAATTATATCGAGCTGCTAAAAGTCAATTGAAAAGTGTACGTTTGCCTGAAGTACGACGATGGTTACAAGAACAATCGACGTACACGTTACACAAACCCATTCGACGTAAATTTTCTAGAAGTACCACTCAAGTGGAAGGGATCGATCATCAATGGCAAGCTGATTTAGCGGACGTCTCTCATTTAGCTACTTACAATCGTGGTCACAAATATTTGTTTTGTGTCATCGATGTGTTTAACAAATTTGCTTGGGTCGTGCCTTTGACTTCTAAAAGCAGTACCGAATTGGTACGGGCCTTAAAATTGGTCTTGAAACAAAGTGGACGCCAACCTTTACGATGGCAAACGGACAAAGGCACCGAATTTCTAAACCAAGCTTTTCAAAAAGAATTGAAACAAAGACAAATTCATTTTTTTACGACCGAAAATCCTGAAACCAAAGCCAGTATCGTGGAACGTTTCCAATGAACTTTGAAAGAACGCATGTGGAAATATTTTACACATCAACATACTCTCAAGTACATCGATGTGTTACCTCGTTTGGTCAAAGCGTACAATCAATCGTACCATCGTAGCATTGGATGTACCCCCGAAGAGGTCAGCCCTGAAAACGAAGTGACCGTGTTTGATAAATTATTTGGTTCACCACAGAAGAAAAAGAAAAAGACACCCTTGTTGGAGTTAAAGACGGGAGATTGGGTTCGCATCGGAAAAACCAAACGTACTTTTGACAAAGGTTATTTACCTAACTGGACTACCGAATTGTTTTCGTGTCACTACCCCCGTCCGTGGTCGTGATCCTCCCGTCTATAAATTGGAAGACATGCACGGTGAAGTACTCAAAGGAACATTTTTACTTGCCTGAGTTACAACGAGTGACTAAAAAAGAAGACACCTTGTTACGACATCGAAAGTATTCTCGAACAAAGAACACGTAAAGTAGGTAAACGACGAGTAGAAGAAGTCAAAGTACGTTGGAAAGGATATCCCCCTAGGTTTGATTCTTGGATTGCAGCTTCTCAAGTCGTCGACTATAAAAAGAAAAAGAAGTAAACTCACAACATGCCATTCAACACAGTAGCTACTCAGACGACGACTTCAACGACTCCTTCGCAAAGTTCTTCTCTTCAAGAATTACAAAAACAACCACTTTGGGTGTGGTGTGGAGAAACGTGTGCCCTAAAATCGAATCGTCTTTTTCTGCCAAATCTTTGTAGTGTATTGTGTCATCGGAGCAGCGATTGCTAATTTGAGTTTACAACAAGGAGACAAACAATTGTGGACTATTTTACTGAGCAGTTGCATCGGTTATCTTTTTACCCTAGTCCCTCTTTGAAATTTACGACGACGAACGACAACAGCCACCACAACAACGCCAGTCCATCTTCTTCTTCTTCGTCCAGTTACCACCACCACCAAAATACTACCAGTCCTCTTTTGTAACCTTTTGAACATCCTTCTTCTGTTCACTTGAGTGACACCTCGGACACCAGAACAACCACTTTGGAACTATGAATGACCAATTTTATTTAACGTTACCTAGTGACAGTTCCATGGATGTGTTTCCCAACAACAGATTGTGTTGTTTCCCGGCCAAATTACCTCAAGCCATTCAATTGGATCACGATGCTCATTGGGAAGTGAGTTTGGTAGAAATCATTCATCCTACGCAAATCATAAACATCAACAAAAACTCAAAAAACACTATGGTTGTAAAAATCTTGAACAAAACTCTACATGATGAGTTGGTGAATAATGATCCTGAAATCTGGAAAAAAAACCCTGAAGATCCAAACATGAAGGGAGCATTCAAAAAGTTAGTACCAGATCCTAAATCTACTCAACCTACTGTATATTCTCAGATTACTCTGAGAATTCCTACAGGATATTATTTTAGTCCTGAACATTTGGTGGACACCATTAGAACCCAGTTTGCACGGCAATTCAAAAAGCCATATCAGTAGCCAATAAATTTGTAAGAATTGCTTACCATGCTTTGTCACGCCGGTTAATTGTCCAATTTTTCAAAGAGAGAGGGCAACCTCATTACTGAGAAAGATAAAGGTTTACCTTTGGAAGAGAGAAGATATTGAGCATTGAATTTTGCTCTGGATTGTTTGGTATTTTGGGTGGAAATAAAGATTTTACTTCTGACAGTGATTTTAGAGTTTGGAACCAACGTAGAATTTGGACATAAATTTAAACATCCTATTGAATTGAATGGTGGACTGAATTTAATGTTTGTGTACTCCGATGTGGTGGAGTACAACGTGGTGGGACACACATCTGCTCCGTTACTGAGAGTCATGCCTTTAAAATTGGATATTGGTGGTGGTGGTGGTTCTAGTGTTGCTGTGGACGAAGAGGGTGGAAGTACTACTACCACTAGTAATTCTAGTATTGGTAGGCAACACCTTTCACGTTCACCGTGAATTTGTACATCCTCAATATCTTCCAGTCAGTAAATCGTATTTTGACAGTGTCCAGATTAGTATAAAAGGAGATTTAGGACAAGATGTACCATTCATTGACCAAGGAAAAGTCACGGTGAAACTACATTTTCGAAAAAAACAACAAATTCTCTAACATTCCTCAAATAAAAAAATGTATCCAGTATACAAAGGAGTGGCTCGACAACGAGGACATGGTTTAGGAGATATGTTAAAATCAGCTTTTCGCACGGTAGCTCCTAATTTTGAAACCAATGGTGACTCGAGGATTTCATGCCTTAAAAGATGCCGCTTTGACACAAGGAAAAGAATTTTTGCAAAATGTCCTCATCGACAAACAAAATCCAAAAGAAGCCTTTATGAGAGCAGGCAAAAATGTGTTGATGACGACTGGTAAAGATCTTTTAGGTCCTCCGAGAAAATCCTATAAATACGCTTCACGCTTCAGGCTCTGGCATTACTTCACAGCAGTAAGGACAAGGTAGAAAGAGACGACGACGACGAGCTCGAAATCCTTTCAAAGTTCATAAAAGAACACACGGCAGTACTTCCAGAAAGAATAGAAAAAGAAGAAGAACTGGTAGAGAATTAGACGTATTTGATTATTAAAAAACTGTGAAAATGATGCACCGAGATTCTTGCGAATGTACCAAGTCAGAACTGGATATGTTTTCTATGCGTCCACCATGATGACGATGCAAGAATCCCAATGGGTGGAATTTCATCCTGTATCGTCTTTGACGGAATCAGCTCCTATCGAATTTGAAATCAAAGGACAAACCGAAGATTACATCGATCTGAATAACAGGTTACTTGTACCTGAAACTTCAAGTACAAAAAAATGACAACAGCCTTCCTGGGAAGCTTCCCTAGTCGCTCCCGTCAATAATTTCTTTCATTCTTTGTTCAGTGGAGTAGATTTGTACTTGAATAACAAACTGATCAGCAGCAGTTTGGATTACTTACCCTTACCGTGCTTATGTGGAAAATCTCTTGTCGTACGGAAAAGATGCCAAGAACACTCATCTGGATGCTTCTGTGATCTGGAAAACTGACACCGCGGGTGCCTTCAACGACATATCCCCGACAGTAGGGCGAGGATTGACAAGACTGATGATGCTAATCATAAAATAATTCCAGCAGAGCCGCACAATGTGGGATTTAACGACCGCCGAAAGATAATCAGAGGGGACAGTTTAGAACTGATGGATCGTTTGCATTTGGACATGTGGTTGCAAGACAAGTATTTGTTGAACGGAGTCGATGTACGTTTGAGACTAAAATCGCAGTAGTGCCGCTTTCCATTTGATAGCTTTTTCTAACGAGTGGAAAACCATCATTCAACAAGCCAAACTTTACGTGCGACGTGTGGAAATCTTACCGAAAGTAGCTAACGACATCAGTCAAACCTTGAGCAGAACCACTGCTAAGTATCCTCTTAGACGTGTGGAAGTGAAAACCTTTACTGCAGACCTCTGGACTCCGATCCATAGTCGAAGATCACATCTTCCAAGGACAGCTCCCTAAACGTTTGATCATTGGTATGGTTTCTAATTCTGCCTTCAACGGAACATCACTCAGAATCCATTCCAGTTTGAACACTTTAACGTCACCAAGATAGATGTTAGTCGAGATGGTAAGACCTTGTGTACCAGACCTTTTGAACCTGACTTTGGTGCCCAGAAAAATTACTTACGATCTTACTTGAGTCTATTTGAAGCCACAGGTCAGTTAGGTCGCGACACCAGCCACGGCATTTCGTACGAGGATTATGCAGGAGGGTATGCCTTGTGGGGATTTGATTTCACTCCGGACCAAGGCAGCGATGAAGGACATTTCCACCCTATAAAATCAGGCCCTATTCGTGTGGAACTTCAGTTTGGTCAACCTCTAGCCCAGACAGTGAACGTCGTCTTGTATGCAGAATTTGATAACACTCTAGAAGATCAACAGTTTAAGAGAAGTGATTGTAGACTATTAGAAGAAAAAAAAGATGCCAGAACGTAGAACCTATTCAGATAGATGAGGGATTTTGTGAAGTGATTCACCAGTCACAAACTACTACCACCAAGGAGGATAATAATGATGAAGTCATTCATTCAGTACCTCGAATAGAAGAAGAAGAAGAAGAAGAGACCTAATTAGTGTTGTTACCGAGTTTGTTGGATTTTATCCTTCTCGAAGGCCAGAACACGAAAAACAGTTAGTGACCTGTTATGCTAGGAATTGAGTCCAATCATTAACAGGTCTGATTAAAGAACAATGTTATGGATGTCAAAACGATCATCCCAGTCAGATACAACACGACAAATGTATGATGTTGACAGGTGACGAACAATTGATGAATATTTGGAAATGGCCCTGGTCAAAACTCTCAGTTGAACACGTGTTTGAGACAGTGGTATAAAGTCTTGCAGACTTCTTCTTTTCCTCCACTCATTCCTCGGAGATCAAACGGATTCGAAAGACTCATTGAACAGAGTGCAGAACCTATCCACCAACGTAATAAATATTCCCTGAATTGCAAGACAGAACATTCAAGTTTAAAGTTCAGGTTGTGAATTGATAGTGAGTTATTCCATTGAAGAAAAAAATGGATACCAGGGTACTTCATTACTTATTGAATCGAAGTTCCTATACTTCTTCTTGGAATCCTGTGGTATGTGCTAAAGATGAACTACCTCATCACGAAAACCAAAAACGTTCATGCTTATGTCATCAATATTGACGACAGTCATCTACCAGGAACCCATTGGATTGGCGTGTACTTACCCAAACGATCACAATGGTGGTGGTGGTGTGGAATATTTTGATTCTTATGGATTACCTCCCTTTGGAAAAAGACATTATCGAGTTTATGAGAAGAAATGCCATCTCAACTCGATTCAATAATGTGAGACTACAAGGATCAGATTCTATGGTGTGTGGACAATACTTGTGTTCATTATCTTCATCAACGCAGTCTTGGATATTCCTTAGAACATTTACTGACTTTTTTTGATAGTGACTATGTTCGATAATGATGCTAGAGTACAACAATTGGTTTTGTCAACGTTATGGTTATCTCTTGTCTTTAGCTCACAATCG
>JAQPZY010001578.1:1800000-2077500 GCA_029931535.1 Margaritifera margaritifera
TAATGTATCATCCATCATCATTGCTATTTTCAACTTCTCAAACTTGGTAGGAATGTTTCTCAGGACATAGGGTACCTAAATTATGTTATGAGGTGCCTCACCAAGCAAAGGTGTGGCTTCCTTAACAACCAAAAAAATGTAAAATCTCCAGAATGACTCAGCCAGTTTTGATGAAACTTAGTAGGAATGTTTCTCATAAAATGTTTTTATCAGTATTATATCCAGGGTTGTTCCCCTACCAATAGTCTGGCTTCCTTAGCAACTGGTCAAAAAACCTATTTT
Source organism: Margaritifera margaritifera (assembly GCA_029931535.1). Lineage (NCBI taxonomy): Eukaryota > Metazoa > Mollusca > Bivalvia > Unionida > Margaritiferidae > Margaritifera > Margaritifera margaritifera. The sequence goes on from JAQPZY010001578.1 coordinate 1,800,283, forward strand.
CAACTTCATATCTAGAACAGCTCAGACAGTTTTGATCAACTTGGCAGGAATGTTTCTTACAACATTCTTTATGAACAATTTGTCTGTGTGGTTCCCTTAGCAAAGGTTTGGCTTCCATAGCAACTAGATGAAAACCTGTTTCAACTTGTTCTCTAAAACAACTGAGTCAATTTGTATAAAACTTGGTTGGAATGGTTATATGACATGCTCTATCAAGATTGTGTATGGTTGATTCCTATAGCAAAGGTTTGGATTTCTAAGTAACCATGTGGAAAACCTATTTTCAAATTATGTTTTTTCAGGAGCTGAGCCAGTTTTGATGAGAGTAGTTAGTAATATTTTTAGGACACTTTTTATCAAATTGTGTTTGGGGTGGCTGCCCTAGGAAAAATGTGGCATCCATAACAACCATATGGAAAACTTATTTTCAACTTCTTATCCAAAATGGCTGAGTCAATTTTGATCAAACTTAGTATGAATGTTTCTTAGGATACACTCTATCTAGATTGTATCCAGGGTGGCTCATCCAGCAACATAGTGGCTTCCTTAGCAACCAAGTACAACTGAGCAGATTTTGATCAGACTTGGTTGGAATATTTTATAAAACATGATTTATTAAAATTGACTTTGGAATTGATCCCCTAGGCATGGATTCTCTAAGAACCATATGAAAAACCATTCTTTTAGCTTATTCTTGATAATGGCTTAGCCATTTTTGATCAAACTTGATAGAAATAAGTATTTTTTCACCTGGTTGCTGTTAAAGCAAAATAGATTCTAGGGAACCATCCTGAACATAATCCTCATAGAACACATTTTGTGAAAATTTCCTACATAGAACACATTCTGTGAAAAAATTCTTACATAGAACACATTCTGTGAAAAATTCCTACATAGAACACATTCTGTGAAAAATTCCTATAAAGTTTGATTAGAATTGTCAGAGCTATTCTACGGTAGTTGAAAGTAGGTTTTCCTGAGGGTTGTATGTGAACAACACGATTATTAGGGGAACTAACTTGCACAAACGTCTGATAGAACAAAACGATGTTCAACTTCTCTAGAAAGACTGAATGAATTTCGCTTCAACTCGGTAGAAACAATTTGTGTAACATGTTCTACCAGATTTGTTTCTTGGATGACTCCTCAGCAATGGTGTGAATTCCAGGGAAAGCTATTTTCAACTTCTGCAGAATGGCTGAGCCAATTTTGTCCCAACTTGTAGGAATTTTTCAAACGCTATGTTCTGCCAGAATTATGTCTGAGATGGCTCCCCTAGCAACAGTGTGGTTTCAATAGCAACCAAGTGAAGAAAAAAAAAAAATCTCCAGGATGACTGAGCCAGTTTTGATCAGACTTGGTAGAAATGATTCTTAGGACATATTCTACCAGAGTTTGTTGGCTGCTATACCTAGCAATGGTGAGGATTACATTGCAACCAGATGGAGGACATGTTTTTGACTTCTTCAGCATGGCTCAGCCAATTTGTGATTAAATGTGTTTTTGACTTCTTCAGCATGGCTCAGCCAATTTTCATTAAACATGGTAGGACTGTTCGTGTGCCATAATTGTATTTGGAGTGGCTCCCCTATCAATGGTGGGGCTTCCTAGCAACCATGTGGAAAACCTACAAATGATTATCATCTCCCATCAAGTATGGCTGTTGTTACTAACATATAAAAAAATGTCATAGAATGAATTTTGTTTCTAAAACTGCCTGACCGTATAAGATCAAATTTGATAGGTATTGTCCTAGCATGAACACCTTTCACATACATAAGATAGATGCCAGTACAATATCTAGTTCAGCTGAAGTTACAAAGAGTAGAAGCACAATTAAATAACATGTCAAATACTACCAGTTTCAACCAAATAGCTAGAAATTATCCTGACATGGGTGTTTTTCAACCCAAGTTACCAGCCTTACTACTACCTTTGTCTTTAGACCAATGTATTCCATGTGAGCGACATCAGGCCAACTTGGGCCTATAAAGCATAGCTGAGACATAGGGATCAGTTTCAAAGGCATTGTTGTCATTGTTGTAGGTGTGAGCATTACATTTTTGCTTGAAGCTCAGTTTCTCTGACACAGATGTATGTACAGACATGAAACTTTGATGGGTATAGTCATCTTGGAGGGTACCACTCACCATTGGCAAAAGTAGGTCACAGTGAACTACTTTCATGCTCCAGTGAACTTTATGTTGTTGCAGTTAGCTTAGTTTCTCTGATACTGTTCAGTGTATGTACACATGAAATCCGATGGGTATATTGATCTTTGAAGGCACTCTTCACCATCCATGGGCAAATGTAGATCCAAGTGGCTTACATTTCACACTCCAGTGATTACATTAAGTTTCTATATGTAGCTCAGTTTTTCTGATACTGTTGTATGTAGTCAAAAAACTTGATGGCTGTATTTATCTTGGAGGGTACTACTCATCACATGCAAAAATTAGACACAGTGACCTACTTTTTTTGCTGGAGCAACTTTGCAAGGTTTTTGGATTATGCCACTACGGAGCAGGCAAGACATAGCATTTCATGGAATTCTTGGTCTAGATAGTTTGTTTTGACAAAAAAGAAAAGAAAAGATTCTGCAAAACAGAATTTGAGAAATAAAACAGTTACTGGAGTATTAAATCTCTAACTGTTCCACTCCATTTATCAGATAATAAATAAAATTTAATGTGCATTTGTGACTTATTTTGTCTATTTTTCAATCTGTCCATAAGGCTTTGGCCCTGGATGATGGCCAGATGTATAAGGAGAGACTGGAGGTGGCTCTACATCGTCTAGAGGTCAGGTCAGAGTTGTACAAGCAACCTGAAAAGCCAGAAGATATAGCAGCCATGATCATTGAGCAGGTGGGCATCCATCTTTTTGTTTGTCTGTTTGGTCACAGTTTTAGTTAGCAGTACTCATCATCAAGCAGATACATTTGAAGTGGCTGATTAATACCCATTTCAAATGTTTTGTGATGTTCTTTTCCTTGTAGAATTCTTCTTTAAAAAAAAATAATATAGACAATTGAATTGTCAGAATGATTTACAGGATATGTTCAATTTTGTGATAAATATACTGGATTTTTTTGTATATCTATTATATTTAGTCCTTGATGACAGAAACATCCACTGAAACTTTTCGTCCAAAATCCATGGTAAGTAATTACTAGTAGAATAATCAGGTACCTAGTTGTAATGCTTCACCTTGTGTTTTTGTAGTGATATCCAGGAAATTCTGTGTTTAAACTAGAAAGTAAAATATAATAAGCATTAATCCAATTATTATTATTTTTTTTTTGGGTGGGGTTGGTTGGTTACGTGGTGTTGAACCTGAGATGAAAAGGAATTATTCTTCAGGCCCAAGAACTTGAAGCTTCAGTAAGCACACAAAAGCAGAACAAGCAGTAATAATAATAATGAAAATAATAACGATAATAATAATGGCAATGTTGCTGCTGATAATAATAATAACAATAGTTCTGGTCTTTGCTTGACTTGAATATTTTAATGACTGTTCAGCAGATTTGAACCATATTTTACAAAGTTGACTTAGAATATTTTTCAAAGTTTTGTCCCTTCATTGACTTAAAATATTTTAATGACTTATGGAAACTAGCATTCATATTTTTGTTTTCAATCATATTTAGCATAAAGCTTCATAATTAGCAAGGTCTAAGATAATATCAATTTCAAGAAAGATTTGGACCATATTATACTGAGCTGCTGTCTATGATTAACTTAGTACCACATCCATTTACTAGTCTTCTAGCTGTCTATGATTGACTGTAGTACTTCATCGAGTTACTAGTGTTCCAGCCTTTTAGGGGTGGTTTGGTGACAATGGCCATATTAGTGGCAACTTCTTGTTTTTCTAAGCTTCAATTCAATGGCAAGATTAGTATATAGTAAAAAGAAAGTTTTCCTTTTCTGCAGTGATAATTAATATGATTCATGGGGGTTAGATTTGGGGGTGGGAAGGGGGTTGAATGATGAGTTTATTCTTTTAAGCTTTAATTCAGGACCAAGATTTGTAATTATTACAAACAAAGTTTTATTTTCCTGTGTTTATATTGTTACGAATCTAAGTATTAAAATATGTAACAGAAAGAAAGTGATACAAATAAAATCAAGTAAAATCAAGAAGTAATTTATTTCCAGACAATTTAAAGTGAAAATTCAAATGACACTTACGACTTTTGTGTTAAATTCCAAATAATCTTAAATATCCTAATCACAAGTCCAAAATAAGAGAATGTTCCGAATGAATTCCAATAGCCTTGAATATCCTGATGTACCACAAAGATGTAATCCAGAATGTATTTGAATGAATGTCCAGATGTACCACAAAGATTTAATCCAGAATGTATTTGAATGAGTTCACATAAATGCCCAAATTATGTAATATTCCAAAAGTCAATGAGCACTTTAGTAATTCCAATGAATATTTTTTTTTAAAAATCCTCTCAAATTATATCTGATTTCAGCAACACAACTGTAATTACTAAAATAGATTCATTACAGATTGATCTTTAGAACCAGAATTCTAGAACAGAAATGAATATCTTTACCAAAATCTGTATATAAATACACATGCCAACATGACCAATGTCACATCAGAATATGAGAATTCTAATGGAAAAATACTGGCCTACCTGACATATGTCACAAAGGTCTAATTGCGAAATGCCTATGAAAATAATGGCCTACCTGATGCATGTCACAACTTATAAGCATGGAGAAAAGTTAAGTATGTATTTTCGAATAACTGTACAACTTACAATCATAAACAAAAGTTAAGTGTGTGAACATCATACATAACAATATTTCATATGACAAAACACACTATATATTTCAACTCGTGGTACAAAACACATTGCATTTTAATGTGTGGTTTTTCCACTCATCAACATATCATGCTTATTGTACCACATGATGAAGTATATCCAATATTAGTGCATAAAAAGAAAATATCCTATATTTATTTATAGAAAGTAACTAAATTAGGGGACACACTGATCTCCTTTGAGGTCTTCTGTTACATCTTAATCATTCAAAAATTATTATGTTATGTCAAATCCTGTTCTAGTGTCTGTATGGCATTGGTAAGAAGAGAAGACAAATTAACAATTGATGAACAAAACTCCCACTTTTATTGTTTGTTTTCAGGCAAGGAAGGCTGACTCGGGGACAATCCGTATGAAGAGATCTCTGCTAGTGAAGGCAGGTGAGGCCTTGGCCCCTGATGCCTTCCTTCTTGTCCTGGACAGTGAAAGTGACACTAAAGGTCAGTTACTTAAGAGATACACCATGTCAGGTGGTGATGTAAGGGAACATGTAAAATCCTGACAACTTATGTTCAATAAAAAAAAAATTTAAAAAATTTCGTTTCACAGGATCTTAACATAGTTGGTATGACATGATGTAAACCAGATTCATATTTTCCTTTATGTGTTTGATGTAATTTTGTAACACAGGATCTAAGCATAATTTGTATGACATGACATAAACCAGATTCATATTAACCTTATATGTCATATTTCATGTTGACATACAAGCTCTACATATAATTGGTTTAACATGACATAAACCAGATTCATATTTCCCGTATGTGTAGTATGTCATTTTGTCACAGGATCTAACCATAATTGATATGACATGACATAAACCAGGTTCATATTTCCCTTCTGTGTAGTATGTCCTTTTGTTACACAAAAACCTAATCATAATTTGTATGACATGACATAAACCAGATTCATATTTACCTTATGTGTCATATGTCATTTTGACACACAGGCTCTATGTATAATTGGTTTGACATGACATAAACCAGATTCATATTTCCCTTATGTGTAGTATGTCATTTTGTCACACAAGATCTAAGCATAATTGGTATGACATCCAAGCATAATCAAGTCATACCACTTGATATTTGTCAGCTGTGTTTTAAAATAAACATAGTGTGTTTTGTCATATGATGAATAGAATCTTGTATTTTGCTTTTTTAAAATGAAATGCAAATGTATTACACAATTTTCTTGATTTATGAGCTTCAAGCATTCATATATGATCCACTTTATGTTGACAGAGCCAAAATCGGGTATTTTCACTACATATTTTTGTTTTGTTTTATTTATGTTTCAACTGTCTTGCAATTATGTTTGACATTTTTTCAGATTTCACTTCTGTTTACGTTTGCATTATATTTAGCTATAATCTCACCATTTATTGTTTATAATCTCACAAAAATGATTGTTTGTTATGCATCTTTGTTTATCAGTTTCATTCTGTTTCATTTGCTTAAAATGCATTTTAAATACATTTAATGAAGTTGATTTTGCCATCCCCAAAAGTAGTAAAGGGAAGTAAACTTTGCTTGTGGTTAATCTGATTAAAAGTGCAGTTTAATAAATGAATAACAATTTCATTTGCTAGTTTGTCACTGGAACTGACATTGTAATTTTTTGGGTGTTTTCCGTTCAATAATTGACGTTTCCTAGATCCAGTTTTCATGTAACTAGATATGTAGTCTACACTTGGGCAGTGGCAGCCTCTTGTCAATTCTTGAGCCCAGTGGTCAAAGATGAAGGTCACTGGAGCTAAAATGTTCATTTTGTATTACACATGATAAGTCCACTTTCCTCTAGTTTCCTGCATCAAGTTTTTACTGGCTTGATTTGTATATTTGCATCACACTTGGGAAAGGACAGCTTCCTATTGAGTCTGCAATTGATGCAGTCATGGGTCAAGTTCACTAGATATGATAGTTCACTACATTTGTAATAGCTAGAGTCAGGCAGGAGGATCAGGTATTTTTCTGATGGCTATTTGTTTATTCAATTTAGACTGTATATGGAATTAAGACAATAAAAATTAGGTTAATCGTTAAAGTCAGTTTAAACATCCTTGAACTTGTCAGTTTTGTATGTTATAAGACATTTTGTTCTTTATTTTGAATATCATCTGTTTTATGATTCTTGCTAGATGTGACAGGAGGCAAGGCTCCTCTGACCCAGATCAAAAAGCTTGCCAACAAAGCACGCCAGTTTATCAAGTGTGTCAAGAAAGCTGAAGGCCACCTGAAAAGACTTGGGGATGAAAATGACAGGGAGAGGTTAGTCTGGTGCTGAAATAGTATTTTTAGCTTTGAAAGATAAAGTTGCAGATTACACTATACAAGAATAGTATATCAACATTATAATTAGAAAGTCTTTACAATATACTCAATCCATTCTGCCTAGTTTAGTTTCTTGTGTCCTTTTTTCATTAATAGAGTGAATATTTTGATGTCCCCACTGCAAATACAGTGTGAACATCTTGATTTGCTACTGTCTGTCCATGCATGCCAGCTAGCTTGTTAGCATGATTACACAAAAACTTCTTGACAATATCTCCAATTAAATTTAGTGGGAATGTTTCCATGTATGTACAATATCTAATTAGATTTTCATGCCATATGAGTGACTATTGCATTTTTTATAATTACTTTTTCAGTAAAATCTTGCTTGACCTAGGCAAATGAAATTTGAATATATTGATGACATGATGAGATTTTTGTGCCATTTAAATGTGTTTTGGAAGTGTTTGGGGTTTTTATTGGAACATTTTGGAAAGAGACTATTTGGGTCGCAGGCATCTGGTATTTGATTTAATTTTTTTATTTTGAAGGCTAGTCAGCCTTATAATTTATGTCATATTGATCTATAAAGGATGAAATTTTACAGGTACTGTGGATGTAATGTTTACATCATCTTCATGTCATGTTGTTAACTTAAAAAAGACCTTAACCCTAAATGTGTATTGTTACGGAATTATGTATTATTTTGTTTTTAAATAATGGTATAGGTTTATGATCTCTGCATAATAGTCTAACAGCTGTCGTCTTGCAGAAAGTACATATACAGTATTTCAATGTGACTCAGTACATTGGGCTTGGGAAATATTATCGCTTGTAACATTAGTATATCATGTGATTTAGCGGATGAGAGTTGAACTTCTGACCTAGATTCTATGATTTCATTGAGTCAATACTTTATTGACTGGTAAAAACATTAGTGCATAGGTATTTTAGTGGTGTCACGCATAACCTAGTTTCTGATTGGTTCGGAGAGGGTTGTAATCTAGAAGGATTAAATTGTTTTTAAGTCGCAATACAATTTAAATTGGTTTTTCCTTATTCTGTTTTGCGCATTCAGAAGCTATATAATAGGATGTATTGCTGTGTTTAGGCATTTTGTTCATAGTTTGTTCAGCCTGAGAGGTCATAAAACGAGATTGGTTCATTTTGTGTGTTAATATTCTACTTCAGTGATATATATATATATATATATATATATATATATATATATATATATATATATATATATATATATATATATATATATATATATATATATATATATATATATATATATATATTAATACAGTACATTTAGGAATTAGTACTGTTTCTTAAACTTTAATAATTATACAGCTCCATGGAATTATTGGAAACATTTCTAGAACTTGTGATATTCCATATTCACAAGGACTATTTGGAATTTATAACACTTGGATATAACTGATTATTGTTAGTACTTCAGTACAGTGAAGGTTTCATTCGGAACATACTTCATTCGGAATATTTGGATTAACTTCCAGATCAGTGAACTTTAGAACAATTTAGGACTTTTAAGGATATTCTATACTGTAAGTTATTTTTAATTCTTTCAATTTGATTGTTTGTTAAAATATTTTAATATTTTAGGAAATTAAATATTTGTATTTAAATCTTGAAAGCTTGTTTGAGTCTTTTCTTTTGTTACATTACCCCTAGTCGTAACAGTATATGTATACATATGTGTATTTCTTTATCAATGACCAAAGTTTTATCATTTTCATATCCTTGTCTAAGACTCATTCAGTTCCCTCATACCAATATAATTTTGTATAAAGAATGGAAATATTTCTTGTGTGATTGGGAAAGGCCCACTACCAATATCCAAGAGTAATGTCCCATAACAGCATGGTTGCTATATATATTGGTATCAGTATTGTTTAGCAATGATGAAGTATGAATGGTTTATACAACATTTTACTGTAGACTTGTATGACAGCTGATGTTATACCAGCAATGATGAAGTAGGAATGGTTTATACTACATTTTACTGCATACTTGTATGACAGCTACTGTCATACCAGCAGTGAAGAAGTAGGAATGGTTTATACTACAGTTTACTGCAGACTTGTATGACAACTGCTGTCATACCAGTAATGATGAGGTAGGAATGGTTTATGCTACAGTTTACTGCAGACTTGTATGACAGATGCTGTTATATTTCAGATGTGAAGTTAACACTGATAAAAGTTATAACTGAATGACTTGTACAGTATCACATGACAGTAAATATATGTTTTCAGCTGGAATATTTCCAAATTTTTAGGGGTTCTGGCCAAAATTCTGCAGAAAATTAAGTATATGTGCATTTTATGAAAATTATTTACTTGTGTATCTCTTGAAATAAACTGTCTCACACTGGCATTTCATGCAGATTATCATAGACTAAATTTTCTGTGTAGTAAAACCATTGTTGCTTCTTGCAATGATGCTTTTAAAAACAATATAAGCAAATGATATGATTGTTGACATAATTTTTCATTTGTGATTAAATGGATGTTGAAGTCATAGGAAGAAAATAAGTTTGCAGATGTCAAAATATTTGTTCATCACCATTGATTCAACACATTAAACAGCTGTTTGTTTACAGCAGGTAGTCAACCAAAACTACCCAGTGCCTAATTAATGTAGTATCTATCTAGCATCATGGACATTTGCTCTTGATAGAGGTAGAGGACCATTGGTCCAGGACCCTTCATTTTATGAAACAAATAGGCTGAATGAGAACACTTCTTTTTTTAGGAGTATACTGCAAAAATTGTAAATTTTCTATAATTACAAGTTATTTTTTACGGGTAATGGATATATTGTTATGGTCCATGAGGACTGCCTAAAATATCCCTGAAATAAATTAATCAAATAATCATACCTTTATATCAGTAAGCATCATGCCAGCTATGTCAAAATGTTCTACATCCAACATTAACCAATAACTGTCCCATTTATTTTCAGGGCTCGATTATGGGGTGATCTGGCCAAAACAGCCAGGAAACAAGAAGTTTGGGATGTGTGTCGCGTGGCTGCTAGGTTCTGTCTGTTGTATGATGATAACAGGTGGAAAAATGCTGCTCCTGTCAGAACAGAGAGGTAATTCAGCACATCAACAATACTGTTTAATGGGATGTTTTGTTGACTTTGAATTTAGTGAATTTGTTTTTTTAAAAATTGCAGGTTTTACATTTTGGCTAGTTATATTTAAGCATATCAAGACTGATGGGGTAATTGCAGGGTGGTACAATATACTTGTACAAGATGATGAATTTGCTGGGTTTTATTTTCAGTATTTCACTTGTAGACCATGAAACTACTAAAATTTATCTACCACTTGAAAACCTGTTATAGTATAGGGTAATTTCTGAAAAATACTTATCAACAGGTTTATAGCACTAATGTGGTCACATTCAGAAACATGGGTTTCTTTATTTTGACAGAAATATATGACTTGGGTTTCTTGAAAGTAACAGTTTAACATTGTATTTATGATTATAATTTTTTTAAAAACATATCTTTTTTCCTTGAACTTGAATTAGTTGTCAAAAAATATTACAGCCAAACTTGTGTATAATTACCACTCAAGGGATCGCACAACAGTGGTCTTTACAGACAGGTAAGAATCATGTAAGTGCAGTTGAAAGAAATGATGATTTTTTTTATAGATATATATATATATATATACAGAAAGAGAGATGGACAAGCAGAAAGAAAGAAGACTGTTATTTCATGTGCAGTAATTAATTTAGATAAGGGATGAAGTATACATTTACCTGTAATAATCATTGGTTGTTATATGCAGTACATAAGGGTCTTCAGGACCATGAAATAATGGCCACTTCTTGCATTTAGTAAGAGGTCACAATATGCAGTACATAAGGGTCCACAGGACCGAGAAATAGTGGCCACTGGTTGCATTGAGTGAGAGGTCACTGTATGCAGTACATAGGGGTCTTCAGGACCATGAAATAATGGCCACTGGTTGCGTTGTGTAAGAGGTCACAATATGCAGTACATAAGGGTCCACAGGACCATGAAATAATGGCCACTGGTTGCATTGTGCAGGAGGTTGTTATATGCAGTACATAAGGGTCCACGGGATCAAGAAATAGTTGCCACTAATTACATTGAGCAGGAGATCGCTGTATGCAGGCAAACTAAATAGGAAATTTTGAGGGTACTGAAAATTATTGGTCTCTATGGACCGGTGGTTACCATATACAGGCAGTTGCTAGACCAGATTTGACTGTAGTATGTAGATCCCAAACCCCTATTTAAATTGGATTGATTGATCATCAGGTTCCAGGTTTGTCAAAATACTAATGTCTGATGATTATTTTGGTTTTTAAAGTAGATCAGCATGGATTTTCCTACTTTGTAAGTCCTTAAAAACTGCATACAAAGAAGCTTTATGCCATATTTGGTTTATGTGTTTCCTAATTGAAACGCATTGAAAATTCAATTCTCATTCAATTTGTTTGGATTTATCTTAAATGCAGTTGCATTCTACAGAAGCAAGTACCTGCTTCATGTTGGTTGTAAGTTTGTTGCAATGAAGTTTACAGTTGCTTTAATCTTTAGTTGAAACATGTAAAGAAAATTGTTTGAATGGTTGTTTCTTTTTTCATGACCCTAGAGATTAGACTACACACACTGTAAATGTATTTGATGGACAAAACAGTTGCCACACCTTTGCTATCTGAGACATAAAGACTGTGAAAACATGTTCCTCAGACAAATGTATATATTAAATACACAATGAGTCAATAGTCTAGCAGACTGTGAGGTATATATTGAACACAGAATTTATGAACTCTTCAACAGTAAGTTGACATCTGTGTAAAACTGACACAATGCAGGGAAATAACTCTGTCTTACTTCTCTTTTTCTGCCAGCCCCAAGCTGTTAGACAAGGCAAAAGTAGCAGACATCACTCCAGGAGAATCAAGCAGTGCAGGCCAGGTGCAGGACAAGTCAGGGAATTATGTTGGAAGTAGATCCACCTCCCCAGTCCAGACAGTCCTGTTGTATGACAAGGACCTGATCCGTATGCTGGCAGAGGTCAACTTTATACAGGGAGAGGTAACTAAAATTCAGCTAGTAGATGCTTTGCATCTCTGTGGTCTGGGGTTTAATCCCTGGTTCTGGCACATGAATTGGTACTGTAAAATCTGGATAATAAAGTTGTACTTGGAAATAATCATCTACAGAAAATACACACACTCAAATACTCTGTTATTTTTATAGCAAAGTAAGCATCTGCAGAAAATAAGCACACACAAGCCCTCTGGTATTTTTTATAGTAAAATAAGTGCAGATATATATGGTAAAGAGAAAAGCAAACTTATTAAAAGATCTAAAATTTGCTCTTCTAATGCTATAATCTTCTTAAATAAGTGATTAGCACAATTATTTTTCTGTCTCCCCCATTATGATTCTGCCTTATTGCGATCCAATGGTTCATTAATCAACTATATTTATAAAGCTTGCATTTAAATTGGATAGCTAAGCATAAATATTGAAACTGTTGAATTAATTATACTGAAAAAAAATTCACTAGCAATGAGCACTTATAAAAATAAGTACACACAGTCTTCTCTAATTTCAAAAGTATGTGTACATGCTTATTATGCAGATTGTATATGGTTACCCGGGGTTCTCTGGCATTATCTGTTTGAGGCAGGTGGTATCTTTTGGATTCTCTGTGATTACCTATCCAAGATAGGTGGTATCTTTTGGGTTTTCTGGGATTACTTATATAAGGTAGGTGGTATCTTCTGGGTTCTCTGGGGTTACCTGTCTAAGGTAGGTGATATCTTCTGGGTTCTCTGGGGTTAACAATCCAAGGTAGGTGGTATCTACTGGCTTCTCTGGTGTTACTGATCCATGGTAGCTGGTATCTTCTGGGTTCTCTGGAGGTACTTGTCCAAGGTAGGTGGTATCTTATAGGTTCTGTGGGGTTACTTGTCCCAAGTATGTGGTATCTTCTGTGTTCTCTGGTTTTCCCATCTCAAAGGTGTCAATATCTGGGTCATCATGAACATTTTGTACAAGGTGTAAGAATTTTATGTATAATTGAGGTAAAATAAAGTTAACTTATTTAACTTTGTGCAAAATGTATATTAATTTCAGCATAGTGAGATATAGGTATCACTTTTGCAAAGGTGACAGTGACAGCAGCAAAGTTAAAGTTTTGTGTTAAACTTTTTGCAAGTCAGATATGCAGTGGGTTAGGGATACATCATGGAATGGATGCAGGTGAGGCATTAGATGGTTCAAGGTACACCATGGCATGGATGCAGGTGAGACATTGGGTTGGTTAGGGATACATCATAGCATGGATACAGGTGAAACATGGGTAGGTTATGGGTACATTATGACATGGATGCAGGTGAGACATTGGGTAGGTTATGGGTACTTCATGGCGTGGATACAGGTGAGACATTGGGTAGGTTAGGGGTACATCATAGCATGGATGCTGTTGTGTCATTGAATGGTTGAGGATACATCATGGCATGGATGCAGGTGAAACATTGGGTCATTTAGGGATACATCACAGCATGGATGTAGGTGAGACATGGGGTGGGTTATGGATACATCATGGCGTGGATGCAAGTGAGACAATGAGTGGGTTAGGGGTACATAATAGCATGGATGCAGGGGAGATAAGGGGAGGTTAGGGGTACATCATAATATGGATGCAGGTGAGATATTGGGTCGGCTAGGGGTACATCATGGCATGGATGCTGGTGAGACATTGGATGGTTGGAGGTACCTCTCTGTATGGATGCAGGTGGGACATTGGGTGGGTTAGGAATACATCATGGCATGGATGCAGGTGAGACATTTAGTGGGTTAGGGGTACATTATAGCAAGGATGCAGGTGAGACATTGGGTAGGTTATGGGTACATCATGGCATGGATGCAGACGAGGCATTGGATGATTGCGTGTACATCATGGCATGGATACAGGTGAGACATTGAATGGGTTAGGGGTACAAAGTTTCAGTGGATTTGGATACATCATGGTATGGATGCAGTTGAGACATTGGGTGGGTTAGGGCTACATCATGGCATGGATGCACAGGAGATATGGCGTGGGTTATGGGTATATCAGGGCATGGATGCACATGAGATATTGGGTGGGTTAGATGTACATCATGGCATGGATGCAGGTGAGGAATCAGGTGAGCTAGGGATACATCATGACATGGATGCAGGTGAGATATGGGTGGGTTAGGGTACAACATGGCATGGATGCAGGTGAGACATTGGGTGGGTTAGCAATACATCATGGCTTGGATGCAGGTGAGACATGGGATAGGTTAGGAGTTCATCATGACATGGATGCACATGAGATATGGGGTGGGTTATGGGTACATCATAGCATGGATACAGGTGAGGCATCAGGTGGGCTAGGGATACATCATGACATAGATGCAGGTGAGATATTGGGTTGGTTAGGATACAGAATGGCATGGATACAGGTAAGACATGTTGGGTTAGGGGTATATCATGGCATGGATGCAGGTGAGACATGGGGTGGGTTTGGGATACATCATGACATGATGCAGTTGAAACATCAGGTGGGTTAGGAATACAACATGGCATAGATGCAGGTGAGACATCGGGTGAGTTAGTGATACATCCTGGCATGGATGCAGGTAAGACATTGGGTGGGTTAGTGGTATATCATGGCATGGATGCAGGTGAGACATTGGGTGGGTTAGGGGTATATCATGGCATAGATGCAGGTGAGACATTGGGTGGTTAGGGGTATATCATGGCATGGTTAGTGATACATCCTGGCATGGATGCAGGTAAGACATTGGGTGGGTTAGTGGTATATCATGGCATGGATGCAGGTGAGACATTGGGTGGGTTAGGGGTATATCATGGCATAGATGCAGATGAGACATTGGGTGGTTAGGGGTATATCATGGCATGGATGCAGGTGAGACATTGGATGGGTTAGGGTATATCATGGCATGGATGCAGGTAAGACATTTGGTTGGTAAGGTGTACATCATGGCATGGATGGAGGTGAGACATGGGTGGGTTAGAGATTCATCATTGCATGAATGCAGATGAGACATGGGTTGAGTTATTGATACATCGTGGCATGGATGCAGGTGAGAGATCAGGTTCTCTGAAACAAATGTATTGATATATAAATCATTGGACGTGCATCATTGTCATATATAAATCATAGGATAACACAGATCAGTAGAGGGGAGTTGGATGGGGGGGGGAATGAAAAATTGTAGTAGCCCTGTCTCTTTTTTCTAAGCAGCCAGCTGCTTCCTGTAATGAGATTTATTTTCTGTTGTACAGTCCACTGTTCACCTCCTTCGTTCAGAAGGAGTGCAGCTGAATGACATGCCAATCCCACCTGTGGACAGAAGTAAACATCCAAAAGGTTATGTCGCCAAGAAACCTGAGGAGGACCCAGACTGGTTAGAATACTGGTGAGACAATTATTAACTTATCATCAGTTTGCTTTAAATACATCTATTATCTTATACTTATATTTTAAATTGATTTTCAATACTTATCATTTGTTATACTTATTTAATTTAATGAGGTTGAACTTTTATTAGAAGTGATTTGCTTTTCCCCTCTTTCTCCCAGTGACTGGATCCATTCTCTGACAGATCTTGGAATTAACAGCTTCCTGCGAGGTCTGAATTTGGGGGTGGAGCTAGAGGAGGCATGGCTTGTTTGCTGTGCAGCTGCCTACATATGGAACTACAACAATCATGTTTTGATGCAGAATCGACACCGTGAAATCCTGAACACCCTAACAGCTGTGTTTGATGGACTTAAGAAAGTGGGACATGCCAAGTAAGGCTAATAGAAATAGCCTTAATATTAAATGGGTAACAAAAATTAAGTAGAACTGACATGTTGATAGGATAGGGACTGCTATTTAATGGAGGTGGCAGCTGGAATTATTATAACAAGAGCTGGAATATTTTAATTGTTCCTTGTTAATGAGATAATATTTTATTTGTTCCTTATAGAGACAGGGATTATGTCTTTACCTAAGAATGATTGATAGAAATTGGGAGCATGTCAGACCAGACCTTTTTTTTCAGCAGAAGATAGCAGTTAAAAAAAAACAAAAACAAGATACCCCCTCCCAGACAGTATTTTGGTCCTAAGGCTACCTGATACAAACCATTCTTCTTTTTCACGTTTGTAGAGAGACGATGATGCTCATTAACATCTGTAACTCCCTGGCCTATGCCCTGATGAAACCCTGGATCCCAGCCCCACACAAGGAGAGTACAGTGAGCAGCTCACCTGCACCCTCTGGGGTTGAGTCGCCCTCAGGCAAGAAAGGGAAGGCTGCTCCTCCCAACCAGAAGATTAAGACTACAGCTGTAACCATCTCCCCAGAGGCCATGCCTGATCTCAAAAAAGCTGTAGAGGTGATCATCATGTATTGTTGGGAAATAAATAAAATTTAATGATTGATCTTCAGTTTCTGCTAACTATTTAATGATCGATTAATAATCATTATGTTTTACCAAATTTTGGGCTAATTGTCAAATGTCCTGAAGTCATAAACAGTGAGAATGGAGTATAAGTTAAGTTGATCACAGAAATTGTAATCAATCAACTGGTCATTTCACTGAAAATGACCAATGGTCAACCAAGTTGTTTACATGGAACAGCACTAGTATCATGTAAAATTTCCAGTTTAGAACGCAATGTCTTAAAAGGCTAGAAAATTTCCACAGTAGAAGTATACTCAAGTGATATTCTTTTTCAAACAAAGGAATTGAACATTAAGAGATCCAGAACAGTGTACATAAAAACAATATTGTAATCAAAATGACTTAAGTAAACAGTATGGAGACCAACAAAATAGGTACTTTCTGAATTAGATAATAATAGAAGAAAAAAACTGTTTTCATTTTTGATTGATGTTTCTTTAAAACTTGCATAGACTTTCAATTGACTATTTTGTTGACACACAAAAAATGTTGCAAACTTGTTCAATCTGTGAAAATTAAGTTTGATCGTGAACTAAGATACATTTATTTCTAAAGTACATCAGCGAATATTACTTATCTTAACAGATTCTATGCTAAATTTGCTCTTGGTTCACTGAAAATCTCATCCAAATAATACTTTTACCTGTCTTAAAGGTGTTTACCATCCTATCTCAGTGGATGTCTTTTTCATATTTACTTATGTGAACATGTGTGTTCTTTAATACTTTCTTGCAACGAGAGATTAGGCAAATTTTACAAGTTGATTGTAACAATGGTAGCATACACAAGTACTTGTAACCATTCAGTGAAATCAAACACCAAACAGAAATTATAAAATATTTTTTTTAAACTTTGAAAACTTCATAATAAATATCTGTCATTACCTACACAATTTAACAGTTACATGTTGCCATTGGTACATAATTGCTAAATTATCATGGGTAAAACTGTCTTTGTATTATAGGTGTGTGAGTATGTAATTGAGGTGACCAATGGAAGTATCCCCGAGGATGTTGTTCCCATCTCTATTCGGATGCCAATTCTACAAACCTGGGTCCATGTCAAACAGATGGCACAACAGCAGATCAGCAAGACACTGGGAGCAGAGGATGAGGTAACATTCACAACTATTAATGACCTTTACCTTTTTCTCCAGCATGTAACATAGGGAAAACAAAGGTGTCACTTTTCCAACTGCAACAGAGTTAGCACCAAGAATATTAAAGACAAGTAGGGGATATAAAAATAGGATTAACTTAATTGAGTCATTTTCTCTTTGGCTATGGTAGTGAATAGACAATTGAATGCGCTAATACTTTAAAAATTTAAATCCTTTTAAACTTTGAACACAGAAAATTATGGGGAAAAATATTTTGATTTTTCTGCATTAATTTGAATTTCTGGTATTTTTCAAAATTGGAATATTATAAAAGTTAAAACATTTGTTCCAGTTTGGGGGGATTTTTATGTTATCAGGACTGTAAGCCAGTACATTATATTATAAAAAATATTAAATTGTATAGTATAGATGTCATATGTGACTCCACCAGGAAAGAGTTTAAGTTGATGAGAATATATAGGGTGTATAGTCCGGTTGATATATCTTGACAGTCAAAGTTGATGAGAATAGGGTGTAAAGTCTGGTTGATATATATTGACAGTCCAAGTTGATGAGAATAGTGTGTAAAGTCTGGTTGATACATATTGACAGTCCAAGTTGATGAGAATTGGGTGTATAGTCTGGTTGATACACCTTGACAGTCCAAGTTGATGAGAATAGGGTGTAAAGTCTGGTTGATACATATTGACAGTCCAAGTTGATGAGAATATATAGGGTGTATAGTCTGGTTTATACACCTTGACAGTCCAAGTTTTTTGTTGAGAATAGGGTGTAAAGTCTGGTTGAGACATATTGACAGTCCAAGTTGATGAGAATAGGGTGTAAAGTCTGGTTGATACACCTTGACAGTCCAAGTTGATGAGAATAGGGTGTAAAGTCTGGTTGATACATATTGACAGTCAAAGTTGATGAGAATAGGGTGTAAAGTCTGGTTGATACACCTTGACAGTCCAAGTTGATGTGAATATATAGGGTTTATAGTCTGGTTGATACACCTTGACAGTCCAAGTTGATGAGAATAGGGTGTCTAGTCTGGTTGATACATATTGACAGTCAAATTTTGATGAGAATAGGGTGTAAAGTCTGGTTGATACACCTTGACAGTCCAAGTTGATGTGAATATATAGGGTGTATAGTCTGTTTGATACACCTTGATACACCTTGACAGTCCAAGTTGATGAGAATAGGGTGTCTAGTCTGGTTGATACATATTGACAGTCAAAGTTGATGAGAATAGGGTGTAAAGTCTGGTTGATACATATGACAGTCCAAGTTGATGTGAATATATAGGGTGTCTAATCTGGTTGATACACCTTGACAGTCTAAGTTGTTGATGAGAATAGGGTATAAAGTCTGGTTGATACATATTGACAGTCCAAGTTGATGTGAATATATAGGGTGTATAGTCTGGTTGATACACCTTGACAGTCCAAGTTGATGAGAATTGGGTGTAAAGTCTGGTTGATACATATTGATGGTCCAAGTTGATGAGAATAGGGTGTAAAGTCTGGTTGATACACCTTGACAGTCCAAGTTGATGAGAATAGGGTGTATAGTCTGGTTGATGCACCTTGACAGTCCAAGTTGATGAGAATAGGGTGTCTAGTCTGGTTGATACACCTTGACAGTCCAAGTTGATGAGAATAGGGTTTATAGTCTGGTTGATATATGTTCACTGCCCATAAAACTGAAAATGTACAAATGTACAAAATCTTTAAACTTGCTTGAGTTTAATACAAGTATGCACTTGGGCATGAGCATTTGAAAATTTGTTGTTATCATAATTTTTTTATCCATCTAACACAACTGGTTGCCCGTAGGAAAAGAACAACCAGTAACAGGGATTACTCGGTCTAATAATAGTAACCATGTGCCTTCTGTTGGTAAATTGGTGCAATTGCTAGGGTAGAGTGGTATTTATTGAACCCAGTTATGAAATAGTCATGGACAAATGAAAAGTTTCATCAAGAATGTTATTTACTAATTTCATTTGTTTGATTGACAAAACACAAAAAAGACACTTGTTCCCTATATATTTTATATTATCGTAATATTTAAAGTATTGAAATATGAATATTAATATGATTTGATTATCAAAATTTTTCAGTACCATATTGTATAACCTGCTATATTTAAATTAGATAATTAGATCTTCCTAAAGTATTTAAAATTTTTACCTTTTCATTACTGGAATTTGACCTTTCATTGGCACAATAACACCAGGATTATGCTGACTTTCCATTAAAATCTATACATACATTCATCCATCCATCCGTCTGTCCATCCATCCATCCATTCATCCATCCATCCATCCAACTCTACCTCCCTACCCACCTACCTACCTAATGTACCTAAATGTAATAAGCGTCAAGTGCACATAGCAAATTCATTTTGGAGGGTGGGGTGGGGTGTAAAAACATGACAAATCTTTTGTTCTTTCAGTTGCTTCCCCTCCACAGTTCATCTGTGTTAAAAACTGTAAACATTCACAGAAAGTACAATTACCTTAGGCATCTGATTGGTCAGTTGTCTACATGAAAGGACAATTACCTTAGGCATCTGATTGGTCAGTTTACTACATGAAAGGACAATTACCTTAAGCATCTGATTGGTCAGTTGTCTACATGAAAGGACAATTACCTTAAGCATCTGATTGGTCAGTTGACTACATGAAAGGACAATTACCTTAGGCATCTGATTGGTCAGTTGTCTACATGAAAGGACAGTTACCTTAAGCATCTGATTGGTTAGTTGACTACATGAAAGGACAATTACCTTAGGCATCTGATTGGTCAGTTGTCTACATGAAAGGACAATTACCGTAGGCATCTGATTAGTCAGTTGTCTACATGAAAGGACAATTACCTTAAGCATCTGATTGGTCAGTTGTCTACATGAAAGGACAATTACTGTAGGCATCTGATTGGTCAGTTGTCTACATGAAAGGACAATTACCATAGGCATCTGATTGGTCAGTTGTCTACATCAAAGGACAATTACCTTAGGCATCTGATTGGTCAGTTGTCTACATGAAAGGACAATTACCATAGGCATCTGATTGGTCAGTTGTCTACATGAAAGGACAATTACCTTAGGCATCTGATTGGGCAGTTGTCTACATGATTGTCTGGCTGGCCAGACTTTGTTGCACACCTGTACAGGTTCAACTACATGGTTTTAAAATCCAGTCTTTTAGATTCTGTGTTAAACTTTTGTAAGTCATCAAAATAGGGTTGTTCACAAGCAAGACAATTATTCTGTCTTGACACTTTTTTTGCAATAAAACCCCAAGACTTCATTAAACTACTTTCCTGTGTGTTTTGATGCGGATATGTCACTGTATGGCAGTGTGTCAAATGATATGCAACTCTTCCACTTAAAACATCTAAATATGATTGGATGTTTGTGAATGTGCATGATAGTTTAAATGTTTGGGGTAAAGGTGCTAGAGGGGGAAGAGTTTGCATGATGCTTGAACAGAAGGATAATTATATATAAAAAAATAAGCATAGGGAATGGCTGTTTGGCCATAGATTCCTAGTTTGTTTTCAACATTATCTACTAAATTAACATAATACTTACAATGTGTTTTTATGTGTCTGCCTTGGTATTGATGTCCTAGATTATACATTGCTAATCTGAAATTCTCCAGTTTTCATTGTTGAATGACATATCAGATTTTATTGTCATCTGCTGCTTTATCATCTACAAACCATTCTTAGTGAATAAATGTTTTTGTCTCACCTGCGAATCATTGGCAAGATATAAGGATCACTTCGCTGATGGCATTGTTGGTGTAGGCATCAATATTAAGTTTTTGAATTAGCTCAGTTTCTCTGACACTATTATATATACAGTCATAAAACTTGAGGCTACTACTCACCAGAGGGAAAGTAGGTCACACTGAACTTCTTTTCTTGCACTAGCGATGTTGCAAGAATTATGGATTATGCTTTTGATAAACAGGTGAGATACATTATTCTGTGGAAATCTGTTTATAGAAATATGTTTCAAAATACTTAATATGGGAAGGGTATTTATTTATTAAAATACTTAATATGGGAAGGGTATTTATTATTAATATACCGAATATGGGAAGGGTATTTATTTATTAAATACTTAATATTTGAAGGGTATTTATTATTAATATACTCAATATGGGAAGGGTATTTATTTATTAAAATACTCAATATGGGAAGGGTGTTTATTATTAAAATACTCAAGATGGGAAGGGTATTTATTATTAAAATACTTAATATGGGAAGGGTATTTATTATTAATATACTCAATATGGGAAGGGTATTTATTTATTAAAATACTTAATATGGGAAGGGTATTTATTATTACAATACTCAATATAGGAAGGGTATTTATTTATTAAATACTTAATATGGGAAGGGTATTTATTATTAAAATACTCAATATGGGAAGGGTATTTATTATTAATATACTCAATATGGGAAGGGTTTTTATTATTAATATACTCAATATGGGAAGGGTGTTTATTATTAAAATACTAAATATGGGAAGGGTATTTATTATTAAAATAACAATATGGGAAGGGTGTTTATTATTAAAATACTCAATATGTGAAGGGTATTTATTATTAATATACTCAATATGGGAAGGGTATTTATTATTAACTATGTGCAAATCTGAATATAGCTGTTTAGTAATCAAATTTTTCCCTATTCTTTTCAACATCTTATTTTTTCTTTATACTGTTAGTCTCTCAATTTTGGTTTTGCCAATATTTGTTGCAGATTATCATGAAAGTTTAACAAAAATTTAGTCTCTTATACCAACTCTGTTTATCTCTCGTTTTTATTTCTCTTTTTATATGACATAAATGGGGATGATTTATTCAAAGTCATTTACAATCCAACATTTTCTCTGACATTCCAATGTTGTCATGGGAACAGTTTTCATTGTGTTTATGAGACTAGTCTGTACCTCAATCCAAATGATTTGTTAGACAAATGAATGCAAGGATATTCACCTGTATGGAAGATGTGGTAATTATGCATATACTTTACAGGCTTATGCTGAAGGGCAGAAATTGATGACAAGAGCCATTGTAGCTGTGGATATGCTGAGTGTAAACAAGAATGGAATCCTGGAATTCAAGGAGATGCCACCAATAGCTGATGTAAGTAATTTGATTAAAAGTATGCTGACATTATTATACAATCATCAGAATTTTCTAGCTCCATCTGAAATTCTGGACTCAGAGGTCGGGTTTGTACATTATAATAAATGAAGGAAATACTTGTAAGAGTTACTTACCAGGTTTTACTCTTGTTATGCCAAAGAGGAATATAATTATGTTCTTCAGTCAAAACATGAAAAATAATGGTATTTGTTATTTAAAATCACCAAAAGTTCTCAATCGGGTACACTGATACTGTAAAATCCCTAATTACAATAGACAAGGAGAATGTTGCCCCATCTAATATCCATCTTTGATTTAATGTAGGATTTTGCATCTCTTTTCATTGAAAACTCGAAGGTTTTCCAGGCCAGAATTTTTCCAGATACATTATCTTGGTGTAAGGTAACTTTGTAGGGCCATCATCTGTTGAGATCAGAGAGTTTTTACCTTTTGTTTGATAGAATTAATTTATATATTCTGTTCAAACACGAGATATAATTTCATGGATTTTTCATTTTGTTGAACCCATTGAGCAATGTTCAAATTATTGATATCCAAATTTGGAAATATATACATCCAGTATTTGACTTTAAGTATCTTATTTTTCTAAGTATTCTATACCCATGTTTTGTCAACAATTATTTCTCATGGTAGTTAATTGAACTCCAAAGAGACACAGTTGTGCACTTGAAAGTACATCAAGCTACATTTCCTGTTGATCCTGACAAATTATACTCTTAAATGCATGCAGTTTAAGTATTTTTGACTGGTTTAATTTTAACATAGGTAAACTTACATAATGAAAAGAATAGGGCTGATCTTGACTTTGGGAATTATTTTCAAAACTTCTCAACAATAAGATGTATTTTATGTTTGCAGGTAGCCAACCTGGTTGAGGAATGTAATTGGACAGACAAGTTTGTGGAACTTCAGCTGTGGACTCGTCTCACGGCCCTGGCCTATGATCAGAAAATGCACAACTTGGTTTTACAATGCAGCAAGAAGGCACTGCGCTTTGCCCATATTGGGACTCAGCCAAAACACAGACAGATGGATGCGTAAGTGAACTTTGAAAGTTAAGGATTTATGAAAAGAGCCTTATTTTTCCATCATGGCTTTCTTACTAGCCAGATGTTAGATGATGTCACAAAGGCCCATGAGAAGGCATGAAGGATGATTAAGGATCATTTTAGACATAGCCCATGAGAAGGCCTGAGGGATGATTAAGGATCATTTCAGACATTCATTTTCATGGCCTTCTTACTAACCAGATGTTAGATGATGGAACAAATGGCCCATGAGAAAACCTGAAAGGAAGATTAGGGATCATTTCAGACATCTATCTTCATGGCTTTCTTACTAGCCAGATGTCAGATGATGTAACAAATGGCCCATGTGAAGGCCTGAAAGATTAAGGATCATTTCATTTATCTGTCTTTTAGATGTTGCATGACTTTGATTACATGTACACACCAGATTTCAATCAATTTATTGTATAGATATAAAGATGTGTAACCAGCAAATTCATGTCAGAAATCTTTTTTATACAAGAAATTTCTTTAACAGTGTGAGATTACCCAAAAGTTTGTATGATTTTCATGTTGTGAGACATTACCTGCATGCCATTGCTGCATGTTGTCAATATAACCTTGGCTTTTTTTCTTTTCAGCCACCGGTACATGGTAGAGCAGGAGATGATGAGTTATGCCAGCGGAATCCAAGGCCAGAGTCTGGTTGATAACATGGGTGGGAAAAATGCTGTGCGGAGAGAAGCTCTTGAAGCTTTCCTCAACAGTGCCATGTGCGTTATTAAAAGTAGTCTACATATATATAGTCTGAAGCCTTGCAGTCCCATAATAATGAGAAAAACATCTCTATACTTGACAGATAACTTGCCTGTCTGCATCATGATACAACAACATCTCTATACTTGACAGATAACTTGCCTACTTGCATCATGATATAACAACATCTCTATACTTGACAGATAACTTGCTTGTCTGCATCATGATACAACAACATCTCTATACTTGACAGATAACTTGCTTGTCTGCATCATGATACAACAACATCTCTATACTTGACAGATAACTTGCCTGTCTCCATCATGATACAACAACATCTCTATACTTGACAGATAACTTGCTTGTCTGCGTCATGATACAACAGATATTTTCAAGTTTTACTAATTTTTTTACATAATCACATCAAGAAGTAAATAGTGCTTTGATTCTGTGAATTCATTTATTTTTGTGGATCTTAGTTTTATTGGTTTTGTGAAAACTGATATTTTTGTGGGTACTTAACATTCATTGATTTTGGAATGGCATTTCCACTGATGGACTGTTATTTGATTGGTGTTAAAGTTTCTGGTTTGTAGCAACCATACAATCTACAGAAATTGATATCCCATGAAAAATAGTGTAAAAGTAGTCAGGTTGAAATTTGATTAATGGAAGTGATTCATTTGTTTGCTTAATATATCCATATTGTTTGTTTAATATATCGATATTGTTGACTTACATATCCATAAATAATATATTATCATTTATTCCTTGATCTGTAAGGCAGGAGGGGTTATATTTTTCTTCATCAAATACACTATCCGATCCTAATACTTTTGGAGTACATCCACGACCTTGCAAATCCAGCCCTCCAACGCTTGTGTTGGCAACAAAAGTGCTAAAAAGTCGTCTGCTTGCAAAGGTGGAAGTTAAACAAGAATGGTCTCCCTTTGGATAGAGTAATTGGTGCCATTCATTGGTCCCGTCCATTCATCAGTTACTTTTTCCGCTCATGCTAGGAGGCATACTTTTCTTCAAGACCTTGTACAACCAATATCCATTTGATGTGCCATTTTCACCATTTGAGTGATTATGGGGAATTTTCTCACACAGCGAAGTTATACTCCAGCTATATTTATGTCATATAATAAGCAAGTTTTGTTATCATTTTCATTGCCTGCCCTGGGGTCCATAGTACTTCAGTCAATTAAACTAGAGTACTTGTTGCACAACTGTGGTGAAACAAAATTAAGAAATGTTTGAATATTTTTTAAAAGCATTAATAGTTTTTCATGAGTGTTTTAATCATCCGATGTGAAAATATGCACAAACATAAGTTTAAAGTGACTATTTTGAACATTATAAATTTTGAACTTTCAACACTCACTTTTCCATATTTTCACCTTCCTAGACCTAATCTGGCTGGAGAGAGAAGTCATTTTGCCCAAATATTAGAGTCCAGCATGGTCCCTGATTATTATTAGCCAAGGTAACTTTTACTCTTTAGATCCCTTGCTATACTCATTGTAGTAATTTCTCTTCCAAAGTCAGTATAGGAAAAGACATGGATTTTTAAAAAAAGTTCTCATTGGGAATTTTTTTACACCCAAATAGGAAAACATGGACAGTTTTTGGCATCGGGAATTGTTCCCAAAACAGGCCCAGAAAAATCCCAGTCATATATGTCATATGTGACGACACTGGCCTGAGAACGTATGGGCAACCATCATTACCACTTGCTGTGAGCACTGTAAGAGTGAGGAAATTCATGATCGTAGTCCCAGCTGTCAACAGAGACAATGTCAGCCAAAGTCTGCTCAACCTTCCACTGTGGGCATGGACATAAAGTTCTTCCTCAACACACAACAACTGTTTCAAAATGTTGTAGTGACAGGACCCCATAATCGACTTGGTTTCCATGAGTAATTTTCAGCACTCTGAAAATAGCCTAAACCCTTTCATCAAAAAACCATCCTGACACTCATTCTTGGGAGTCAGTCTCTTGTATGGTTTCTTGGACACTCATTCTTGGGAGTCAGTCTCTTGTATGGTTTCTTGGACACTCATTCTTGGGAGTCAGTCTCTTGTATGGTTTCTTGGACACTCATTCTTGGGAGTCAGTCTCTTGTATGGTTTGTTTGGACACTCATTCTTGGGAGTCAGTCTCTTGTATGGTTTGTTTGGACACTCATTCTTGGGAGTCAGTCTCTTGTATGGTTTGTTTGGACACTCATTCTTGGGAGTCAGTCTCTTGTATGGTTTGTTTGGACACTCATTCTTGGGAGTCAGTCTCTTGTATGGTTTGTTTGGACACTCATTCTTGGGAGTCAGTCTCTTGTATGGTTTCTTGGACACTCATTCTTGGGAGTCAGTCTCTTGTATGGTTTCTTGGACACTCATTCTTGGGAGTCAGTCTCTTGTATGGTTTCTTGGACACTCATTCTTGGGAGTCAGTCTCTTGTATGGTTTCTTGGACACTCATTCTTTGGGAGTCAGTCTCTTGTATGGTTTCTTGGACACTCATTCTTGGGAGTCAGTCTCTTGTATGGTTTCTTGGACACTCATTCTTGGGAGTCAGTCTCTTGTATGGTTTGTTTGGACACTCATTCTTGGGAGTCAGTCTCTTGTATGGTTTCTTGGACACTCATTCTTGGGAGTCAGTCTCTTGTATGGTTTCTTGGACACTCATTCTTGGGAGTCAGTCTCTTGTATGTTTTTTTTTCTGACAGCAGCTCAACACTCACATACTTAATGCTATAATCTTTATCTGGCAGGATGAGATGCAATGCTCTCCATGTCTGCTATTTAGGAAAACAATCACAAAGCTATTTATAGATTCTAACAGGCCAGCATAGAGGCAAACCTCATTGGCCCAGAGACCCAAAGCCTTGTCCTATTTTCCTAGGAGATATCAGAGAAACAGGAAGTACCCTCTAAGGTATGCAAAAGGGAGAATACCCCTTCCATTTCCTTTCCCTCAAGGAGGAAGGTGTTTCCACTGGCACTGATGATTAAGCACGGGGGATACAACTATCAATTTTTTACCCAGATTCTATCCTGTTGGCAAATAATGAAATGGTTACACTTCCTTTCTTATATTCTGGTAGGAGAAATTCAAACTTTTCCACAGAACAGAAGACACTGCCCTGCTGACTCTTGGGTAATACTAGTATCATTTCCAGACCACATTCAGTGCCCTGGAGACACTAATATTGGTTCTAAACATGTTTCAGGAGGACAGTTTTGCAGTCAGCCTAGACCTCTAAGATGCATTCCATCACATACTCATTCCCAGGTCTTTTCCGAGTTCATAATGTTTATTTACTGGGAAATGTCAACCAGTTCAGGCCACTCACTTTCATTCTGAATATCAGTCCCTGGGGTTTCATGAGAATCTTGAACAGAGCCATGTCACACTTATTAACCACCTTAGAGTCCATGTTTGTGACTTCAGACTGCTTGGTTGATATTCTAAAAAAGTACCTGGTCAGTATTTTTGTACCAAAATATGCAGTCTTTTGTTTCACTGCTGCTTTGCCTTGAATTCCTTGTCATCAAGGACAAATTCAAGCTCATCCCATCTTACCATTTCAGTCATTTGGGCATGAACCAAGTCTGTCTTAAAGTCATGTCGGTAGTGCCTATCATTCATTCAGAGAATCAAATTTTGTTCCTTGTGTCCCCTCAGTATAGTAATGGATTCCCTCATTTTGGGCCACATGTTCATGAGACCCCTCCATCTATCCCAGTGGCAGCTGATCTTTGTCCTCTAGACCAATGATCTAGTTTTGGACTATATGAGGTCTGATCTCAGTAAATAGGAGGATCCTACTTGGCCTAGGAAAATCCTGCCTTCTCCATGCCTGCTGAAATAATTGTGAATGCAGGCCTTCCATCCATATCCAGAGATGCTGAACCCGTATGCTTGGCTTATATCAAGAAAGGCCGCAGAAGAAAACTGTTCTCAGAATAACGTGTACAGAATTGCTCCAGCAAGAAGGCCCACCAGGAGAGTGGTGCATTTCTCTCCCAGTAATGTGAGCAGAAACAACATTCCCTCAGAAGCCTCAGTACCACAGATAGCTGACTTCCTCTTTTGGGCTTTCCAATCAGAAGAAGTTAGCTCTGAACACCATCAAGGGTTACTGTTCCATAATCTTAGACACATTTCAGTGTCATTGTAGGGAGGATATAGACCAAAACAAAGACCTCTCTGACCTTATTGCGAACTTTGAATCATCTCAACTGAAAGCTTTGGCCCTTCATCCAAAATGGAATCTTCAGTGTGCTCTGCTGTGATTGAATAATGCAACCTTTCAAACCAAGATCTTATGCTTCTTTGAATCACATATAGTACAAAACCTGCTTCCTCGTGATTCTAGGTACAGCAGGCGGGATCAGTGAGATACATGCCTTGTCCATTTGATCAAAACTATCAAGTTCTTTTCTTCCATGTCTGTTCAAGTTCACTCATGATGGCCCCTGCTTTAATTATCAAGAACAGGCTCACATTCATAGGGAATCAGTCTTTTGTCTTGAAATCTCTATCTTCTTTGGACCCTTTGCCCCAATGGTTCCTACATCATCCTGCAAGAACTTTGAAGTGAGACTCAAGTGTACTGAGCCTATCAGGACTTGCCCAAAACCAATGTGTTTCTTGTGATGTTGGCGGATGAGGTTAAGGTGGTCACTACTATTGTAGCATTTAGCACAGTTGCTTTCTAACTGACATCATCCAAGTCATGGGATGGAGATCATAGATTAAATGCTCTAGCTTTTATCTCAGTGTCCTGTCATTCCAAAGGACTCAGTTTGACCTGGTGGGACCTACATGAGCAGCATCGCAGCCAACCTTCCATGGTCATTCAGGAGCCTTGTGGTGATGCTGGTTACTCTTCTTCTGCTGGATTTGTGGGAGTGAAATTTTTCTTGCAACTGCATCAATGTATAAATTATGTGTTTGTCTTTGCCCTTATCTGACATGGGATTTGAAACTGCTTCACATACTTTAGGAGACCAGAGACACAGTAAGGGACTGTAACTCCCTCCTCTTACTAATTCTTCTAAGGTATTATGTTTGGAAAACATTTTTGAAGAAGAAAATTGGAATAAAATATCTTTTTTTGCTGATACTTACCTGATCATAATATGGGCACACCCTCAAATACCATTGTCATAGTTGCATCCCTGTAAGAACATGCACATCTCCAGTAGTAACTGACAAATGGATGGGATTTGGTGCCAGTCCTTCAATCCAAGAAGAGAGAGACCACTCTCGTCAGACTTCGACCTTGGCAAGCAGACAACTTTCTAGCACATTTGTTGCTAATGCAAGACTGGGAGGGCTGGATTTGTGAGGTAGTGGATGTAATCCTAATGTATAGGGTAAGTATTATTAAAGAAACATATTTTACTCCAAAAATTGGTTTTCAGGTATTGTGTGTGTGTGTGTGTGAGCTTATATATGCATATATGCATGGCATGCATGCATATGCAATGTGTGTTCGATATTACTTTACACTTTCTGTTAAAGTTTATGTACTGTTTATTGCCATAATTATTTAATCTTGGTGTGGTGATGCATTTTATTGACTTAATGCATTTTGAGCTCAAAACTAGTTCACTATGATCTGTATTGTATGTTCAGTGGCTTTAGTTTCACATTGGTCACTGTCAGCATCTGCCTTACAGCAAAAGTTTTTGTTTTTTCTGGATGCATTTCTAACTGAGCACTATGTAGAAAATAAAATTAAACAAGATCTCATTATTTTCTCCAGATTTGCAC
This sequence comes from Margaritifera margaritifera, assembly GCA_029931535.1. Taxonomy (NCBI): domain Eukaryota; kingdom Metazoa; phylum Mollusca; class Bivalvia; order Unionida; family Margaritiferidae; genus Margaritifera; species Margaritifera margaritifera. Next base: position 1,830,776 of record JAQPZY010001578.1, read on the forward strand.
GGAATGCTGAAAACTATGAGATGGTAATGACTGCTGCTCGCCACTACTGGAATGCATGTCTCCCTCTTGTCAGTCAGCCATTAGAACGTGAACTGCTACGAGAGCCAATCAGAGTGATCCTGCAGAGTATTACTGCTACTGCTGAGAAATTCAAAAAGAAGGAGGTACATGACTGTAGTATATATATGATAGTTTATTATATAATGCAACCCTACTATAGAAAATGTAAAAAAGTAAACTGTGCTTATTAATGTCTATCACACAACAAAATTAAAAAACTTATCCAAGGTGTTGGTATTATGTGGTCTTGAGGTGGAGGAGAAAGGAGAACTCATGGGAAACCACTGACCATGGGTTGGTGTTTACTACATGATCTTGCACATACTGGAACTTGGAATTAAATTTGGGACTTTTGAGGTGCTAAATAAGTGCTTTAATGCAGCACTATGCATGTCTATAGTAATACCTGCTTTGAACATGCATATTTAGGGATGGATTACCATAATATTAGTAACACTGTACACTAACAAACATGGATTTGAGAAACTTTGTTCTAGTAATGGACTATTGTATAAAATTTTAATATTTAGGTCTGAATTTAAATCAATCATGTTAATACTGCTGCATTTCTCCATCAAATAAATCCACTGATCACATTAACGTTAGGAAATAACTCCACTACTTCCCAAATCCAGCCCTCCCAGAAAGACAATAATGTCATCTTTTTCATCTGTATACCATAAAGACAAAGGGAAGATAAAAATATTATGTCGGTGAACATGTCAGCCTCGCGATTTTATAAAGTGGATCAGAATGTTTTCCACACCACCTCCAAGTCAGTGCAGAACATGTAGCAACTTTTTACATGTTTGATCTGGTGTTGCTAGTAAGTTTTTGCCTTGCTGAAAAATTGGGCTGTGATTATGCATAGGAGTCCATGGCCCATGTTGCCAAAGCAATTAACACCCTGACAGCTTCTGGTGAGATGAAACACCATTCTCCACTCATCTTCTCTGAAACCACATCATTCTTTGGCTCTGAGATCAATGCCCTTAGGTATGCCATTGTGGTTCAGTGGTAGAATTAAGGATGTACAGAAGCAGGCACCGCAAGAACGGCCTCTCTAACTTACCTTGCCTCACCCTCCAGCATTAAGGCATCAATCTCAACTGCAGACAATCATCAGCAAAAAGAGAGAAGGCCGAATACAGCCCAACAGCAGCAATTTTGGCCTTAGTCTGATTTCAATTGGTAATAGGCCCTTCAGTTTTGGAGGCAGTTTAATAATAAGACTATTCCTGCATCAGTGGCACAACAAACAATGGCTCATGGCAGGAATCCTCTGGAAAAGTAGCAACTGAAAGTTACAATCTGCATGGACAGCACTTCATACGGTTGGGGAGCCCACCTGTTTTCCTGCTTCATGAACATCGTCAGCAGCAAACGGGGATCATCAGAGATGTCACTTCAAATCAGTCTTCTGGAAATGAAGGCTATAGTGAAAGCATTTTTTTCTGGAAAGATGAACTCTGTGCAAAGGTAGTTCTCATCATGTTGGACAACTTGGTGGTCGTGACCTACCTCCTCAACTGGGTTGGGGGGGGGGGAGGGGACAAAATCACCCAACCTATGCATTTTGGTCTGGGACTTTCTATGCTGGTGCTTTGAGCTAAAGATCACATTTCAAATCAGGCATATTCCTGACAGGTTTAATGTCCTAGCTGACTCACTCTTGAGAAGGGGCCAGACCCTTCACACTTAGTGGTCCGTTCATGTGTCAGTTTTTCAACAATCAGATTAAAATCAAGATTTACTTGTCATAATTAATAGAGTTGACAGACACTGGTAAATGTTTATGTTCTACCAACTTTTTGAATTCCTGGTCCACTTATTACTAGTAACCTTTCAGATTTAGTGTTGCATTTTTAATGTTAGGAGAGTTATCGTTAGAACAGTATGTTCCAAATAAAGTGTTTCATTTTCATAAAGGTGAATGCTGTAATTTGACTAGTGAATCTAAATATCAACAGAACATGACCTCATATTGGTGTCTCTCAGATTTGCATTATGTCAGAGATCTTGACTTTAATCAGATTGGTCTCTCAGCCAATTTGTGCACTATTGAGGTATCCAATGATACAATTTTTTATGACAAGGTGGAACCACAAACTGCCCACCTTCGTCTCTCCAGACCCTGACAAGAAGCCTGGGTCATGGACATGCTATCAGTTAGTTGAGAGGGGTTTTGGGATCAGAACAGTAAAGTGATTCTAATAGCCCCTCTAAGGTTGGCAAGTCCTGGATGAATAATTTGCCTGATATAATGATAGGTGTCCTCCTCAGGAAAATCCTGGTGTATCTCAACCTGCTTGAACAACCTCTATCGCAGGTGTTTCATCCCTGCCTGGACAGGCTTCTCCTTCTTGCTTGGCTTTTGTCAGTCCCTATGTAGGAAGGAATTTAAACCTACTATCATGGAGAGAGTCTCATGAGCTAGACATTTATCAACTTTGAAGGCTTAAGAGGGAAAGTGGTGGGTTTTCAGGAACTGGTGTAGGGTCAACAATTCCGCAAGTGCTTCAATCCTGCAATTGGCTAACTTTTTTAGTTGCTTGAGAAAAATTAGCCCCTATTATTATCAAAGGTTACTGCTCCATGATCTCTGACATCTTCAGGCACCATAGTGGATGGGATATTGGTCACAATAAGGATCTATCAGACTTGCTGGCCAATTTTGACTTGATAGGCCCAGATCTCTCACACTGTTTCCCAAATGGAATCGTCGATGGGTCTTGACATAGCTCAACTCAGATCCTTTATTAAGAACCTTGCTAAAGCTGCTATCCAATAAAATACATTTTCTGATAGCCCTAGCTTTGGTATGCAGGGTGGGCAAGTTTCATGCTCTTTCTATGGACCCAAACTCTCTCCATTTCAGATTAGATGTTCAGTGGTCCTAATGGTGCAACCTGGCTTCATGGCTAAGAATCAGTTACTGTCAGCAGGCAATGAGAGAGTGGTTATTTGTGCCCTTTCCTTGTTTGATACATCAAGAGAGGCAGTGATGCAAGATCTGGTCCATGCTTTCAAGCACATGGATAAGAGTTGTAGGGTCTGACAATTTTTCTTTATTCTGATGAAGGCCTGAAAAGAGGATATGTCAGTGGTTGAAGTGAGTAATATGCTCAGTGTACTCTTACATCTCTGAAGATCAGATGTGTCTCATGAAGATTTCATCTGATGAGATGAAAGTGATCTTTATGAGCCTTGTGTTTGAATGCAACTTCTCAATCTGAAACATAATAGTAGCCATTTGACTGGCATGCACAGTCAACTTTCTTGAGTTTTTATCTCCAAGATCTGGCATCACAAGGATGAGAATTGAATCTGGTGGGTCCAGTGGCTGTGGCCCAGACCACCATCAGACCTAATTGATGTCAGTATAACTACCTCATGGGTGTGGGTTTAGCACTTCTGCTGAATTCAACCGAATTTTTTTCTCAGTAAGGAAAAGTCATTCTTTTTTTCTTTTCTGTGTATTGTCCTCATGTTAGGAGAGCAGTTTATCCTCATACTGGAAATCCAGCCATTCTTCCCTTGAAGGTTGCCCGTGGTAGAGGTTAGCTGCTCAATGATTTCTTCATCCAATTACCTAGTCTACTGACATTAATGTGATTGGGGAATGTATTCAATGGAGAAAGTAAATTTTTTTAGTAAATTATGTTTCTCCAAAAATACTTACCCACATTACAATTAAACCCTCTCATACCTCCCTGCAAATGCAAGCATCCTTGTTGATGTATCACTTAGTTTAAACAGGTGAACATCTGGTTGATGGATAGCCACAAAGTGGTGGTAAGGGGAGGTAATGGGTAAGAGTTTCTTCCCTTTGTAGGAGATAAAGATGGGTAAGATTAAATGTTCAAAGTTTTTATTTATTTACTAATGTTAATATGATCAGGTGAGTATTCTTTGAGATTTATAATTTGCTAAAATACTTACTTATGTGTTAGAATAACATTTTTTTCTGTTTTCTCAAGAATGTACAAATGTGCAAATTCCCTCTAAATTAAATGCATCCCTCCTTAAAAATGAGTAAATATGTGACAAACATGCATGGTCGATTTCCCATGAGTCTAACAAACTTGTAACCTTCATTATTATTATATTGCTCAATCTGATCATGTAAGCATTTGATTCGAAGATCAACCACCATAATCTAATGCTTACTATGTGATATTTTGCAACTAAGCAATGAGATGCTTTCATTGATTTCTAGTTATTAAAAACATTTTACCAACTGTACTTGGTAAGAATGTACAGTGCCCGACATTACAGTGTAATTGTTAGTATTCAGTGGTAATGTTTGTGCTGTTGCATGTAGTTCTGTTACATATGACATAGTGCTGTTATTGTAACACATAATTGCTGCTGCTGTGCTGATATGCCATTCTGATGCATATGACATAGTGATGTTAATGTAAGACATAATTGCTGCTGCTGTGCTGATATGCCATTCTGATGCATATGACATAGTGCTATTATTGTAGCACATAATCACTGCTGCTGTGCCGATATGCCATTTTGATGCATATGAACTAGTGCCATTGTCATAGCATAATCACTGCTGCTGTACCAATAATTAAGATAAAAAACTGTTGGTTTTATCTTTATTCATTAAAGGTTTTTTTTATCATGCGTACATTTGTTGAAACAAACTCTAAGATGTCTATTCATTATTCATAGATACTGTTATCATATAAAAACTGCCCCCCCCCCCAGCACCCACCCAACCACCCAACTAAAAGTTAAAAATTCATTATTAAAATGCCAGTGCAGGAATTCTTCTTCAATGTGAAAATCTTGGAGAAAACACAGTTTTTTTGAGAGTTCCAGTAAAGACAAATTGAAATTCATCTTAATGCATAAGAGAATAATGAGTTTTTAACTGTTCTGCATGATTTTGTTTTATATAAAAAGGTAACATTTCATTCTGTATTTTTGCCTTGCAGGAGAAGAGTGAAACAGGGACAGAGGGCAAATCGGAAGCTGAGTCTGCAACAGGGGCAGAAGTGACAGAGGAAGAAAAGCCCTCTACCTCCACAATTGGTGCTCCAGAGGATGATCTTACTCTCAGAGCTGCATTGTATGGAGTCCTATTCCAATCTTATGCTGACAAGGTAATTTTAACAGGGGCAAATAATGAAGTTTGTTGAAGCAGTGATTAGCAGTTCTTGTCAACAAAGATGTATTCTGTCTTACAGTCAACTCATAAATATTTTGTTCTTGACTATAGGCTCTAGTACTTTTGAGTGAGCAATGTATGTACTCACATCCTGAAAACTTCTTAGGGAAAAAATTGGTCCCAGAGTATGACTGGAGGATAAGCAATGTGTTTCAGACATATAGGAATCACTCATTGTAATATTCTATGTCAGCCATTCAAAGATATTATGTTCTAGGTGAGAGTACAGTAAGAATGTATCATAATGGGGTATTTTATACACAAAGTCAAACAAAAAAGTAGGATCTGTTATATTTGAAGCCATACAATAATTGGTCCTCATCAGCCAAATGCTAGACTAAGTATAAAGTGAATTAAGTAGCAATGATTGAGCTAAAGTTAGCCAATTTAATGAGAATCATGACAATACCCATATTATATGGCAACTGTGGCATAACATTCACCTTTATTAGCATCATGTTATATTAAAAAAATTATTTGCCACACTATGGTATAACACTCAGCAAGATCATGAAGTATGCCAAGTCCTTAAAGCTATGTGTTAAGTAGAATCTTAAACTTGTGTTCATTTCATATGAAATTAAATAAATTTGTTGAATAATACAATATGACACATGTTGTAAGCAGCTTGTGGTATACAATATTATTCAACTCGCTGAATAAATTTCATATGAAATAAGTACTTGTATAAGATCCTCAATGTAAGAGACTACTGTAGTTATTTGTACTCATAGTCCAGGAATATTGTAGGGAAGAACTTGTCTAAGGCCATGGCTTGACTTTTAGCTGGACTAATTTTCTATGTAAGAGACTATTGTTTTAGTATAGTCATAGTCCAGGAATATTGTAGGGAAGAACTTGTCTAAGGCCATGGCTTGACTTTCAGCTGGAGTAGTTTTCTATGTAAGAGACTACTGTTGTATGTGTACTCATAGTCCAGGAATATTGTAGGGAAGAACTTGCCTAAGGCCATGGCTTGACTTTTAGCTGGACTAGTTTTCTATGTAAGAGACTACTGTAGTTATTTGTACTCATAGTCCAGGAATATTGTAGGGAAGAACTTGTCTAAGGCCATGGCTTGACTTTCAGCTGGAGTAGTTTTCTATGTAAGAGACTACTGTTGTATGTGTACTCATAGTCCAGGAATATTGTAGGGAAGAACTTGTCTAAGGCCATGGCTTGACTTTCAGCTGGAGTAGTTTTCTTTGTAAGAGACTACTGTTGTATGTGTACTCATAGTCCAGGAATATTGTAGGGAAGAACTTGTCTAAGGCCATGGCTTGACTTTCAGCTGGAGTAGTTTTCTATGTAAGAGACTACTGTTGTATGTGTACTCATAGTCCAGGAATATTGTAGGGAAGAACTTGTCTAAGGCCATGGCTTGACTTTCAGCTGGAGTAGTTTTCTATGTAAGAGACTACTGTTGTATGTGTACTCATAGTCCAGGAATATTGTAGGGAAGAACTTGTCTAAGGCCATGGCTTGACTTTCAGCTGGACTAGTTTTCTATGTAAGAGACTACTGTAGTTATTTGTACTCATAGTCCAGGAATATTGTAGGGAAGAACTTGTCTAAGGCCATGGCTTGACTTTCAGCTGGAGTAGTTTTCTATGTAAGAGACTACTGTTGTATGTGTACTCATAGTCCAGGAATATTGTAGGGAAGAACTTGTCTAAGGCCATGGCTTGACTTTCAGCTGGAGTAGTTTTCTTTGTAAGAGACTACTGTTGTATGTGTACTCATAGTCCAGGAATATTGTAGGGAAGAACTTGTCTAAGGCCATGGCTTGACTTTCAGCTGGAGTAGTTTTCTATGTAAGAGACTACTGTTGTATGTGTACTCATAGTCCAGGAATATTGTAGGGAAGAACTTGTCTAAGGCCATGGCTTGACTTTCAGCTGGAGTAGTTTTCTATGTAAGAGACTACTATTGTATGTGTACTCATAGTCCAGGAATATTGTAGGGAAGAATTTGTCTAAGGCCATGGCTTGACTTTCAGCTGGACTAGTTTTCTATGTAAGAGACTACTGTAGTTATTTGTACTCATAGTCCAGGAATATTGTAGGGAAGAACTTGTCTAAGGCCATGGCTTGACTTTCAGCTGGACTAGTTTTCTATTTAAGAGACTACTGTTGTATGTGTACTCATAGTCCAGGAATATTGTAGGGAAGAACTTGTCTAAGGCCATGGCTTGACTTTCAGCTGGACTAGTTTTCTATGTAAGAGACTACTGTAGTTATTTGTACTCATAGTCCAGGAATATTGTAGGGAAGAACTTGTCTAAGGCCATGGCTTGACTTTCAGCTGGAGTAGTTTTCTATGTAAGAGACTACTGTTGTATGTGTACTCATAGTCCAGGAATATTGTAGGGAAGAACTTGTCTAAGGCCATGGCTTGACTTTCAGCTGGAGTAGTTTTCTTTGTAAGAGACTACTGTTGTATGTGTACTCATAGTCCAGGAATATTGTAGGGAAGAACTTGTCTAAGGCCATGGCTTGACTTTCAGCTGGAGTAGTTTTCTATGTAAGAGACTACTGTTGTATGTGTACTCATAGTCCAGGAATATTGTAGGGAAGAACTTGTCTAAGGCCATGGCTTGACTTTCAGCTGGAGTAGTTTTCTATGTAAGAGACTACTATTGTATGTGTACTCATTGTCCAGGAATATTGTAGGGAAGAACTTGTCTAAGGCCATGGCTTGACTTTCAGCTGGAGTAGTTTTCTATGTAAGAGACTACTGTTGTATGTGTACTCATAGTCCAGGAATATTGTAGGGAAGAACTTGTCCAAGGTCATGGCTTGACTTTCAGCTGGGCTTAACTTTTTTTTAACAGTGTAATCATGGAATACACATTTTTTTACTTCTAATCTACATGTACAACTGATGTTTAAATTAATTTATGTACCAGGAAAGATTCAATTTATTCTTGTTTTAATCTTTACAACATTAATGTCATTTATGGAATCATTTGAGCATTAGAGCAATGAGTCAGTCCATATTCCATAAACATCTCATCTTGGTGAAGTGTCTAGAGAAATGTAATGGTTGTTGTTCTGTCGAAATTCAAGTGGAAACTTAGGTTAGCAGCTAAATAGTCTGATCAAGTAATCAAAATTATTGTGGACTTATTTAAGAAGACTTCACTTTTCATATCAGTATCTTTAATGAAACCAGCTCACATTTGCTACAAATTGCCAGTTCTGGCATGCAAGTGGAAATCACATTTAAACTGAATCATTTAGTATTCTAATGGTCATGTAAATGTTCACAATGTTATGTAAACGTGACAACCTTATTTGCTATTACTATAACCATTGCAAGACAAAATGTTCTGGTGTATTTTGTGTTATGGGAAAAATTGTTTTTATTCTTCACACATGATGATGATGAGGATATATGTAGTATAATAGCCCTACTATTACTTTTTGTGGATAGGGTGAATGGGAGCAGGGACTACAAGCGATGGACCAGGCCATAGCAGATATGCCGCGAACCAAACACAGACTGTAAGTATAAGTGTTTATAAATAAAATTTATGATACGATTTTCATGAGCATAATATTTGTTTTTGCAAATTTAGTGAGAATATAAAATATTTTAAAGTTTACTTGAAGTAAATAGCATTCATGCAGAATGTACTTAGCCAATATGAAAATCACAATGTTTTTATTTTGTGAATATATTGAATTCACAACATTTGTAAATATATTGATGTTAAAGTGTTTTGATTTACAGTATTTATACACCCTTGTTTGAGTATGTTATAAATACAAACAGAAAAACAAGTAGTAAGAAGTTTTGCAGTTTGAGTAACTTCATATAATAACATGGCATTATTTAGGTCAGCTACTAACAGTTTGTTCAATTCAGCTGCTATCAAATGAGATCTTGTTTGTTTTATTGACTCAGTCCATCATTGAACCCAGCTTTGAATAATATCAGTTAAAAATTAGATCATTAAACACAATTACATTGTCCCACATTTCTCAAAAATTAAAGACAATTGTTGAGAATTAGTGCCCTCTGAAGTGCAGTTATACAAAGTATTTAATTCTTACACATATTTTCCATGTTAACATTTTTTTACCATTGCTTCATTGAAGAGAAAAGAACCTGTCCTAGTTTTCTGTTGATTTTTCAAAAATCTATCCTATGTCAAAATACTGTGTTTATTTTTCAGATTGATTTTTAAGCACAGAGTGATGACAAAAGCTAAACTTGGCAGAAGTGTCGCTATGGATATACAGAAATTTAAGGTAAGAAGCCATCCTTAGTTGGATAAATTGTGGAAAATCAAATTTGAAATTCTTATCTGCATGAAAATATTATTAATTTTTTACCTGCTATCGTGTAGATGCATATAAAAGTAAAATACATTCACATAAAAGCATCTTTGGAAAATGCATGTTCCACATCTACACTTGATCTGGATCTTAGTTTATTTGTTTATTTAGCATTTGATTACAATTGTTTAATGCAAAAAAAGATGTTGTAGCAAAATTATAAATAGTATATGCCTTGGAACTATTCTTAAAATTCATCATTTTAATAAACACTGTACCAGCTTTCTTACATATGCAGTCTAGTAACCACAAGTAAGTCTCATTGAATGTGAGCATACAATTTTTTTGATGTTTTATTCTTATTTGATGTAGGAACTCCATTTATATTAGGTTGAAACTGAAGAAGGGTAATATTAAAGGCAAATAAATGTATTATTATCTACACAGTGTCAGTCTAATGACTAGCTCAGTTGAATTAAACATCCTTACATTGATTCAGTTGATGATTGTTTACAATGTATCTCTAACTTTCAGGACAGCTCAAAATAAAAATTATATATTACATAAAGAATAATGAAATGTCCAATGCTTGTAATTCTTGTCTGGAGATAGTTATATCTACACTATTCTACTTTTCATTAGTCTGACAATGAATTACATACACAGAAAATTCTGCTATAAAAAAAAATTACCTTTGAATTAAGTTAACTTGAATTATCCTAAATTTTAAGTGACGGTATAGTGCTAAACACATTTTCACCTTTACTTTTGACATTTTTATGGCAATCTGTTTGATTAATTGCATGTTTATGGTAGGAAGATTAGATTAGAATAGTTGCTATCTTCTGCAACTTATTTGGCTTCTTTTTTTTAATAATTATTTTGTAACTACTTTTTCCATGCAACATCCATAGTTTAGATTTTATGATTTTCCAATTGTCCCTATCATCACTCCTTTTGTTTGAGAGAAGTTTATTTAGTTTATGATCTTCTTTTATTGTTATTTGTGTTTTGTTTGTCTACCTAATTTCCTAACAGGATGAACTTCATCAAATGTCAAAACGACCTACTGATGTCAGATTTAAGGTTTGGAATCAAAATTCAGTAAAATTTGTGTGTGTGACTTAGTTCTAGGCTATATTTAGTTAGCATCCTGCTGGTTGGTTAGCACTGGTTTACATTTGGCTATGTTTTATTAGCACACTGCAACAGATACCAAGTATAGTCAACAGAGTATAGTTTTTTGCTACAGCAGAAGCTAGCTTAGAAATCTTATGGAGTAGGAATATGAAGGAGTAGATATGTTTTATGAAGAAATATGCATATCGAAAGTTAGTGTACATGGGCTGCACAGTAGTTGAATAGTAAAAATAAGTGCATATAGAAAGTAAGTGTACATGGGCCATTCAGTAGTTGAATAGTAAAAATAAGTGCATATAGAAAGTAAGTGTACATGGGCCATACAGTAGTTGAATAGTAAAAATAAGTGCATATAGAAAGTAAGTGTACATGGGCCATACAGTAGTTGAATAGTAAAAATAAGTGCATATGGAAAGTAAGTGTACATGGGCCATACAGTAGTTGAATAGTAAAAATAAGTGCATATGGAAAGTAAGTGTACATGGGCCATACAGTAGTTGAATAGTAAAAATAAGTGCATATATGTTATCTAAATAAAAACCAAACTTTAGTACATAAACTTTGCTCTTCTGATGCTATTTTATTCCTAATTAGGTGACTGACATGATTATGTCTATGTTTAACTCATTCTGAATATGCCTTATAACAAACCTTTCTTTAATCAGCAATATTTATTATAGTATACTTTTAAAGTGATAGCTAACTGAGCGTTATGAAAACATTTGAAATGTATCAAATAAAATTTGGGGGCAATGAGTGTACATAAAAATAAGTGCATATAACTTTAACTAATTTCACTGGCAATGAGTGCACATAGAAATAAGTGTAATGAGTGCACATAAAAATAAATTCATATAACCTTCACTAATTTCACTGGCAATGAGTGCACATAAAAATGTGCATATAGCCTCCATTAATGTGACTGGCAATGAGTGTACATAAAAATAAGTGCATGTAAGGTTCACTAATTTGACTGGCAATTGGTATACATAAAAAGTGCATATAACCATCACTGATTTGACAGGCAATGTGTGCACATAAAAATAAGTGAATATAACCTTTGCTAATTTGACTGGCAATACATGCATATAAAAATAAGTGCATGTAACCATCACTAATTTGTCTGGCAATAATATAGGTAAAAATAAGTGCATGTAATCTTCACTAATTTGACTTACAATGATACATGTAAAAATAAGTGCATATAACCTTCAGTAATTTGATTGGCAATGATACATGTAAAAATAAGTCCATGTAACCTTCACTAATTCAACTGGCAATGATACATGTAAAAATAAGTGCATATAACCTTCAGTAATTTGATTGGCAATGATACATGTAAAAATAAGTGCATATAACCTTCACTAATTTGACTGGCATGATACATGTAAAAATAAGTGCATATAACCTTCACTAATTTGACTGGCAATGATACATGTAAAAATAAGTGCATGTAATCTTCACTAATTTGACTGGCAATGATACATGTAAAAATAAGTGCATATAACCTTCAGTAATTTGATTGGCAATGATACATGTAAAAATAAGTGTATGTAACCTTCACTAATTTGACTGGCAATGATACATGTAAAAATAAGTGCATATAACCTTCACTAATTTGACTGGCAATGATACATGTAAAAATAAGTGCATGTAACCTTCACTAATTTGACTGGCAATGAGTGCACATAAAAAATAAATGTATATAACCTTTAGTAATTTGACTGGCAATGATACATGTAAAAATATGTGCATATAACCATCACTGATTTGATTGACAATTAGTGCACATAAAAATAAGCACATATAACCATAACAGATTGGACTGGCAATGAGTGTACATAAAAATAAGTGCATATAACCATAACAGATTGGACTGGCAATGAGTGCACATAAAAATAAGTGCATATAACCATAACAGATTGGACTGGCAATGAGTGCACATAAAAATAAGTGCATATAGCCTTTGCAAATTGGACTGGTAATGAGTGCACATAAAAATAAGTGCATATAGTCTTTGCAAATTGGACTGGTAATGAATGCACATAAAAATAAGTGCATATATCCTTAATCTTTATCAGCATTTGTGGCTTTGCAAGCAATGATATTTTTTGTCAGTACTTAATTCTTTGAGCGAGGAAGGGTCCTATTGCTTCAAAAGAAGGATCATTGTTTGTATGGTTTTTAAATTCATGATTTGTAACAACCGCAAAATCCACAACATTGGTGTGGTCTTCCACAAAAATAGTGAAGTCACAGTAGATGGCACTCAATAGTACCAAATTAACAGTCCTTAAAAATATGCCATACAAAATAATGGACATGTTTTGTTAGAATAAAGTATGGAATGATATAACCACTCCTATATGAAATAGGATATTAATTCAGGTTAAATAGAAAACTTTGTGTGAGCAAGTATTGTACACTTTCAAAACTTATAAGCACCAAAAGTAGTGCTAGCTGACACTTTGTATGTATGAGAAAGAGAGACCATGGCAAACAGTTTCTGTTGTGCTTTGTGCTTCTTTGTGGAAAGAAAGCAAAATCTTCATTTTTTTAAATTTTAGAATCAAATTGTCATGCAAATTTCAATCATATTTTAAATTGAATGACATATTTCTATTATTGGAAGCTTCCTCAAAGTAATTCTTAATGAGAATGTACATAGTCATATGGGCATGTACAACTAATTCAGTTACCATAGACCATAATTTAAATATGTGTCCAAATTACTATTATGGTAAGATCAGCAAATCATCCTTACATCTTATGAATGATCTATCCAAGAGGAATCTTTTAAAATGATGAAAATTATATGCTGTGCACCTCGTTTTTGACAAGAATTCCCTTGTAGGTGCCCACTATAAAAATCCAGCCTGATGAGATCTCCCTATTTACATCCAGTAGTACCTGTGCTGTGACAGCATTAAAATAAAAATGGTTGTAGGTTCAAGCCTACTAATGCGAACAATATACATAAATGCAGGCTTCTTCTGAAAAATTGTTAATTTTTTCTGGTAATTATTTTCAACCAAAGAGCAACCTTCATTCTTTTAAATACAGTATTTAATATACCACCACACACAGCGATAAAATAATTAGTTGCCTGTGACCATATGTCACAGTACCAAGATTACCCTTAATGGAAACATACATAGTCATATGTCTCAGTACTAAAATGACTCTTAATGAGAACATATAGTCATATGTCTCAGTACTAAGATTACTCTTAATGAGAACATACATAGTCATATATCTCAGTACTAAAATGACTCTTAATGAGAACGTACACAGTCATATGTCTCAGTACTAAGATGACTCTAAATGACAATGTACATAGTGATATGTCTCAGTACTAAGATTACTCTCAGTGTGAACATAGTCATATGTCACAGTACTAAGATGACCCTTAATGAGAATGTACATAGTCATATGCCTCAGTACTAACATGGCTCTTAATGAGAATGTACATAGTCATTTGTCACAGTACTAAGATGACTTCTAACAGGAATGGACAGTCATATGTCATAGTACTAAGATGACTCTAAATGGGAATGTACATAGTCATATGTCTTTGTACTAAGATGACTCAAAATGAGAACATACATAGTCATATGTCTCAGTACTAAGATGACTCTTAATGTTCAACTGTCATTGAATTTAATAGATACAGTATTTACTCTGTGCCATGCACCCATGCTTATTTGTATGAGCAAATCTTTTCTAATTTATCAATTTAAAATTTATTAAATTTTAAGGAGGGAGATTTTGCTTTAAAGCAAAGAAAAAAAAAAAATTCTGACAAAATGAAACTAGTTTCTGAGTTTACTTGAGTTCAAGGTTACTATATTATATGTATATTTTAGTCAACTTTGTGGGTGCAAGTCCCACAGGCCACCTACATTAAATAATGTGTGACACTTTAGGCACAGTGATGTTTACACAAAGATGGGAAACTGGGTTCACAGCTTTACAGCACACATAGTTGTATCAAGTAGTTTTCATTATCACACATCTCATGATGAAGGGAGTGGAACTTGTGTTCAGAGTGATTCAAAGCCTTTTCTGTCAAAGGAGAAAAGCATTTTAGAAATATTATTTGTTTTCAGCAAATTGGCAGGTACGGCTGCAAAACTTCCTCTCAATAACTCCATGATTCTTGGGAATACAAATTTGTGAAGTGACAAAATATAAAAGCTCAAATATATGTTTTTTTTATTTTAAACATAAGCTGTGTAATGAATGATGTCATCTGACTTATTATAAATATTTGTAATCTTATCATGTAAGACAAGGAATTTATGGGTTTTATTTAGCTGCATTTAGAACATTTTCAGAAGTTCCACCAAGTCTTAATATGTAATTTAATCCATTTAGCTTCACTGCTTTTTTTTTAATAAAACAATTCTTTTTCTTCTCATTTCTTTGAAACTTACAACTTTAATCCAGTATTCATGAATGATGGATTTATGTTATCACACTATATCAGTGTACTAGTATTATGTTATTACACTGTACAAGTGTAATAGTATGATGTTAATACACTGTGAAAGTGTACTAGTATCATATCATTACACTATCAGTGTACTAGTATCATGTTATTACATTATTACACTATTAGTGTACTAGTATCATGTTATTACACTATCATTGTACTAGTTTTATGCTATAACACTATAAGTTTACTGTATAATGTCATTAAACTGTATGTGTATTAGTATCATTTTATTACGCTATACAGGTGTACTAGTATCATGTTATTACACTGTATCAGTATATTAGTATTATGTTATTACACTGTATTAGTGTCATAGTATCATGTTATTACACTGTATCAGTGTATTAGCATCATGTCATATTCAATGTTTTTGTTTTAATGTTGCTATAATTGCTTTTCTTGTCTGTTCAAGAATTTTACAGGGAAACCCCGCTATAAACTTAATGTTTCAGGTCCACAGAGTGCCATCATAATATGTAATGTATTATATGAAAATCCCACTATAATGTGATGTTTGGGGTCAAAAAAGTGCCATCGTGTTATGTAATATATCATTGGGAAACCCCACTATACCACAATGTTTGGAGTCCATAGTTTGCCATCATGTTATGTAATGTGTCACAGGGAAACCTTGCCACAAAAATATTTTTAGGCACCAAAGAGTGCCATCAAATTATGTAATGTATCAAAGGGAAACCCCGCTTTAACACAATGTTTAAGGACCACAGGCTGGCAGTAGAACAATTATCAGCTTTTTTTAAGAGCAGACGTCTTTATAATAAATAATAATAAAATAATAATAATAATAAATACTCTATTTAATGAGGGTAACTCAGTTAGTTATAATATACTATTCTCCCCAGAGGCCCTCAGGATGAACAAACTATTGTAAATATTGTAAATAAAGTTTTTTTAAAAAAAAGTAAACATAAAATAGTAAAGCCTGCTTAAATACATCAAGTATAAAATCACAAAGTATCAAAGTATACATTAACAGAATAAACTGTAGTGCATGTATTTCAATATTTACAATGAAAACTGCCTTTCAAGATAATAGTTATACGATTTTGTTTTGAACACATTTAGATTTGTTTCTGATATAATGGTTTTGGAGAGTTCATTTCATAGAATAGTACCAGAGTAAGCAAATGATTTTTTAAAAGTATTTGTTTTTGGAAATGGTATTCTGCACTAATCATTTGTAATTGATCTCAATTTAGGTCCATGGTACTGTTCTTCTGACTCAAAATGAAACACACTATGCAAATATTGCAGACAAAGTTCGTTCTTTACTTTGAACATTAATATGGACTTTTGGTACGCTAATCTGTATTCAGATTTCAGCCATTTCAATTTTGAGAATAGAATTCTGGATGGTGTATCAAATGGTAAATTTATGATAATTCTTGCTGCTTTTTCTGAAGTTTGTGGATCGTTTCAATATTACTATCAGTTTTTTTTTTCCCAAATTGTGCAGCAGTAGTCTGAAAGAGGAAGAATGAATGCATTGTAAAATAATTTCCGATAGCTGAGTCGTAGATAACATTTTATCCTCTGTTAAAGATTAATTCTTGAGTTTAGTATAGAACAGATGTGTTTCACTTGCTTACACCAGTCTAAATTCTGATCAACATAATCTTGCAAAAGTTTTTCTGTGATAAAATAAGAAGATGTGCAGTGACTGACTATTGACATATTTGAAATGAACATTCACAAATAGAAACTTTGAACATTTTTATTCATTTAAAGAAAGAGAAAGGGCTTAGACAGTTTTTCTTCATGAATACAGCATCTCTTGCCAGATGAACAAATCAAGCTCTCATATACTTTGGCAATAAAACTTGGTGAAGAGGTTGTACAAATTTCAGCTACCATGCCACAACTGTGTTATATCCAAATTCATGTTATAATGAAGTGCATTATATTGGGGTCTCTATGTACTATGTACAGTTAGGTTAATCTGTGTATGATGCACAGTAGGTAAATATCTCTACTATGTACAGTATGTAAATCTGTCTTTACCATGTACAGTAGGTAAATCTCTGTATATTGTATACAGTTGGTAAATTTCTGTACTATGTACAGTAGGTAAATCTCTCTGTATTATGTACAGTAGGTAAGTCTGTACTATATACAATAGGTACATTTCTGTGCTATGTACATTAGGTAAATCTCTATTACATACAGTAGGTAAATCTGTACTATGTACAGTAGGTAAATCTGTCTGTACTATATATAGTAGGTAAATATGTACAGTAGGTAAATCTGTCTGTACTAAATATAGTAGGTAAATATGTACAGTAGGTACATCTGTCTGTACTATATATAGTAGGTAAATATGTACAGTAGGTAAATCTGTCTGTACTATATATAGTAGGTAGATATGTACAGTAGGTAAATCTGCCTGTACTATATATAGTAGGTAAATATGTTTGATTTTGAAGTTTTAACTCATCTGTACATTAATCATTTTTATATTACAGCAATATGAATCCTACTGAGTCTGTGTTACCATATCATTGTACAACATGTATTTTTGTAAAACATTTAATTTCTCATTAGTGCTTTTGTTGGTGACACATTCTATACAGTTTCCAGCACAGATGATCTGCTATATGTATATTTCTTTCTGATCATTCAGCATTTGATACAGAATTTGTGTTTAATTTTTCTCACATGCAGTTGTTTTTCTTATTGTACCAAACAGCTTGACTTTGAGGTATGTTACCTGAGATAGTTTGGAGTGGGCCACTATTTTGCTAGAATTAGCTACTTGATAAATCTCCACCAGTAGAGCTTTGTTTTATGGTATCTGTCATTTGTTTGGCTTTTAGCACTATGGTTTTTTGTCTTAGCTGCATTGGTTAGACATTGATATCATTTTTTGTTGACAACAGTAGCTCCATAATCAGGTATCACTACACTGACTAAGTTACTTATATAGTTCTTACTTTTTCCATAATTTTGTTAAAATATGGTGCATTAGTTATAAGTTCAGATGCGCCAAGACTAACTTACTTATGTTAGGCTCCACCTTGGACATAATATAACCAAACATAAGTATAGGTTATGTTGCATTTGCTAGAAATAGTTGCATTTGAAAGAAATAACTGGATTTTTTGGTGTATGTGACCTTTCCTGAACCAGCAAAATCACACCCGTTTGCTTTTTCTTCAATGCAAAAGCCCATAGGCTGAGCTCAATAAACATTTTATTTTCTGTTTAGGCTTTAATACTGCTTTGGAATGAATGCAAGTAATATTCTTCCGTGCTTTGCAAATCTCCATGAAAAATCAGAGACAAAATATTACTGATTTTCTTAGGGACTATAATAGGATGCAATAGCAGCTGATTGGCTCAATGAGTGTAGTGATACCTAGCAATAGCAACAGCATAGTCACATTAGGATCTGTGTTTAAATTTGTACAGATTTGTATAGTATACATCACAGAGCAGTTCAAAGCAAGACATAGTGTTTCATGCACACTTTGCACTTTGTTTTATAAGTCCAGAAGAAGGCAGCACTGAGACAGAATGGAAGACAGATCCATTGATCAGTATTGTGGCTGTCATGCACACTTTCAGGATATGGGATCTGCAAATGTCACATTTGAGTTCTTACAGGAGAACAGAAATTTAAATGCATTTTTGATTGACATTAGTTTTCCTGGCAACTGTGCAAAGCAAATATTCTCTTTGAGTCATATGTCACATGACAATACATAAAGTACTAGATGTAATGTTATCATCTGTAGATGATATTTTGTCACAATGTTTATCTTACTGTTTTGCTTTTGGAATTGTCCACCACACATCCCATAGAGAACTAATGACTTAACTCTCAGTTTATGTTTAGATCTTAAAAATGTATCACACATTGGTGGTTCAGTACAAAATATCATGCAAAGTGTCTTTCAAATGGATGGTTGGTCATCTGTTTAAACTTAATTTTAAATCTCCTATATCTGAAATGTCAATATTCATTGTTTGCACAATTCTGTGGCATAGGTTACGTAAAATTGCATTTAAAAGTGTTATCCTCACTAAAGAGTTGGAGCAGGTATTACCTTCCCCTGGTGTGTGCAGAAGTGGTGTATCAGAGGAACAAAGAAAGGACTCACGATAGGTTTCAAAATGAACAATGATCATATTGAAATTTAAGAAAATGGAAGGACCAGTTATATAACTACAGTCAATATAGTCATTATTGTTTTTTTTAAAAAACTTGAATGATAATGGTTGTTCAGAAGAATTGTGAAAATACTGTGTATTTCAGTGCATTTGTACAGTCTCAGCCTTTTAAGGATATCTTTTCTAATCTTGATATCATATAAGTCACAAAGATAAAATAAGTTCATCAAATACAGGATTTTTTTAAAATAATTATTGATAGTAACTCGCTGAGAATAAACTTCAGTTATTTGAGATTGTAAGATGAAACCTTCTTTAAATGTTCCCTCTATTCCACTTGATAGTAATTTGAAACCCTCTTTAAATGTCCCCTCAATTCCACTTGATTGTAATTTGAAACCCTCTTTAAATGTCCCCTCTATTTCACTTGATTGTAATTTTAAACCCTCTTTAACTGTACCCTCTATTTCACTTGATTGTAAGTTTAAACCCTTTAAATGTCCCCTCTATTCCACTTGATTGTAATTTGAAACCCTCTTTAAATGTCCCCTCTATTTCACTTGATTGTAATTTTAAACCCTCTTTAACTGTCCCCTCTATTCACTTGATTGTAATTTTAAACCCTTTAAATGTCCCCTCTATTCCACTTGATTGTAATTTTAAACCCTCTTTAATTGTCTCCTCTATTTCACTTGATTGAAATTTTAAACCCTCTTTAACTGTCCCCTCTATTTCACTTGATTGTAATTTTAAACCCTTTAAATGTCCCCTCTATTCCACTTGATTGTAATTTTAAACCCTCTTTAACTGTCCCCTCTATTTCACTTGATTGTAATTTTAAACCCTCTTTAACTGTCCCCTCTATTTCACTTGATTGTAATTTTAAACCCTCTTTAACTGTCCCCTCTATTCCACTTGATTGTAATTTCAAACCCTCTTTAACTGTCCCCTCTATTCCACTTGATTGTAATTTTAAACCCTCTTTAACTGTCCCCTCTATTTCACTTCATTGTAATTTTAAACCCTCTTTAACTGTCCCCTCTATTCCACTTGATTGTAATTTCAAACCCTCTTTAACTGTCCCCTCTATTCCACTTGATTGTAATTTTAAACCCTCTTTAACTGTCCCCTCTATTTCACTTGATTGTAATTTTAAACCCTCTTTAACTGTCCCCTCTATTTCACTTGATTGTAATTTTAAACCCTTTAAATGTCCCCTCTATTCCACTTGATTGTAATTCTAAACCCTCTTTAAATGTCCCCTCTATTCCACTTGATTGTAATTTTAAACCCTCTTTAAATGTTCCCTCTATTCCACTTAATTTTAATTTTAAATACTCTTTAAATGTCCCCTCTATTCCACTTAATTTTAATTTTAAACCATTTAAATGTCCCCTCTATTCCACTTGATTGTAATTCTAAACCCTCTTTAAATGTCCCCTCTATTCCACTTGATTGTAATTTCAAACCCTCTTTAAATGTCCCCTCTATTCCACTTGATTGTAAGTTTAAACCCTCTTTAAATGTCCCATCTATTCCACTTGATTGTAATTCTAAACCCTCTTTAAATGTCCCCTCTATTCCACTTGATTGTAAGTTTAAACCCTCTTTAAATGTCCCCTCTATTACACTTGATTGTAAGTTTAAACCCTCTTTAAATGTCCCCTCTATTCCACTTGATAGTAATTTTAAACCCTCTTTAAATGTACCCTCTATTCCACTTGATTGTAATTCTAAACCCTCTTTAAATGTCCCCTCTATTCCACTTGATTGTAATTCTAAACCCTCTTTAAATGTCCCCTCTATTCCACTTGATTGTAATTTTAAACCCTCATTAAATGTCCCCTCTATTCCACTTGATTGTAATTCTAAACCCTCTTTAAATGTCCCCTCTATTCCACTTGATTGTAATTTTAAACCCTCTTTAAATGTCCCATCTATTCCACTTGATTGTAATTCTAAACCCTCTTTAAATGTTCCCTCTATTCCACTTGATTGTAATTTTAAACCCTCTTTAAATGTTCCCTCTATTCCACTTGATTGTAATTTTAAACCCTCTTTAAATGTTCCCTCTATTCCACTTGATTGTAATTCTAAACCCTCTTTAAATGTTCCCTCTATTCCACTTGATTGTAATTTTAAACCCTGTGTAAATATCACCACTTAGCTAAAATAATCTTCCACAGTATTCCACTTGATATTTGCTGCTTTCATTTCTCCTTTCATTAATCAATAAAGCAAAAGTCTAAATGAAATAAAAAGCACTTTCAGTTATAATTTCTGTGTCATAATAAAAGGTGATTGCTTATTTTTCAATCTCTCTCCCTTCCCATCATCTCAAAGTAAGTCTGATTTAGCAATTTAAGATACCCCATGGTTATACTCCATTTAATGATTCAATCCATATTTTTTTGTATTTCTTCCTTAAGAAATTAAGAAAGAGAAAACATTTGCCATTTTTATATTGTTAATTGCAATTTGTGACCATATGCTGCATAATAAATGTTATTTTCATATGACATGACTCTTCCATCAATGCATTTGTATAGTAATGAATGGTCAGTTTGTTATGGAATGACATCACACAAAACAGCAGAATGACTAAGTCAAGAGAGGTGAGGAAGCCAATAATTGTAGACAATCTAACCCTTCACTAATTTTTGGGGATAAATTGATGGAATTTGGTAAGAGTAAACTGCACCAGAGTGTCAGATTATTAACTTACTGTATATACTCGCGTATAAGCCGATACCAACTGCAAACTGCATACACCCAGATCTTCTATTGCATAATGTGCTGGCAGATCTGGGTCTATGCAGTTTGTAAGGACTAATCAATAGATAAAATAACATAGACCCTGATCTGTCGGCACATTTTGCGACAGCAAATCAGGATCTCTGTTGTATGCATCTCGACCTGGATTATATGCGAGTATATACAGTACACATATTGTTCTACAAAAACCATAAAAAATGGACTTATTCAAGATTTTTTCCATATTTGACCTTTAAACACACTTTGCATACCAACCCATTCACCTACATTGTAGCAATTATTACCATCCTTGCACACATCAAACAAATAACTGGTGCACTGTTTACACCAATTGCATGTGTAATGATACAACCTACTGACTTTATATGTCAATTCCAAGTCATTTGACAAATCAAGATCCTGATCAATGTGACATTTCTGTAGACCACAATCTCATATCATCAGACTCAGCTGTAGAAGTGTTTCATTTTTGTTCAGTTTCTCTTTTCTGATTTTTTTGTTTTCTATTCAGTTTGCAGTTTGAGATTTTAAGCAATGGACCTTTTCCAAAATAGAAAAGTATCAATGAAGTGTAACCCAAATGACAATCTGTGTCACTCAGACACTTGATGGCATCACTATGGTTTGAGTTAAATCATGTACATGACTTTATTTTGGGTACATTTTTTCATGATTCTTATCTACAAATTCTTTTAGAAATCGCCCATTGATTAAGTGTAATTTATGGTTTTCACTTATGGTATTGTTTTCATGCAATTCTTACCCTAAATCTTCTGTTTATGAATAAAAGAAACCAAAGTTCACATACCCTATGCACAGCACTGAACTTTCAGTTACCGTTTATACTCGTGTATAAGCCGATACCAACTGCAAACTGCATAGACTCAGATCTGCCATTGCATAATGCGCTGGCAGATCTGGGTCTATGCAGTTTGTAAGAACTAATCAGTAAAACAAACAACATAGACCCTGATCTGCCAGAACATTATGCAACAGCAGATCAGGGTCTATGTTGTTTGCATTTGGAACTAGCTTATACATGAGTATATATGGTACTCATTTGGTTCTCTTTAAAATGGTCAGCTTCTGAAGGCATGGAGAATATACTTTTTTTCACCTACAGTAGCATGATGAGATACGGTAGTCACTTTTTCAGCACCGATGGTATCAACAAGGTTAAAGTTTTGCATTCAAGTTTTTGATTTTGTTCTTGCTGGTTTTAATGGCACTTTTAACACATTATTGGCTATATCATGCCAAGGAAATGGGAACTAAGTGACTTTCCCTTGACCTGGACTGGCCTGGGTGGGTATCGAACGGGGACCCTTGGATTACTAGCCCGCATCTACCCTAAAGCTTTTCAAAGTCACATATCTTCTATATCAGTGACTGCATTCAAACTGGAACTTTAGGATAATGTTACTATGGGCCTAAAGTTTATATGCTTATATGCTCAGAATTCCTGTCTTGTTTGTCTCGCCTGCGTAAGCAAAAAGCTTTGTTCATGACAGTGTTTTTTGTTTTTTTTGTATACAAGTTTTTTAAAGTCAAACATATTGTTTACATTTGTTACATTCAGCTGAAACTCTGGCATAATATTATCATAGATCTAAAGTTTATACACTGATATGTTGGGAGTTCCAGTCTTACCTGTATCACCTACTTAAGCAGAATGTGTGTTGTATCATTGTAAACAATGTTAAAGTTTTGTGTTGAAATTGTTAAAGTCACATATCTTCAACATCAGTTGCTGTATTAAACTGAAACTTTGTGATCATATTACTGTAGATCTAAAGTTTACATGCTGATGCAAAAGGAGTTCCTGTCTAACCTGATTTGCCTACTTAAGCAGAAAGACTTGTTGCATCTTGGTCAACAATGTTAAAGCTTTGTGTGAAAGGCTATGTCAGATGCAGGGGTTATACAGACAAACATACAGATGCAGACGAGACACTGGGTTCCATGGAACATTTTATTGCCATCACAGTATTGAAGCTTGAAAGGCATTGATTTTTATTTGTATTGATTTGCTGGCTCAAAAAGAAGCCAGTTCTGATCTGATAGTTTTTTTTTAATTCTTTTTTAATTATTGTAGCAAATATAAAATTTGACATAGAGCTGTTTTATTTTATTCAAAATGCCTGTCACAAGTTGACTAGATGTGAACGTTTCTTTGATTTTTAAGAACTGCATGAAAGCCAGTATGTGGGGGTTCTTATTTTCCTCCCAAATGCTGCATATTCTGGTTTTATTGTAGGAATCTACAGTGTTCCTTTGTCAGTCTGCCTTTAAACACATATTTCCCTTGCACTTTTCACTTATGCTAGATGTGTTTAGTTTTCCATTGATGATATTTATCATTACATACACACACAAAATACACAATTCTAGTATTAGAAATCACTGTGTATATGTAAAACATATCAGTATATAGTTTGGTATTTGTTATGTATATGATACTGTAGTGTATATAATGTTAACTGTGATTAAGTGTATACATGTTGTTTTTTAATATGACATAAGATTATGGATATGTGTATGAACTATGCACAGTTGTGTATGTATATTCATACATGTGCAAGTATATGTATATGACCAAACTTTTACATTTATATTTCTTTCATATGTTACACTATGAAAAAATAAATTCCATATTATAATATACTGTGTATACTGAAAACAAAAAGAAATACATTACTGTTCTAAATCTAAACTTTTAATTTACACATTCAAAAATGAAATAACATAAAATATTTATGATCATTTGGAAATCTTCTGAAAGAGCTGGTGATTTTCACTCTCGGAGGTAAGTGGATTATACCAGCATGGAATTTCTTTTACAAGAAATTGATTTTGGCAGAAGAAATACAATTTCCTAATGTGTTACCTTTTTTCTGGGTCAGTATATTATAAGCTACATAAAAATCATTCTTATGATGTACATTAAAGCTTGGGTAACTCAAATATCAATAATTCCAACACTCGCCATCTCTTTAATGACTCACTTAGTCCCAGTACAGATCATTCTCTAGTTACAGCCATGGAAAATTCAAAATAGTTGAAAACTCGAACCAACTTTTGGCCCCACAGCCCTTTGAGCTTTTGAAGTTTGACTATTTGTCAAAACCAGTAAAGGTCTCTAAGAATATTATATAACACTACTGTAGATCTAAAGTTTATACACTGATATACGAGGAATTCTGTCTGCCTGTTGTGCCTACTTAAGCATCATGGTCAACAATGTTTAAGTTTTCTTTGAAAGTTTATGAAAGTCAGATACGGGGGTTATATTAACAAACATATTGATGCAGGTGAGAGACCAGGATCTATGAAGAACTTGTTTTTTCTGTTTGGTAGTAGTGTAGAAACTCGGTGAAAAATGTCCAAAATAAAAGTTTGTCTTCAAGTTGGTCAATTTGATTTATTTGAAATAGCCACCATCCCTTTACTGGATCTTCTAAGATTGGCCAGTCCTAAAATGTAAGCATGTTTATAAACACCTGTCTGAAGATCGTTGGAGAGCTCTACATCTCTGTCTGAATCACATTGGGGTCCACAGCAGGTGTTCTTCATACTCATCTCTGTCTGCATTCCCCTGGAGGCCACAATGGGTATTCTTCATATACATCTGTGTCTGCATCCCCTGCGGTTGCACAATTGGTGTTCTTTATATACATCTCTGCATCTCTCTTTGGGTCTGCAATAGGTGTTCTTCATATAAATCTGTGTCTAAATCTCCTGAGGGAGGGGTCCACTGTGGTTTTTTATATTGATCTCTGTCTGCATCTTCCTGGGGATCTGCAATGGATGTTCTTCATATTCATCTCTGTCTGCTTCCCCATAATGTTGTGTATGTGATGGCATATAGGTATTTTCATCACCAAATAGACACTTTTTTCAGTGTAACTGTCAAACCATGTTAGCAGTCACATAGCATGTACAGTTACATCAGGACATGTCAGGAGTAAATGGTATTTACAGGGATAAAAAACAGGTTTTGACAGCAAAACAGGACATGTCAGAAATGAATATTGAAAATGAGATTCAGACTTGTTGGAGTAACACAATCTTGACTATTATGCCCTGACATGTCAATAGTGACCTAGTATTGATAGAGACTGTGGAAATATGTCATGCTGGCACAGTACTGATAATGTTGACTGTTATGTCATGACATGTCAATAGTGACATATTGATAGAGACACTGAAGACATGTCATGGTGACACATAACTGATAATAACATCATGGCATAATATCAAGATCAACATGTAGCAACATTGACACCAGGTCTGCAGAGTGACACTCAGTGACCATATTGACAGGACATGTAATAACATTTATCATTGACAATGTCAGTAGGAAATGAAAATTGCATGGTATTGACAAATGAACCATGATACATAAACATGAAGGGTGGCACAAGTATTGACACTAAACAAGGATTTGAGTAACCACACTTTCACAGGGATGTAAGCAGGTAATATATGTCAAAAGTGATAACAATTTATGTAAGGAGTGATATGTTATTGAAAGGTACTCCATGTCAGTGACAGCATTGTTTTGATGGTGAGACAGAGAGGAATAACATTTATTCATTGTCACTATAGGACATGTCAACAGAAACATTATTGACATTGACAAGATTGGAATTAAGTCTTAATAATAGAAGTGACATACAAATTTGTTAACAGTGAAGGCAAATAAATGAACAGGTATTGAATATTTGAAATGAAGACAAATTTGTGCAATGTATATTCTTCAGTAGCAGTTTGGAAGAGTGATGGGAATAGGTGCTTTATTAGCATCATGCACATACTTAACACTTCATCAGAAACATTGCCATAAAATCAGGTGGAGGAGAAGTTACATATATATTTGTAGTATTGGCTTGGTATCACAGGTATTGACACTTGATCAGAAACATTGTATGGACATCAGATGGAGGAGAAGTTAAATATCTATTTGTAGTGCTGGCTTGGTACCATAGATTGGAAACATTGCCATGAAATAAGGTGGAGGAGAAGTTACATATATATTTGTAGTACTGGCTTGGTATCACAGGTATTAGCAACATGCACATATTTGACACTTGATCAGAAACATTGTATGGACATCAGATGGAGGAGAAGTTAAATATATATTTGGTGTGCTGGCTTGTTATCTCGGGTATTAGCAACATGCACATATTTGACACTTGATCAGAAACATTGTATGGACATCAGATGGAGGAGAAGTTAAATATCTATTTGTAGTGCTGGCTTGGTACCATAGATTGGAAACATTGCATGGACATCAGGTGGAGAAGTTACATATTTATTTGTTGTGCTGGCTTGGTACCACAGACCAGAAACATTGCATGGGCAGCAGGTGGAGGAGAAGTTATGTATCTATTTATAGTGCTGGTTTGGTACCACAGATTGGAAACATGGTATGGACATCAGGTGGATGAGAAGTTACATATCTATTTGTATTGATGGCTTGGTACCACAGATCAGAAACATTGAATGGACATCAGTTGGGCAAGGAGTTCCATACCTATTTGCATTGCTGGATTGGTACCACAGATATTAGCAACATGCACATATTTGACACTTGATCACAAACATTGCATAGACAGCAGGTGGAGGAGAAGTTACATATCTATTTGTAGTGATGGCTTGGTACCACAGATCAGAAACATTGCTTTGACAGCAGGTGGAGAATTTACATATCTGTTTGTAATGCTGGCTTGGTACAACAGATCAGAAACATTGAATGGACATCAGGTGGAGGAGAAGTTACATATCTATTTATAGTGATGGCTTAGTACCACAGATTAGTTCCATTTGTTCTTACCCTCTCTTCTCTCTCTCTCTCTCTCTCATTCTTTTTCCAACACATAGGGATATTTCTGTCTCATTTCATGCTTGTAACTTTGACCTTAAAATTAGTTACATGAGTATACATCTACATATTGTAAGTGACAAGGTAAAATATAGACAAAGAGTGTTTCATTGTCAGCAGATTTCACTTTGCACAATACATGTTTTTGTTACCAATCACTACTTTACATAAATGTCACAAGACAAAATTTGTCTTGTGGTCAATACTTTGCCTCATTTTTGTAAAATCATTATAATCCTTTTCCATTGAGAATCTTGATGTTTCAAGAGTGTCAACTGAAGTTTATATGGCTTCAGATTCAAAGAAATACTGCAAATCAAAAATTTAAAAATGTTTACACAATAACTAAAATGGAAGAAAAATTTAATCAATGTTTTTAAGCCTTTTTATTTTGCCGTAATGATAAGAACTTCTTCATTTATTATTTGTATGGAAAAATCATTTTTTTTCTTCAAATAATAGAACATCAGTCATCACCTACTTGTCCAGGAACATAATTTGTATAATTGGAAATGTAAATGCAAGTCTAAGATCTGTATTTGTATATATATTTGTAATGTTTTGGGTACATGACTTTTGGTTTGTATATATATTAATAATGTTTTGGGTACATGACTTTTGGTTTAAATAAACCAAGTGTCAGATCTGTATTTGTATATATATATATATATATATATATATATATATATATATACATATATATATATATATATATATATATATATATATATATATATATATATATATATATATATATATATTAGTAATGTTTTGGGTACATGACTTTTGGTTTGAATAAAGCAAAACCTAAGATGACTATTAAAGATAGTTGCCATACATCATGCATTTTGCCTTACTTCCTGAAAATGAACAAAAAATTAGCAAAAACAAATGAAAATTTTACCATATTAATCCAAAATGAATGAAATGAAACAAAACATGAGCCAAAAAGAATAAAAAGAACTAAATGAGCATGTAACAATTTTTTTTCAAAATATTACCAATTAAAAGAGAGTTTCATAGTTGAAAATTGCTAAGAATTAATTGCCAATTATCAGTAGTTGAAATTACTGAGAGTTAATTGCCAATTGAGTTGTAATGAGGGAGGTGAACTCACCATACCTCCTCCTATAATTTTCTTTTCTTTCTTTGACTGCTTTGATAATATTTACAATCATGAAATTATATTTAAAGTGATTAAGCAGCAGGTTTGTACCTTTCACGCTTGTTGGACACCTGCGTGTGATCAACCAGAGGTATTCTGGAGAAGTTTGATTTGATATGCAAAATGATTTGCAATTTTACCCCAGCGCAATTAAAAACTGATTGTTCTGTCATGTAGGAAACTTATTTCATTGTTAAATTATCTGAATCGTTTAATCAATCTTGATATTTCACAATTTCTTTTAATAACATTCACAATAAGTATACATAATATTTATATTTTTAGTAATAATCATTCATGTCCTTTTGAGTTCATTTTTGGTTCCTTTACATTTATTTATGGTTGCAATTCATTCATTTTGGGTTCTTTTTAATTCATTCTAGTTAACTTTGTTCATTTTGCTCATTTTCTTTTGTTTTTGGTGATTAGGCACATCCTACTTCAGTCATGTACCATTGAGGACCCCCCTCAACAACCACTATAATAATTATTTTGGTAAGAAAATTAAGAGTTCATTAATAGAGCAAAAGACTTTAATACAGGTTATTTGTTCTGCCTTATTTTATTGTGTCAATGTAATCAAGTCCCTGCCATTATTTTTAATAAACTATTGGTGATGAATTTTCTTTCATACTCTCTATTCTAGGATGAGAGTGAGGATTATGTGGCCCACATGTGGCGCAGGGTGGCTCTAAGCTCCAAGGAAACAGTGGAACAACTCCTTTCCTACCAGAATGCCATAGAAGCATTGAATGTGAGAAAAATGTCATATATGTACACACACATGTAAAGAATCACAGATGCACACACAAATAAAAATTAATGAATGTGTATATAGGATTTTACATGCATGTACATTTCATTGAAATTTATAAAGCTGTTTGAATGATTTATACCTTTTGCAAGTCTTTGGGATCTAATGTTTGAAATTAGTTTAAAGTGTTTTAAATAACATGAAGTGGGCACAAAATTATTATATTTATTACATGGTAAAAATCACTGAAGTTAATCAAGAAACCACAAATAGTGTAGTTAAGGTCAGAAGTTTAGTCATTTTTGTTAATAAAAGTAATAATACAAATTATTATTATTAAAAAAAATTATTTTATTTTTTGATGCCTTAAACATCATGTCTTTGTTTTGAGTGACATTATTATGTCCTATGTGTTGTGATTTGTGATTATAAATATCTGATAAATGAAAAATGTGATTAGTTTATGAAAGAAATGTCATATGATTGATATGAAGTGATAAAATAGATTTATAAAACTTCCTAGAGGGAGCCACGGTAGCTCAGTTTGTAGAGCATCAGACTCATAATTCAAGGGTTGCAGGTTCGATACCCACCAAGGTCAGCCTGGATCTGCAGCCCTGGTGTGTCCTTGGGAAAGGCATTTGGCTCCCATTTCCTCAGCATGATATAGCCAATAATGTGTTAATACCTGCTGGTTTAGAATTTTTGTTTGGATTTCAGTACTTGCACAATACTTGTTTATTTGATTAGTATCTGTCAGCTACTGCATTGAACCCTGCTATTTTAAACAGGTGTAACCAATTAACTATTTTAAATAGGTGTCACCATTTAATAGAATTTATAATCAAATAAAGGATCACAAAATCAGATAATATTTTGTCCATTAGTATAATTCATAAATCACATAGTCTTTGGGCATATATTTTATTTTCCATAAATAAATAAATAATCAGATGAAATTGTACTCCAGATACTATGAGTAAAAAGTAGTTGAACTGGGTTGAATATTCCTGCCATGGAAGTTTTTTGTTATGTATATGATGTAGGTGAGAATCTACTTTTTTTTTCTATGGCAGAGTCATTCCAGTGAGTGGTTGAAGGTAGAGCTTTTGATTGAATTTGGACAATGGCTGTATGTACGGGATTTTCCGCTACAGGATGCGGTAGACCAGCTGGAATGGGCAATTGATATCATGCTCAACATGCAGGCTGAGGAGGATGAAAAGAGAGAAGGTGAGAATATTAAAACATGTTGCTAAAAAAATGTACAAAAAGTTATGCATGATTTATTCTTTCATTATTTCAGTTTTATTGCATGACATGAGAATATTATGATCTTCATTTAAAAAGAGCACATATATCTTGTATTATTTAATTTGGCAATGAATTGAAATATTGTGATCATGCAGATAATACTTTGTAAAAAAAAATAATGTACAATACAAATATACAATAATATTATTTTAAGCTTCAGTTAAAAAGGTAAATTGAAATATGCAGAGATAAATTTGGAAGTTCATTAAAGTAACTATCATGGAGTCTGTATTTATGATTTATTCAATACCAACAACTAAAATATTTCTGTAATGTTTCATTTTGTTTTGAAATAATGCAGATATGATTTGTACCATAAAGCAGTATTATTGCAGTCAGTTATAAGTTTCATTAAGTTTTAATCAAATTGACATATTGGGTAATACCATATTAAATTTAGTAGGATACCTTACCATGTACACTGTATATAATAATAACACTGTCATTTGATTGAATTGTGAAAATTTATATGTAAGTGTTCAAAGAGTTAGTATCAATTCATCAGATTTAAGTTCTTTCTTTGGACATATTGTTAAGGAATGCAGTTGCATCATAAGTATACAACCAGTTAGGGCAGGTTTTACAACATCTATACAACAGACAACAATGCTTTGCTACTTTAAAATTGTCATCTACAAATAATTTTATACCGAACCAAAATAAATAAATTGGATATTTCCCTCTATTAAATGTGGATTAAAGTTAATTAAATCAATTTATGACATGCTGTCAAATGAACAGAGGTTAGTGTGACTTTTCAACTAACATGTCTTTTGGACACAAAAATCTGTTGTTACATGATCATTGAGACAATCTTATAATTTATTTATCAAAATTTTTCATTTTCAAAATGAACCGATCCATCAGCACACTTTTACCTATTGAAATTAAGAAAATTTTCCAACCTGTAAAATCTGTTTGCCAGGCCAAAATCCTATTGAATCCTGTGTAAAATCTGTCCTCAAGGTCAAAATCCTATTGAATCCTGTGTATAATCTGTCCTCAAGGTCAAAATCCTATTGAATCCTGTGTAAAATCTGTCCTCCAGGCCAAAATCCTATTGAATCCTGTGTAAAATCTGTCCTCCAGGCCAAAATCCTATTGAATCCTGTGTAAAATCTATCCTCCAGGCCAAAATCCTATTGAATCCTGTGTATAATCTGTCCTCCAGGCCAAAATCCTATTGAATCCTGTGTAAAATATGTCCCCTAGGCCAAAATCCCATTGAATCCCATGTACAATCTGTCCTCCAGGCCAAAATCCTATTGAATCCTATGTAAAATCTGTCCTCCAGGCCAAAATCCCATTGAATCCTATGTAAAATCTGTCCTCTCAGCCAAAATTCCAATGAATCTTATGTAAAATCTGTCCTCCAGGCCAAAATCCCATTGAATCCTGTGTAAAATCTGTCCTCCAGGTCAAAATTCCAATGAATCCTATGTAAAATCTATCCTCCAGGCCAAAATCCCATTGAATCCTGTGTAAAATCTGTCCTTCAGCCCAAAATCCCATTGAATCCTGTGTAAAATCTGTCCTCCAGGCCAAAATCCCATTGAATCCTGTGTAAAATCTGTCCTCCAGGCCAAAATCCCATTGAATCCTGTGTAAAATCTGTCCTCCAGGCCAAAATCCTATTGAATCCTATGTAAAATCTTACTGCTAGGGTCATATTACAGTGATTCCCATAGTGACTAAACTAGTTTAGTAACACCCCATTTTTTACTTTAGCATACTTACTATAGACCAATCTTCGACTAGATTTAAATATAAACAATTTCTAGATATAAAATATTTGTGTAGTCTTCTGTATTAAGTACAGCATACTGTTATCATCAGTGATAATTGCATGCAATTAAAGTTTTACATAAGATTAAATTTTGAGTTACTGCTGCATGTCTAGATTTGTTGTCACATATTCTTTTATTTGCATGTATGTTCTTTTGGCAAATGCTTTATATATGAAATGTTGATACTCTTCCATGTATGCATGTTAAAGCTTGCATATTATGCCAGGGTATGGGAGTTAACACTTTCTATAATATAGCTTTAGCACAGAGAAGCATATTTCTGTAAAAAAAATTATTTCTAAAGCCCAGAGATTCATCCAGATAAGATTATTTCTGTATGATTGACTAACATTAGATATAATTTCTCTGTTTATGCAAACAGCCGAGAAAGCTGCTGCCGCTGCTGCAGCTGAAGCTGCCAAGGCTGCTAAAGGTAGGACAGTCATGTGACCATAGTTATCCAGTAATACTATAATCCCATCCTAGTTCCTTATACACACCCACTTCTTGTATGTATCCACTACACTCTGTTCTTGGGTTCTTGTCAACTCTTTTTCTCATGGTGTATTTGCCACAGTAGTTCAGGATAAATTGTCTCCCTTGAACTGCATCTTCATCTGTCAGCTCTTCATAATACAGTTACTAAACACTCACCCATATTTCTTTGATGATTCAGTCAAGGGGCTTGCCTAGTAACATTCAAGAAAAGTTGAGGGTTGGCTTAGTTTAAACAAGGCCCTAGTATTGAAAAATTTAGAGGCAAATATAAAGTGAGAGAGACAATCAAAGTCTAAGGATAGGTAATAGGTGCTAAGAAACACAGAAAATACTTTTAAGAATGATTGATATTTTATCTGAAAAGATTATTTAGAGCAGAACAAATAATCATTAAATGTACTCAGTCTTACAAATAACTAATACAAACTTTTAACAGGACAGACAAACACAAAGTGGGTTCATTATTTAAGCGTGTGTATGATTTTTAAATATACCCTAGCTCCATCTCCACCCATTCCCTCTTTTGCTAGGAGTTCTTAAGCATGGGGAATGCACTTTATTTCTACCACGGTCTTACAATCTGAGAAATACATTATTTTCCATGTTCATGTTCATTAGGCAACTATTATGTCAAGAGTCATCTAGAGATGACATATCTCTCTGCCCCCCCCCCCCACTTATGTCAAGATTCCTACTGAAAGTACCCTTTGATCCACCACTCACTATTTTTGTATTATTTATGCTAGTACCCTATTGTCTAGTACTATCAATATATATATATATACTACTTATGCTGGAGACTTATATACTATGTATGTTACTCTTTGTTTCCATGATAATCTGAAAAAATATTTCGTTGCACATGGACAATTTTAAGTATGAAAAGGTGCCTCAGTGTAACTTGCTTGACATGTCTACCAAGTTTGGTTGAAATACCTTGAACAGTTTGAGAGTTATACCAGGAGGATACAAATATTGCTGTTCTTACTATTTATAATGTGATATTGGATTACTTCAGTAAACCTGCCTATTCCTAGCATTCAAATTTAATATCATTGTATGTAAGTTTCTTACACCCTGACTGTAAGAAGTCTTTGAAATCTGTGTTATGTCTATGTTACTGTCAACTTTCTTATAAAAGTCTTTGAAATCTGTGCTATGTCTATGTTACTGTTAACTTCCTTATAACACCCTGACTGTAAAAACTCTTTGAAATCTGTGCTATGTCTATGTTACTGTCAACTTTCTTATAAAAGCACAGCTGTAAGAAGTCTTTGAAATCTGTGCTGTCAATGTTACTGTCAACTTTCTTATAAAGCACAACTGTAAGAAGTATTTGAAATCTGCGCTATGTCTATGTTACTGACAACTTTCTTATAAAAGCACAGCTGTAAGAAGTCTTTGAAATCTGTGCTATGTCTATGTTACTGTCAACTTTCTTATAAAAGCACAGCTGTAAGAAGTCTTTGAAATCTGTGCTGTCAATGTTACTGTCAACTTTCTTATAAAGCACAACTGTAAGAAGTCTTTGAAATCTGTGCTATGTCTATGCTACTGACAACTTTCTAATAAAAGCACAACTGTAAGAAGTCTTTGAAATCTGTGCTATGTCTATGTTACTGTCAACTTTCTTATAAAAGCACAGCTGTAAGAAGTCTTTGAAATCTGTGCTATGTCTATGTTACTGACAACTTTCTTATAATAAAAGCACAGCTGTAAGAAGTCTTTGAAATCTGTGCTATGTCTATGTTACTGACAACTTTCTTATAATAAAAGCACAGCTGTAAGAAGTCTTTGAAATCTGTGCTATGTCTATGTTACTGACAACTTTCTTATAATAAAAGCACAACTCCATCAGATCCTAGCCAAAATATTGTCACCTCAGCACAGTTTTGTATTAATATGTTTACAGTCTGTTTTAGTATTTTTAACTGTAATGCTTCAAATATTATGTTATTGGATCATCCAGTAGTATACAATAAAATATAAATTCTTGTTTCATATAAAGAAAGAGTTTTTTTAGGCCTCCTTTATCTTTTTAAAATGATATGATGTAAACCTTAACTATTGAAGTTGGTCATTTCTATACTTATTTCCATTCATTTTTATTAGAATGTGTGTGTCCTTTTATGGAATAATTATGAAGATTACTACAGCTAAAAAAAATAAATAATAAAAAGTATGCAGACAATTACAGACAGTACAGTTGATGCTTTTATTAGAAAATGTTTGCATAAGATTAATGAGAGTAGACTGTTCTTCAAAACACAAACCAGGTTTCACCAACAGATCTTAAGCCTAGAATCCAGTAATCGGATTGGATTAAATATAAGTCTTGATTAAACTAAAACAATAAGATATATTAAGTCTAGAATTCAGTAATCTGATCGGATTAATAAAAGTCTGCATGACTTAAACAATCAGATATCTTAAGCCTAGAATCCAGTAATTTGATTAGATTAAATATAAGTCTGACTTGAACTCAAACAATCAGATATTTGAAGTCTAGAATCCAGTAATCTGATTTGATTAAATATGTCTGCATGACTTAAACTCAAATAAATCAGTTATCTTAAGCCTAGAATCCAGTAATCTGACTGGATTAATAAAAGTCTGCATGACTTAAACTCAAACAATCAGTTATCTTAAGCCTAGAATCCAGTAATCTGATTGGATTAATAAAAGTCTGCATGACTTAAACAATCAGATATCTTAAGCCTAGAATCCAGTAATCTGACTGGATTAATATAAGTCTGCATGACTTAAACTCAAACAATCAGATATCTTAAGCCTAGAATCCAGTAATCTGATTAGAATAAATATAAGTCTGACTTGAACTCAAAAAATCAGATATCTTATGCCTAGAATCCAGTAATCTGATTAGATTAAATATAAGTCTGACTTGAACTCAAACAATCAGATATCTTAAGCCTAGAATCCAGTAATCTGATTAGATTAAATATAAGTCTGACTTGAACTCAAACAATCAGATATCTTAAATCTAGAATCCAGTAATCTGCTTTGATTAAATATAAGTCTGACTTGAACTCAAACAATCAGATATCTTAAATCTAGAATCCAGTAATCTGATTTGATTAAATATAAGTCTGCATGACTTAAACTCGAATAATCAGATATCTTAAGCCTAGAATCCAGTAATCTGATTAGATTAAATATAAGTCTGACTTGAACTCAAACAATCAGATATCTTAAGCCTAGAATCCAGTAATCTGATTAGATTAAATATAAGTCTGCATGACTTAAACTCGAATAATCAGATATCTTAAGTCTAGACTTGATACTTAAGATTAGCTCATGACATTTAGGCCAGATGACTTAATTATCTCCATGACAATAAAATGCACAATGGGCTGGCTCTTTCAGAATCTATGCTGAAGGCCAGATCAGGTTTGGAACTGAAATAAGTTTAATTTTCATAGTTGCACATGGGTTAGGTTTTGTTATTGTATGATTACTTCTTGCACTTTGATCATTTATGGTTATTTTCAGTGGGTTTTTAATAGTCCACCATAAGGCGGAGCATATTATGCTGTGATGTTATCAATCTGTCAACCTATCTGTTACCAATTTCATTTCTGCACAGTAACTCAAGTTGTCCAACATCTACAGTTACCAAACTTTGTTGATGGCTTGCATTTGGGGTAAGGAAGAACTCTGTCAGTTTTGGCATCAAAAGCTCAAAGGTTAAGGTCACTGTGACTGAAAGAAAAATTGTTTCAGCTGAGTACCAGGAGTTCTCCATCATCTATGGTTACCAAACTTTGTGGATGACTTGCATTTTTGGTAAGGAAGAACTCTGTTGATTTTGGGGTCAAAAGGTCAAAGGTCAATGTCACTGTGATTGAAAGAAGAAAATTGGTTTATGCAAAAAAGTTCAGTGATCTACATAGAGGTCTAATTAACATGGGGTAGGTGTGTAAAGCGCCAATCATGTACTCTTGCTCTTTCTGTTTTTTGTTTTAGATGGGATGATATATTTGAGATAAAATTCTTGGTTCGCACACTTAATATGGATTTTTTTCAAAAATAAGTCAGATGGCCACTTTTTCAAGATGCTGTAACACTGTTGATAATAATGTTTTGATTTTCACTGTCATGTAGTATGGTTTTCTTAAAACTCTCAATCTGTGTTCCAGTACTACCTAACCCATCCCAGGTACTTTTGTAGCTACATGTCTGGGCAATTATATTAGTGGAAAAAGGTTCAGATAAGTGTATCAAGAAAAGATTGTTAAATGAAAGTAGTGTTATCTTAGATAATAATAGTCATAGAATGGTTGGCTATATGTTAAGAACATAAATAAAGTATGAATGGAATTATTGATGTGGCTAACTTTGCAAGGTTGAATTTACCAACACCTGGCTAGTTAACTATGTCAGCAGGTAGAGAGTTCCAATGCATGATGCTGTTGGGGAAGAAAGATTATTTATGGTAGTCTGTAGTAGTCTAGAGCTGTCTGTAGGCAAGATTATGGTAATTGAGGGATTGGATAGTTTTCTTTGGGGATAGCAACAAGGTCATTGGTGATTTTATAAATCAGACTTAGTCTGCTGTCCATTTTTTGTTGGTCAAGTCATCTCCAATTTAATGATTGTAGCATATTTGTAACAATGGATGTTTGTGTGCAGTCTTGTTTCACCATCTGTCAGGAAATATTTGGATGGATTCTAGTTGATAGACAAGATTTTCTGTGTGAGGTAATTAGACTGTAGACATGATAGACATTATTTTCTGTGTGAGGCAATCAGACTGCAGACATGATAGACAAGATTTTCTCTGTGAGGCTACCAGACTGTAGACATGATAAACGAGATTTTCTGTGTGAGGCTACCAGACTGTAGACATGATAGACAAGATTTTCTATGTGAGGCGATCAGACTGTAGACATGATAGACAAGATTTTCTGTGTGAGGCTACCAGACTCTAGATTTGATAGACAAGATTTTCTGTGTGAGGTAACCAGATTGTAGACACGATAGACAAGATTTTCTATGTGAGGTGATCAGACTGTAGACATGATAGACAAGATTTTTTGTGTGAGGCAACCAGACTGTAGACATGATAGACAAGATTTCTTTGTGAGGCAACCAGACTGTAGACATGATAAACAAGCTTTTCTGTGTGAGGCAACCAGACTGTAGACATGATAGACAAGCTTTTCTGTGTGAGGTGACCAAACTGGCCTGTAGTTATGATAGACAAGATTTCCTTTGTAAGTTGACCAGACAATCAACATGATCGACAACATTTTCTGTGTGAGGTGCCCAGACTGTAGACATGATAGACAAGATTTCTGTGTGAGGTAACCAGACTGTAGACATGATCGACAGGATTTTCTGTGTGAGGTGTCCCGACTGATAGACAAGATTTTCTGTATGAGGCAACCAGACTGTATACATGATAGACAAGATTTTCTGTGTGAGTTGACCAGACTGTAACACAGGCCTAACATGGCCTGTAGACATGATAGACAAGGTTTCCTGTGTGAGGTGACCAGACTGTCAACATGATGGACAAGATTTTCAAAGCTTGTAGGATCATACTCATGAGGCTTGTATAAAGCCCCAATCAGTTGATCCATATATTTTCACAGTTAGTATGAAGAATATGTTCTTCAGTAACAAGTATTTATTTTCTAACCAAGATGATAACTCCCCCTTCCTTCTGATCTTCTCTATCTCTTCTGAAAACATCATGGCCTAATTCTGGTGTGAAAATTTGGTTATAAAATGAATTTCAAGTTTCAACCAAGTTTCATTCTAAAATATGTGGGTTTGTAGTTACTCAGATTTTCAGTACTGGTTTTTTATTGACAACTGATTGAAAGTATACATGTAAGATTCTAAGAGGTTGGATTATACTCTGGTGTTTCATCACTTTTGGTTTATTTGGAGTTGAGATCAGGTTTGGTATGCTGGTAGTGGTGATTTACATGTGTAAAGGTTTGTATCCTATTGGATGTTTCACATGAGGATAGATTTCTACTAGAGCTACTGGTATAGTTTTTACAACAGCATTTAGTGCACAGCTATGAACAGTTGGAGTTGCCAAGAAGTTCATATAGCCTGGAATTAATATTTTTGCATACCAAGTATAATATGCTTCACCAATTATTCCCTTATCAGCCCATGTAACTGGTTCCAAAACAGCTACCACATGTTTATAAGACTTTTTTTATCAACTGATCCAGGGTTGAGTTCAATGTTCATTGACGGACTTAAGTAAAAATGTGGTAAGGAAAAGTAGGCATTTTTTAGCCATTTTCAGTGTTGATCTAGATTTGATATAAGTCCTTTTTCAAGTTAAAAGTTTGAGAATAGATACAGTATTATGTAGCTTGCGAATGGATTTTGTGTAGTGCAACAGCTGTACAATAAAAGCCAATGCAGTCGATCATTGGTCCAGTGGAGGGTGGGGATTTTGTAGGCAATCAGTATTCTGGTAGATGCCAAGAAGACAAACAGAGAGTTGTCTTAGGCAAGTAGAGATTGTGAAACTGACTCGTTTACTGTTGTGCAGTTGTTTTGCAATGCATTTTCCGAACCAGAAGTTGGTTTATAAATATTAGAACTGAGCTTACAAACAGCTGGTTGTGGGTACTGTAAAGAAAATGGGATTTCTTATTAAAGATCAAAGATTTTGGCAGATAAATAATTTAGGTCTCACCTTGATCCAAGCAAAGGAACCTGGAAAGTTAGGATTTTTTTCTTCTGAGAAATAGATGACAGTGTTAGTTGCCTGATGCATGCACCATCTCAAACTGTCAATTTATTGATCTAAAAAAAATGAGAAAGAACAGTTTTGATAAAAATGTGTGAGGCTGAAGTATAAGAGTTTATTTGCACCAACATGGGCTTTATCAAGCCATTGACTGTGGTCGACTTTAATTTATTGAATCAGATTCATTGGGAGAGAATTTTATATGGAAAGTGTATTTATTCACTCTTAATGCTTAAATTCACAGTTAATTAACATGCAGATCTTTTTAGATGCCCATCATAGTAATGACCATCTGAGGTTTGCTCATAAATAACATGATATTAGCTGTCCAAAAATAAATTCATGAATTGTAATGAATTTGTCATGTTTTTTATTTCATTTTGTGAAAATTTGACTCTCACAAGGTCACTGACTACTTAATTACAAATTACAATAGAGTATTTGCATTAAACCTACATTTTAAAACAAACTGGTTATTTGAGGGTTTAATATTGAAATACTTACCCGAAATTCGACTTTATAACAACTTTGCAGACTGGTATCATCGACTGCCATTATAAAAAAACTTTGAGTTTGACAAGATTTGTATACAGTCTGTAATGAAAATCATTATAGTTGAGGTCCATTTATACATTTAAAAGGAAAGAGAAAACTCTTTCAATAATAGAAGAGTTGTTGTTCAAACAGTTAATCACCATTACACAGTATAAAGGTCAGTTGCACTAAAGGTCATCAAGGAAACAAAAGTTTCTGTAGTTGGTTCAAGTTTCACTTTTGATTTACACTTCAATGAAAATCTTATGTAACTCTCATTCCAACCATTTAATGAAATAAAGCAAAGAGATGAAAGTCCTTTTCAAACACATGTGCAAATGTAAGGTGTTTTTGGATTAGTTAAACAACAAATTTGTTGTAGTAAAACTCATGATATACTGCAGAAATGTTAATACCGTTGTCAATACTCCTAATGTGGGGTAGTACCACACGTAATTACTTTCTGTCAGGATTCTTAATGTGAGGTGGTAGTACCACACAGAATTATTTTTGTCTGGACTCTTAATGTGAGGTATTACCACAGAATTACATTCTGTCAGACTCTTATTGTGACAAAGAACCAAAGAGAATTACTTTCTGTCGGGCCTTGCTTGGCACAAGTTCGACACAGCAATCACTTAAGCATCTGTAAGCATATTTGTCCATATATCCATCTTTCCATTTGTAGATTCATTTATATGTCCATCCATCT
Organism: Margaritifera margaritifera; assembly: GCA_029931535.1. Taxonomy (NCBI): domain Eukaryota; kingdom Metazoa; phylum Mollusca; class Bivalvia; order Unionida; family Margaritiferidae; genus Margaritifera; species Margaritifera margaritifera. Next base: position 1,872,238 of record JAQPZY010001578.1, read on the forward strand.
ACACCCTAGAATTAACCTCAGTATTCAAGTATTTTATATGATCAGTTTCTCATGTACAGTTGGCCACAGAGTCATGTTAGTTGGTATACATCTTAGTTTTGCACACCAAAAGCTCATGGTGGTCTTGATAATCAGGCACTAGCCAGCTTCTTCTTTTGTTATTGTTTGACAAAATACTTCAAAGTGTATTAGAATGGAATGACAATCTTTGGATTTGAGGATATTAAAGATGGTCTTACTGTTGCGTTATTATCTGTATTACCACTGACACACTGCAAATGAAACTTGATGTGCAAAGTGTATTAGAATGAAATAACAATATTGGGATTTGAGGACATTAAAGATGGTCTTACCATTGCATTATTATCTGTGTTACTACTGACACATTGCAGATGAAACTTGATGTGCACAGTAAGACCATAATTAATGTTTTCAAACCCTCAGATACAAGACTGTTATTTTCCAAATGCCTTGTCATAATGTTGAGAAATTTTTTATATATTTTTTTTGTAAGTGGGTTCAACACCTCTTGTTTGCACTCACTATATCAAATACTTGTTTGTCCAGTCACTTTGTGTGCAAGCATAAAGTACTTATTTCAGTCCACAATGAATGTTTGCTGTAAAATTCATATATGCCAAAAATTGATCAGTATATTATTTTACATAAAAGGTTTCTAAATGAATTGAGAGCATACATCTTTAAATATCAGTTTGTAATGTTATAGGATATTTAATTATTTTCAGGGACAGTTGGAATTAATACTTAGTTTTTCAGCAAGAAGTTTTCATAAAACAAAATACAGCAAAACTTCAAAAATTAAAGTGCTGTGGGACCTAATTTTTTTGTTTGAGTTTTTAGCTGTTTCGGGTTGCAGGCAGGATATGGCCTTATGCTGGGTTTGAAGAAGTCAGTAGAGTTATATTTGATTTTTGATGTGTAAACCATACTTTGTTTATTTAGGTATAAATTATATTCCTTCCTGCTGTTTTGTTTTTACCTTGTGTTTTCACTTTTTCTTTGTTCATGTTTTTTTTCACTAAAGAGAACCTCATGGGAGAAGAGTCCTTGTACTAAGTGTGCTACCCTCTATAAATAAAGATCATTATTATTATTATTATTATAATTATTATTATTATTATTATTATTATTGTAATTCGAGCAGTTGGTGTTTCAGTTCTCAAAGTTTTACTCTGTAGAAGTCTTAATGTATTTTCACAAAAATCAACTACATTCAGCATATTTGTGAACATGACATTTTTTTCATCAAATAGTCATTGATCTAATGTATACAACATTGCTCTAAAGTATTTACAATTAATAATGATTTTGCTAATTTTGTTTCTTTGCTAAATTTGCAACCATTTTGCACTCTAGAACATTTTTCAGTTTACTGCATACGAGACATTGATAATTGGATTGTATAATATTGATATTAATATTGTAGGTAAGAAGGACTTCAAGAAGGGTCCACCTGCCAAGGGACCCAAAGGGAAGAAGTCACCAACCCCTGATCTTCAGGTCAAGAAAACACCAGATCCTACAGGGAAAACAGCTGATGCCAAGAGTGAAACTGGTGACACAGAGAGTGAGATGAACATGGAGGGAATTGTACCTGTTGCTAAAGAGGCTGTCATTGGTACATACATTCATTTGATCTTGCCCTAATTATCTACACTTTTTCTGGTGTTAATTAATTTATTGTTTTATATTGATGTTTCATGTAATTTTAAGTTTGTAAAAAATCATACCATATATAAGTTTTATTTTGTTTTAAAATGTCCATTAACAAATTAAGTTATCATTTCCTATTAGAAAATCTATCAACAAGTTTAGCATATATTTTCACCACTGTACAAAATATAATTTAAAAAGTAGTAAAATTAAGTAAAAATCTTATGAATTGACTTGTATACAAACTTTTAGTGTCTCATATAGTTAAAAGAATCCAGGTCTGTCAGCTGCACTGCATTGTCTTTCTTCTATGCTTTAAGCAAAGTACAAAAGAACCAAATACATAGGAAGAAAGGATAGAGATTTCTGCTGATTTCAAAACATGATTTCTTGCAAGGATCTTTCTGCTTGAGAAATAATTGATATCTACTATCGTTGATAAAAAAACAAGTTATATACATCTAATCCTTTCTTAGGAAAATGTATTGACTCAGTAATTTGCAGGTAATACAACACTGTAAATCATACTTTTGATTCATTTTCTTCAATAAAATTTCACTAATGTCATAAGAGTGTCATATTCCTGGCATAATCATCTTTGATTTTGCAAAAAAGTGATTCACCTAATGTATGATATTTAGCATATTATTCTCTCAGTAAAAAATACTTTTACAAAATTAATTTTCTTTGAAAATTCTTGAAAATGTTGTGGTGTATAGTATAAAACTGGTATACTTCTAGGTGTGTTGCCATTAAACCCAAGCATGGTGATTCACGATGTAAAGAATGTGCGAATCTTGGACACATTAATTCGTGTCCATGTTCTTCTGGCAGAGATCTCCGGTCCCAGCTCTCAGTTCTACAAGGATTACCTTCTCATGGCCCATGCCTGCCTGGTCAGACTCTGGCAGGTGAGTCAACCAGTCAGATGAAAACCTTTAAAATTCCTCTTATGTTCTTTGTTTTGCCTGCATATCGGAGATATAGATATTACTTTGCTGACGATGTTGAAGCAAAGAGTTAGATATTACTTTGCTGATGATGTTGATGTGAAGATATAGATATTACTTTGATATTGATGTGGATATATATATATATATATATATATATATATATATATATATATATATATATATATATATATATATATATATATATATATATATATATATATATATTACTTTGATATTAAAGTGGAGATATAGATATTACTTTGATATTGAAGTGGAGATATAGATTTTACTTTGATATTGAAGTGGAGATATAGATTTTACTTTGATATTGATGGAGATATATATATATTATTTTGATATTGATGGAGATATATATATATTACTTTGATATTGATGGAGATATATAGATATTACTTTGATATTGATGGAGATATATATATATATTATTTTGATATTGATGGAGATATATATATATTACTTTGATATTGATGGAGATATATAGATATTACTTTGATATTGATGGAGAGATATAGATATTACTTTGATATCAAAGTGGAGATATAGATATTACTTTGATATTGATGGAGAGATATAGATATTACTTCAATATTGATGTGGAGATATAGGTATTACTTCGATATTGATGGAGAGATATAGATATTACTTTGATATTGATGTGGAGATATAGATATTACTTTTATATTGAAGTGAAGATATAGATATTACTTTGATATTGATGTGGAGATATAGATATTACTTTGATATTGATGGAGAGATATAGATATTACTTTGATATTGATGTGGAGATATAAATATTACTTTGATATTGATGTGGAGATATAGATATTACTTTGATATTGATGGAGAGATATAGATATTACTTTGATATTGAAGTGGAGATATAGATATTACTTCGATATTGAAGTGGAGATATAGATATTACTTCGATATTGAAGTGGAGATATAGATATTACTTTGATATTGATGTGGAGATATAGATATTACTTTGATATTGAAGTGGAGATATATATATTACTTTGATATTGAAGTGGAGATATAGATATTACTTTGATATTGATGTGGAGATATAGATATTACTTTGATATTGAAGTGGAGATATATATATTACTTTGATATTGAAGTGGAGATATAGATATTACTTTGATATTGATGTGGAGATATAGATATTACTTTGATATTGAAGTGGAGATATAGATATTACTTTGATATTGATGCAAAGATATAGATATTACTTTGATATTGAAGTGGAGATATAGATATTACTATGATATTGAAGTGGAGATATAGATATTACTTTGATATTGAAGTGTAGATATAGATATTACTTTTATATTGATGTGGAGATATATATATTACTTTGATATTGATGTGGAGATATAGATATTACTTTGATATTGATGGAGAGATATAGATATTACTTTGATATTGATGGAGAGATATAGATATTACTTTGATATTGATGGAGAGATATAGATATTACTTTGATATTGATGGAGAGATATAGATATTACTTTGATATTGATGTGGAGATATAGATATTACTTTTATATTGAAGTGAAGATATAGATATTACTTTGATATCGAAGTGGAGATATAGATATTACTTTGATATTGAAGTGGAGATATAGATATTACTTTGATATTGAAGTGGAGATATAGATATTACTTTGATATTGATGGAGAGATATAGATATTACTTTGATATTGATGGAGAGATATAGATATTACTTTGGTATTGAAGTGGAGATATAGATATTACTTTGATATTGATGGAGAGATATAGATATTACTTTGATATTGAAGTGGAGATATAGATATTACTTTGATATTGATGTGGAGATATAGATATTACCGTATTTGCCGGCCTATAAGTCGATACTTTTTGACCTGGAAGTCTGGGCTTCGTCTTATACTCCGAATCGACTTATATATGAATTATGTCATTGAAATTGCTTTACTGTAAAAAAAAAAAATTAAGAAAACAATTCAAAGGACGAAAAGTATAGTGTAAAAAAATAATTATCATTTTTGGGAAGAGATCGTGTGCAAAAAAATATAGGACCCGACATGGATAAGGATTCCGAAATATTTACGTTATTGTCAGTATTAAATTCATGTGCATCAGACGTAATTGCGCTAAAGCAGCATGCACTAGTAATATATGTTAAGTTTGCTTACATATGTGTGTAGTAGAATAGACAAGTTAGAAAACGAATAACAATGACATGGACATGGGTATTCCATTGCACATTTTTCTTATTGCATCTTGTGATCGAAAAAAAGAGAGACAGACAGACAGACAGAGATTTCAGCCCTTCTATTTTGCTTAATGTTCCTTACTGACCCCTTTTAGCTGAAGCTTTTGTCAAAGAGAGAAAACAGTAATGAAATAGTCAATGGAAATTAAAACAATACATACCATACTCCTTCAGTTTCAAAGATATATAATTTATATTTAAATATTCACAATATTTATATTCATATAGACTCCATTTAGTTTAAATCCCAAGATGACCATTTAGCATGCTGTGTTTTTTGTTTTTTTTTTTGTGTGCAAATACAACGAACTCTATATTCCCACGAAATGAAATTACCCTTTATCAGTAAGTGCATGTACACTTCCTGTAGTTAGGCGGCATTTTGATTTGATCTTTGCTCATGAATTCAAAGCTCCAATGCTTCTGTCGGCGAGATCAAAAGATGTCACTGGTTGAGAAACTTACATGAGCAAGCACCTGGCATTACAGGTCATTACACAGTCCTGCATACATTAACATGCTTTACAGGATCGATTACAATACCCTATGGGTAGCCTCATTTCCCTATTGGTAGCCTCACTAATTTGATCACATATACTGCACGTGTCAACTGGAATGACCTGGCCAAAGCTGTAGGCATATTTAATTAGAATGTAAATAACACTGCAAAGCCAGTTGGTTCTTTATGATAATGGATATAAAAACAAGAATGAACTGTTTATTCAGAGATATTAATTGATAATGGAGTACAGTAATGCTCCTGTACATCAGTAAGATCACAATCATCAGGTAACTCAGCAATACATATTACAATCGCCCTGTAACCTCTTTCTCTCTCTCTCTCTCTCTCTCTCTCTCTCTCTCCAAAAGCTACAAGTAAAAACTGCTCTGAATGCATACGTTCTTACACACTGACATAGTGTTGTTTCATCCTCTCTCTCTCACACAGACACACATACACGCATTCACTAAAAACAATAAGTCTTAATCGAGTTCTTTTCGTTTTTATTGTACATATAATTTGATAATAAGGTTACTGTTGTTGTAAGAATACAAGTTGTACTTATTAATTGATAACAGGGGTTCATATCATTGCGTACAATGTACCAATAAATAATACATATAAATAATATGTGTACAGACCATCTTAATCACTTTCCCTATTAATCTGGAATAGCCTAGTGATACCATTAATATTCATGAAACCGGAAGTTACTAGCGAAAGAGACGAAGCCAAGGTGTTGATCTGGTTTTGTCTTATACCCTGCATCGACTTATATATGGATGAAGGATTGAAAATTGACGAAATTAGCGAATTTGACTTGTACTCCGCATCGACTTATAGGCCGGCAAATACTGTACTTTGATATTGATGGAGAGATATAGATATTACTTTGATATTGATGTGGAGATATAGATATTACTTTGATATTGAAGTGGAGATATAGATATTACTTTGATATTGAAGTGGAGATATAGATTTTACTTAGATATTGATGGAGATATAAATATATTACTTTAATATTGATGTGGAGATATAGATATTACTTTGATATTGAAGTGGAGATATAGATATTACTTTGATATTGATGCAAAGATATAGATATTACTTTGATATTGAAGTGGAGATATAGATATTACTTTGATATTGAAGTGGAGATATAGGTATTACTTTGATATTGAAGTGGAGATATAGATATTACTTTGCTGACAATGCTGAAGTGGAGATATAGATATTACTTTGCTGATGATCTTGTTAAGATTTGGCACTTAGATTCAATACTCAGAAACAGCTGCATGTACAGTGTTGAAACTTGATGGACTATTCACCTATATCAAAATTAGGTCACAGTGACCTAAATTTTTGTAAGAGTTAGGGTTAGGGCCTACGGCATAATTAAGGATTTTGGTTAGAAATCAGGAAGTGTCTGAACATTTCAGGCATAAGCATTCTATGCAGTTTTTGTTAGTTACAACTTTTTTTTTCATTAATGGGTGATCATTTATAAAATACAGGCAATGTATTGCCTTAAAAAGTTAGTCTCATATGCTCATGCGATGATTAATTTGTGATAATCATTCAATTTATCTTCATCAGAACGTATGGGCACAGACAGTTTTTATATTCAAATGCCCTTACCAAAATATGAAAGAAATTGGTTTGTCTGAATACCACTTGAGCATACTCTAGTATTTGCTAACCTTACTGGCAGTTTGTACTCCCCTTCCGATTTAAAATAAAGGTATGAAGGATATAAAAAATGCACAAAACTTTGTTATTTCATTCATTATTTGATAATTTTTAACCAGTTTGTTGCTAGGGGGTCCTTACACTGTCATCTTCTTTGCATTTCAATCCAAACCGGAGTTTCTATACTAACATGATGTCCATATTTGAGTGGGTGAATCTATTTTGATGAATTTGTACAATAAAAATACAATTTTTCAAACTACTTACTGTGCATGTTTTCAAATTTAAGAACATATTTTTTTCCATTCTTTTTTTTTAATTTTTTGGGAAATATTAGAACTATAAATTAAAAATACTGGATGTGGACAACACAATGCTTACCTTCCATGTATGTGTAGTGCAAAGATTCTATCCCTCCACTGAAAATGGACTTTTCCAGGAACTGGAAAATGACCAAGAGTAGGCTTTTATTGTTTACATTGAAAATTTTTGCTTGGTTTGAAACGTGAAGAAGGGACCCCCATGGCAACAACCAGGTTAGAAATTATAAATTAATGAATTAAATTATTAAGTTTTATGCATTTTTTATCCTTCAGGCTTTTCATTTTTAAAATCAGAAGGGGGTACAAACTGCTGGGGGGGGGGGTATTTGGTGAAAACTATATCTAAATAGAGCATCTTCCTTGCCAGAAAATAAATAGAAAAATGGGAGTTTTCAGGTGTTATTTTATGCCCCCATTGCTTGCAGTAGGGCATCTTGTCAGGCCCATCCATATGTGCATCCATCCATCTGTCTATCCTGCTGGAAAGTTTTATAGCAAGATTGCATAAAAACCATTCATTGTTGACAAATTTAAATTTTCTAGGCATATTTGTATTCATATGTAGATTACCTGATTGGGTTTTCAGGCCATTTACACCAATTTTTCAATTTAAACACATTTCTGAACTTTTTGGACTGAAGACATTTTGGACAAAAACCTTGTTATCATGAGTGAGCAAAAACCACTTGAGGTAGATAAAATGAAATTTGATTGACATGTTTTTATACATATCTTGATGACCTATTCCTATGTTCATGCAATTATAGTACTTTTTTCAATTTTTTTTCTACAGTTTGGAATTTTTTTACTTTGACTTTTTGGGTTGGGAAGGGGGGGAGAGGGAATACATGTTTATATATGTTTTACAAACACAAATCCAATCTTTAGCAACATTACAGTTGTTTCTTTCTTTACAAATTGTCACCTCTTGATAAGTTTGGATAATGTAGAGTTTGTGATACATTACCAAGTCAATCCTTTTTCAGGCCACAGTCCCAGAATCTGGTCCTACCATGAAGGAAATAACTAAGAACCCCCCACCCCCTGCTGAGGCAACAGGAGCCACAGGTGGGAAGGGATCAGCCAAAAAGAAGCCTGCGGGTAAAGAGAAAGAGGCAGCCCCAGTTAAAGAGAAGCCCAAGAGAAAGGGTCCACTGGATATTGTACCCTCTTCGACTGAAGACTGGGCAGTGTATGATATTCCGGATGAGGTAAGGGGATGACTCCATGGCATTTCATTGAAAGATATTTTTAAATCTCCAAAACTTACTCATTGTAGAGAATAGGGAAAAAAATCTTAATTAGTGAAAAAAGTTTAAATATTATGCAGGTTCTTCAGCAATTCTTTGAATAGCTTAAAAATAAAATTTTTGGTTGATAAATGAAAATTCAAGCGATTATAATTTTGTAAAATATATATATGGATATAAGTCTCTCATGCTGTTTGTTCTGTTTTCATATGGAAACTTCATAATGGCAATGCCCTCATAATAGCCTCTCATGCTGTTTGTTCTGTTTTCATATGGAAACTTCATAATGGCAATGCCCTCATAATAGCCTCTCATGCTGTTTGTTCTGTTTTCATATGGAAACTTCATAATGGCAATACCCTCATAATAGCCTCTCATGCTGTTTGTTCTGTTTTCATATGGAAACTTCATAATGGCAATGCCCTCATAATAGCCTCTCATGCTGTTTGTTCTGTTTTCATATGGAAACTTCATAATAGCAATGCCCTCATAATTGCCTCTCATGCTGTTTGTTCTGCTTTCATACAGAAACTTCATAATGGCAATGCCCTCATAATAGCCTCTCATGCTGTTTGTTCTGTTTTCATATGGAAACTTCATAATTGGAATGCCATCATAATAGCCTCTGATGCTGTCTGTTCTGCTTTCATACGGAAACTTCATAATGGCAATGCCCTCATAATAGCCTCTCATGCTGTTTGTTCTGTTTTCATATGGAAACTTCATAATGGCAATGCCCTCATAATAGCCTCTCATGCTGTTTGTTCTGTTTTCATATGGAAACTTCATAATTGGAATGCCCTCATAATAGCCTCTCATGCTCTTTGTTCTGTTTTCATATGGAAACTTCATAATTGGCAATGCCCTCGTAATAGCCTCTCATGCTGTTTGTTCTGTTTTCATATGGAAACTTCATAATGGCAATGCCCTCATAATAGCCTCTCATGCTGTTTGTTCTGTTTTCATATGGAAACTTCATAATGGCAATGCCCTCATAATAGCCTCTCATGCTGTTTGTTCTGTTTTCATATGGAAACTTCATAATGGCAATGCCCTCTTAATAGCCTCTGATGCTGTCTGTTCTGTTTTCATACGGAAACTTCATAATGGCAATGCCCTCATAATAGCCTCTCATGCAGTTTGTTCTGCTTTCATACAGAAACTTCATAATGGCAATGCCCTCATAATAGCCTCTCATCCTGTTTGTTCTGCTTTCATACAGAAACTTCATAATGGCAATGCCTTTATGTAGGTCTCTCTTGCTGTTTGTTCTGATTTCATATGGAAACTTCACAATGGCAATGTTTTCATATAGGTCTCTCATGCTGTTTGTTCTGTTTTCGTACAGAAACTTCATAATGGCAATGCCTTCATGTAGGTCTCATGCTGTTTGTTCTGTTTTCACACAGAAACTTCATAATGGCAATGCCTTCATGTAGGTCTCTCTTGCTGTTTGTTCAGATTTCATATATAAACTTTATAATGGCAGTAGCCTCATGTAAGTCTCTCATCATCTTTGTTCTGCTTTCTTATAGAAACTTCATAATGGCAATACCCTCATATAAGTCTCTTGTCCACTTTGTTCTGCTTTCATGTAGAAACTTCATAAAAGCAATACTCTCATGTAAGTCTCTCATCCTCTTTGCTCTGCTTTCATACAGAAACTTCACAATAGCAATATCCTTATGTAAGTCTCTTATCCTATTTGTTCTGCTTTCATATAGAAACGTTATAACAGCAATACCCTCATATAGAGCTCTCATCTTCTTTGTTCTGCTATCATATAGAAACTTTTCATATGCTGATATTGTGAATGAGTAGCTATGAAATACTAACTACAGATCCAAGAGACAAGTAAACATTTGTATATTTCAGGTCATTGAAGCCTTCAAACATGAGATGATGAAAAGCACAGGAATCAACACTAATACTGTTGTCAAACCAGTAAGTATCTGTAACCACTCAAGTACAGGAATCAACACTAATACTGTTGTCAAACCAGTAAGTATCTGTAACCACTCAAGTACAGGAATCAACACTAAAACTGTTGTCAAACCAGTAAGTATCTGTAACCACTCAAGTGCATGAATCAACACTAATACTGTTGTCAAACCAGTAAGTATCTGTAACCACTCAAGTACAGGAATCAACACTAAAACTGTTGTCAAACCAGTAAGTATCTGTAACGACTCAAGTACAGGCATCAACACTAATACTGTTGTCAAACCAGTAAGTATCTGTAACCACTCAAGTACAGGCATCAACACTAATACTGTTGTCAAACCAGTAAGTATCTGTAACCACTCAAGTACAGGAATCAACACTAAAACTATTGTCAAACCAGTAAGTATCTGTAACCACTCAAGTACAGGAATCAACACTAATAATGTTGTCAAACCAGTAAGTATCTGTAACCACTCAAGACCACATTTTGGTTTTCAGAGGTTTTCAGTCGATTGAGCTAATTTTAGCACAAAAGGGAAATTAGGGACAAGAAAACTATTTCAGTTTCAAGGGGTTTTCAGTTTACTGAGGTTTCAGTCTTCAGGGGTTTCACTCTGTGTGTGTGAATTACACATGTTATGACTACAGGTTGAATGCAACAATAGAAAGAACGACTCAAACAAGCTTTCACAATTTCTCAAATACAAATTTAATTTCCTAAAATATAAAATATTTTAAACAAACAAAGTAAAAGAATTAAAAATAACTTACAGTTTAGAATTTCCTTAATTAGTCCTAAATTGTTATAGAGAATTCACTAATCCATAAGTTAATCGAAACTATTCCAAATGAGAACACTAGTATGCTTGTACCAACAATTTTCAGTTCTAAATCCAAATGTTAATTCCAAGTCAATTCCATTGGAGTTGAATAATGTTCAGATCTTTAGTACGTAATCCAAAAAGTACTATTTAGAAATAGATTTTCCACTAAGCTGACTCACAAACAATAAAATAATCGTCCTCTCTCTTTTCTATCTGAAGTAATTGTGTAGAATGAAGCAGTGAATAAAATCTAGTTTTATAGCCTGTTACTGTGTAAAAGAGAATAACCCTTAACTCTGAAACTATGTTCTAAAACAATTCCATCTTCCTGTAAACATCTTTTACTGAACCAATCAGAAACTAGGTCATGCATGTTACTGCTAAAAGTACCTTCGCACTACAATTATAATACCTTATTCCAAATCAACAAGATGTTGACATGGGATCCAGGTCATGAATCAGCACGCTTAAGTCATGTGACTCACCATTGTTGTGTTAAGTTGACCGACATAATTATTGATTTTCTTAGAGAGAAGTGATGACTCATGTGACATTCTGTAAACAATATATACAATAGTGTAGGCTACTGAAGTAAAGAATTATAATACTAAATGAAAACTATATTATAATTTAAAGATGATACATAATTCCATAACACACATCAAATGGCAAATAAGTCTTTCCGTATTGCACTGGATCATAAAGATCATGTTGCTCGGGAAAATCGTGTCTGTAAAACAAAAGCTTACAAACAACAGTGAAAAACTAGTGTGAAACCATCCCATGCGCTTTCTGAATCTTGTGATTTCTTTCTCAAGGACACCAAGCTAGATAGGACAATAACACAAATGAGATATGAACAAAACATGGAAATGTAATGACTTTGCAGAATCTATATGATGTTTGGCTGTGGTAATTTACAAAAATGATAAAGAAAAAACGAATAGGAAGAACTAGATTATAGGATGCTACTTGTTACAATTGCATGATGGATCTTAAGTGAATGCTCACAATTTATTTTTTAATGTCCAGATATCAGATATTTACATTAATGATGTGGGTGTGTGTGTATATATATATATATATATATATATATATATATATATATATATATATATATATATATATATATATAGATATATATATATATATATATATATATATATATATATATATATATATGTGTGTGTGTGTGTGTATATACCTATTAGCTCATTTGCATATTTGGGGGAGTTCTTGCCATATTTGGACTTGCAACAACAAGATCATTTCAACCTTTTTGGGAAGAAAATATGGCATATCTTGCAAATTTAAATTTAATTTGAATAGATGTATATCAGTTTGGTGATATATTCTGCTTTCATAGAAAATCTTGACATTATGAAGTAATCATTGTATTATAACTCACTCCAGTCAGCAGTTGCATGCATTATTTTAATCTGGGTCATTGTCATGGTGAGAGATCAACTTCTTGTGCTGATTTCAGACTTTTTGTGCTTTAATCATTTGCTTTTGTTAATACTTTATGTCAGTTAAAACAGATTAAGCAACATGGTTCATGAACTTCCCAGAATTTACAAAAATTGAAGTAATTATATCATTTAAGGCCAGTCACTGTAGACCTACTGTGCACATTTATCACAAAAGGCAGTACATGTATATGATAAAAAGACTGACTTAGTTTTACAAACAGAAAGCAAAATAAACACCACAACTGCAGCCAGAATTCCTTTTTGTAAAAGAAAATACAGAAACATTATCATGTAAGTGTTCTTTATTGGCAAACAAGGATATAATGCAACCTTGTTTACCTATTCCACCACATTGAACATGCCATGTACAACCATACACAATCCTGACAATAGACATATTAATTTTCTGGACAAGTTATTCAGGAAAATTGATTATTTACATTAATACATAAATTATCTGGACAAAAGTAATTACCTTTTGATGTCCAGAAATTTGAATTTGAATGTGAATTGTTTCTTAACAGATTTACTCTGCTTTGGTTCTTACTCATATTAGGCATTCCATAACTAATATATACTTAAGAAATGATGACTTGAAAAGGGGTATAAAGTTTAATAAATAACTACCTGTTTTCCATGTTTCATTTTTTCTTAATCCCTGAGAGCACAAGCTCAAGGTGATTATATTAAAATGTGCAATGTAGAAATGAAGCATTTATATATTGAAGTAGATAATTCATGTTAAGTCATTATTTATATATGAACAGGAAAAATAGACAAATGTCAGGTTATTCACATTGATTGCACTCTGTTGGCCACACACATTTGCCTGTACACTCTTGTATTGGCTCTTGTTGGTCATACAATTAGCTGCATGGTCTGTTGGTTGCACAATTGGCTGCACACTTGGTTGGTCACACACAAATGGCTGCACACTTTGTTGGTCACACACAATTGGCTCCACACTTTGTTGATCACACACAATTGGCTGCACACTATGTTGGTCGCACACAATTGGATGTATGCTCTGTTGGTCACACACAATTGGCTGCACACTCCTGTGATGACATCACATCATTACCTCCAGTATTCTCGTGCTTGATTTGGAATTCACTTCCATACGATGTTAAAAAAGCCAGCTCTGTTAAAAGCTGTAAGAAAATGTATTTTGATTATGTGCAAGAAAGTCAGCTTTAAGTTGTTGTTTTTTTTTTTTTTTTTTTTTTTTTTTTTTTTTTTTTTTTTTTTTTTTTGTTGTTGAGATAGATATGAAATATTCTATTCCATGTTAGCCTTGGAAGTAGTTGTTCCCCAAAATTGTAATGAGTAAATTTGATCTGTGTATTGCTGCCAAAGGTCACAGAAAATGAAAAGTGAGAAGAATTAATTTGTATGTACCAATTGTTTGAACATACGTCAGTCGTGAGGATTTGTCTGTCATTTGAGTTATACTTACTAGTATAGTTACTAACTGAACTACCCTCTTTATATAATCAATTATTATTATTATTATTTTTTTTATTATTATTATTATTATTATTATTATTATTTATTATTATTATTATTATTATTATTATTATTATTATAACATACCTGTTTTTTCTATGCATTGTCAGTTGAGACAAAAAAGGTTCATGTTAGAATTAAGAGTCCAAATCTTTCATTTTAAGTCAACATTTTCCTTGGTCTTATCCCCAATTTTGGACATCCTTTGATACAGCACTATGTATTGTTTTGATATTATATGCATATTACAAATAGAAAATGTTTATTACCATATGATATATTTGTTTGTATTTTAGATGCTGTCACTACACTACATAGACATGCTATGTGAAATGCTAAGAGACCAGGGGTACAACCATCTAACCCTCCCTGTCCTTGCATTTGAAGATCTTCTGTCACGAGATTTGCTGAAAAGTGACTGTCTTAGGAAACTTGTCCACCTCAAGTGAGTGTAGAGGCCTTCAGTTTTATCTGTTAGGTTCTATGTATTTGAATAGCGATTTACCTTGTGTTTATCCTTTATATCGGTTTTACTACCATTGTTACAAACTTCAGTTTTTTATTAAAATTTGTCATATAGTAGAGTTATTGAAAACTTATATGATCTTAAAGAATTAAGATTTCTGTTATCAAACATTTTTACGTTGTAATTATTTCATGTACCTTCAAATCATTACAGTCAAGGTCTAACATATCTTATGCCTGGAACCCAGGGGCTACCAGAATATGGGTTTGACTACCATATGTTGCTGGAGCACAGGGGCTACCTAAATATGGGTTTGACTACCCTATGTTGAGTTCAGGTAGCTCTGTTGACTACCACATAATATCATGACTTGTTCTTTATTTTTTGCAAAATATTACCTTAAAAAATATCTCACAAGGAGTATAGTTACTAATGACTGTGACAATATAAAATTGAAGTTGCAAAGCCAGCAATTTAATTTTAAAGTGCTTACTCAGGGCTACAGAATTCAAGCTGGGCTACCAAGTTTTTTTCCTGGTATCTTGTTGGGTGGCTAATGGATTTTTTAAATATGTTGGACCCTTAACAATCTCAGCAGTGAAATGACATCTCTTTATGTAGCAGATGAATAGCTTAAGTGTTTTGAAATATCCCCATTCTTGTATACTTTCCCAGGGCTTATGAAGTGTGCCTGGAGCTCAACATGAAGAATGGTTGTAATTTCCATGAAAAGATCACAGGAATAGTCGTCATTAACCCAGATGACCAGTCTTTGTGAGTGTTGGACCATTAGATTTTTAATTTTAATAATATTGTATCAATGACTGTAAACTAATCTCTCTTATCATCACTTAATATATTATACAGCTTTACTGACGTGTGTTGCATTCAATTCCATAATTGCAGTCAAACCTGTGATAAAGGCCACCTGCATTATGCAGTCATTTGTCTGAAACACTCTCTTAGGGATCCCATAGATTCCATATTATTGTTCATATGTGCCTCTTTTTCTTACTTCTCAGAGATGGCTGTGTCTTTTAAGACAGTTCTTCTCACTTACAAGAGATGTCTCAGTCTTGAGAGACAGTTTTTCTTACTTTCCAGAGATGTCTGTGTCTTGAAAAACAGGTCTTCTCACTTCCCAGAGATGTCTGTGTCTTGAGAAACAGATGGTTGTGTCTTTAGAGACAGTTTTTCCTCACTTCCCGGAGAGGCTCTGTCTTAAGAGACAGCTTCTTTTTACTTTCCAGAGATGGCTGTGCCTTGAGAGACAGTTTTTCCTCACTTCCCAGAGAGGCTGTGTCTTGAGAGACAATTTTTCTTCTCAGAGATGACAGTGTCCTGAGTGACAGCTTTTCTTACTTCTCAGAGATGGCAGTGTCTTTAGAGACAGTTTTTCTCACTTCCCAGAGATGGATTAGTCTTGAGAGACACATTTTCTCACTTCCTAGAGATGGCAGTGTCTTGAGATAGTTTTTCTCACTTTCCAGAGATGGCTGTGGCTTGAGAGACAGTTTTCTTACTTCCCAGAGATGGCTGTAGCTTGAGAGACAGTTTTGCTCACTTACTAGAGATGGCTGTGCCTTGTAAGACAGTATTTTCTCACTTCACAGAGATGGCTTGGTATTGAGAGGCAGCTTTTCTTACTTTCCAGAGATGGCTGCATATTGAGAAACATTTTGTTTTACTTCCCAGAGATGGCTGTATCTTGAGAGACAGCTTTCTTACTTCTCAGAGATGGCTGTGTTTTGCGAGACAGTTTTTCTCACTTCCCAGCGATGGCTGTGTCTTGAGAGACATGTTTTCTTACTTCCCAAAGATGGCTGTGTCTTGAAAGACAGCTTTTCTTACTTCTCAGAGATGGCTGTGTTTTATAAGACAGTTCTGTTCACTTCCCAGAGATTGCTGTGCCTTGAGAGACAGCTTTTCTTACTTCCCAGAGATGACTGTGGCTTGAGAGACAGTTTTTCTCCCTTTCTGGAGATGGCTGTGTCTTGAGAGATAGCTTTTCATGCTTCCCAGAGATGGCTGTGTCTTGAAAGACAGTACATTTTCACTTCCCAGAGATGGCTGTCTTTTGTAAGACAGTTTTTGTTACTTCCCAGAGATGGTTGTGTCTTGAGAGACATTTTTTTTCTTGCTTTCCAGAGATGGCTGTGTCCTGAGAGACAGTTGTTCTTACTTCACAGAGATTGCTGTGTCTTGTTAGACAGGTTTTCATACTTCCCAGAGATGGCTGTGTCGTGTAAGACAGTTTTTCTTACTTTCCAGAGATTGATGTATATTGAGAAACAGTTTTTCTTACTTCCCAGAGATGACTGTATCTTGTAAGACAGTTTTTCTTACTTTCCAGAGATAGCTGTGTCTTGTAAGACAGTTTTTCTTACTTTCCAGAGATAGCTGTGTCTTGTAAGACAGTTTTTCTCACTTTCCAGAGATGGCTGTGTCTTGTAAGACAGCATTTCTTACTTTCCAGAGATAGTTGTGTCTTGAGAGACAGTTTTTCTTACTTTCCAGAGATGACTGTGTTGTGTAAGACAGTTTTTCTTACTTCCAATAGATGGCTGTATCTTGAGAGACAGTTTTTCTTACTTTCCAGAGATAGTTGTGTCTTGAGAGACAGTTTTTCTTACTTTCCAGAGATGATTGTGTCTTGTAAGACAGTTTTTCTCACTTTCCAGAGATGGCTGCTTATTCACTGAGTTGTATTTTCACATTCATATCCCTCTATCATGAATTTCTGTCAAATTTTTCAGTTAGACAAGCTAAGCAAACAACTCTTTTTATACTTATTTTATTCATCTGTATTTATTTGAAATCATCAACATGTCTCACCTTAGAAATGAAAAGAAAGAGTGTATTTTTGCTTGCATTTTTATTTTGTGAGATCTTGAATAACATATTATCACTTCTTAAACTTGCATTTTGTCAGTTTTTGTAAAACATGCAAATTTGTCATTATCTTCATCACAGTTTTTTTAAATTATAACATTTTAGCTCAGAGTTCTTAATTTCCAGTTTTTCTTGGCCACATCTACAGTGTATGTTTTTCTTGCCCACATCTACAGTGTATGTTTTTCTTGGCCACATCTACAGTGTATGTTTTTCTTGCCCACATTTACAGTGTATGTTTTTGTAATAACAGTACCTCAAACCTGTTGCTGCTACATGTATTAATATCATTATTTAGCTTTCTTTTTACTTTAATTTATTTCATATTATATATATATATATATATATATATATATATATATATATATATATACAGCACATACAAGGAAGCAGTAGTGAGTTAATAATAATGTATGCACTTTTCCACAAACTATTTATTTACCTGTTAGCTTGCTCAAATTTCTCTTATTAATTTAGGACACAAAATTTGTGTTTCTAATTGCAGTTAGTATATGTTGTGTAGTTAGTATACTATATGCAATTAGTATACCTTATGCAATTAGTATACCTCATGCAATTAATATACCTCATGCAATTTGTATACCTCATGCAATTCGTATACCTCATGCAATTAGTATACCTCATACAAGAAAAAATAGTGAAGTATCATGTTGTATAATGTGAAACTAATATCTTGATATATAAAATATAAGGATATATGTTCACTTGCAATGAATACAAAATGGTAAAAATATGGAAAATGTACCTGTGGCCACATAGATTTATCACAACCAACGGTTGTTGTTGTTGTTGTTGTATCTCCATGTTATTAATAAGGCATGCATAAAGACACATCACTGCCAACAAGCGAATTCAGAAATATTCCTTTTAGACCAATCCTCTAACCGACTAATTAATGGGTACTGACACTTGACAGAATAAAAATGATGTATCATCATCATCAAGGCAGGCAATGCACAGAGTCACAAAACTCACATAGATTTTATATACTTTTAACAATTAAGTGATTAATGATGGTTACTTGTGAAGTGTTGTAGAATTCATTTTTTTTAAACAAAATTATATTATTACATAGCAAGTTATATTATTACATAGCAAGTTATATTATTACATAGCAAATTATATATTATTACATAACAATTTATATTATTACATAGCAAATTATATTATTACATAGCAAGTTATATTATTACATAGCAAATTTATAGGTTGGTGTGCATTTTCTTGGGCTACTCTTACAGATCCTGAAATTGGTAATTGGACCAAATCTGCATTTCATTTGCATTCTGTTTGAATTCCATTTGCATTCTGTTTACATGCCATTTGATTTCCATTTGTATTCCATTCACTTTTGCATTTCTTCTACTATTGCATCATTTTTCATTCATGGTCTCAAAAATGCATTCCGATTGTTTGTTTTTCTTTTGTTTCATCCATAGTTTCCTTTCATTTTCACTCATTTGGAAATGCATTTACCAAAATTGGACTTTTTTCTTTTTTTGCATGTTAAAGGGAGAGAACTTTAGTTTTCATATCTAATCTTAATGAAAACAAGTGCTTTAATAAAATACCAAATGCATAAAATACAAAAGACAGAATTGAATTTTTATGATAAAATATAATGCCAGTAAGTTTTTATTTCTTTTGTTTTGTTCAAATAAAGATCATTTTGATACAACCACCAGTGATAATGTGATCTCACCAATGGTGAGTGTTTTTATGGCTGCCTCAGCAGGAAAAATGTTCCAGCTTTTAAGAGCTGAAAAATTGTCAGCACTAAGAGTTTGGTCCTGGATTATCATGCAAAAGGGCTTTTGACCGTTTTCATGTCAATGCATTCATCTTTTTGTTTGCATTCATTCTCCACTTCAGCTGCATTCATTCTGTATTCTATTTATGTTCATTCTGCATTCCATTTCCATTCTATTTTTTTTTCGCTGGTAAAATTACCCATTTCATGGACTGTAGTTCAGTATCTATCCCCAAGTAAGGGTAATTACATAGAAGAGGATAGGAAACATGTACGCTGTTTATAACTGTCAATATCTATCCCCAAGTAAGGGTAATTACATAGAAGAGGATGGGAAACTTGTACACTGTTTCTAACTGTCAATTTCTATCCCCAAGTAAGGGTAATTACATAGAAGAGGATGGGAAACTTGTACACTGCTTCTAACTGTCAATATCTATCACCAAGTAAGGGTCAGTACACGAAGAGGATAATAAACATGTACCCTGTCATTAATTGTCAATATCTATCCCCAAGTATGGGTCATTATAGAGGATAGAAAATATGTACCCTATCACTAATTGGTAGTATCTATCCCCAAGTTAGGGTCTTTACAGAGGATAGGAAAAAAGTAACCTGTCACTAATTGTCAATAAAGTAATAATTAAATAAGCATTTAAAAATACATACAAGTTGCCCTGGTTGAAGATCATAAACTCCTTAGCAAAAGCACAAAGAAAAGGTTATGCTGGTTAGTGAATTTTTTCAGTATGACACAGTTTTTAAATCACATCAGTTTTCCGCAACAGAAAGTCTGTGCGGCTAATTTAAATAGGTCATAAATTGCTGAAGATTTCCAAAGGTTTTGTGTACTTTTCATTGACTTTATAATTTTATTTCACAGAACTGTTATTGCGATTATTAAAATTGTATATGAATTATTTTTCTTCATTATTTGATAAGAGACAGAAGTCAACAACCACTTCATTTTACATCCACTCTCTCCCTGAGTTCATAATGCTACAATACACCTAGGAAAAAAGTGCCATTTTGAGCTACACATTAAGTATTCATTTTACAAAAGGGGGATACATTAAATACAATTTTGCACTCCCTGCAGATCTCGCGATGAGATCAACCTCTGGAAGGAGAAACAGGCTCAAGTGGTGAAGGAGGAGTTGAGAGCAAAGGAGTCACTGGCCAGACTGGTTGCTGATGCTAAGTCCAGTGAGAAGCCATCAGTCACTACAAGACTAACAGCCAAATCTCTAGAGGTACATTCAACTTGCATATCTGATCAAAATTCAAAATTTGCAGTGATTCAGATAAGGGGAAAATCAGTTTAGATTGTGCCTGAAATATGAAAATATTGCACATATGTACAAAGTAAGAAACTTTTTTAAAAAAAATTTCAAATAAATAATTTCACATCATGAGCAAATTTAAGAAATATGGTCCTTATTTTAGCTGTGGATGTATTTCACACTTATCTTACACTTATTTTGTTGGCAGATTTCCTCAAAAACAACATGGCACAGAGAATAATATTTGTGGGCTCATTTCACTTTAAATGCAGATTGCTTAATTAGAATTGCATACTTCTTCAGCAAAATTTAATGAACTTATGACACATTGTATATTGATATCAAAATGACATTTGAATGACAGAAGAGAGTATCAGTTTTTGAGCCATAGGTGTTTTAAAAATATACATGTAGCCATAGGTGTTTTAAAAATGTACATGTAGCCATATGTGTTTTAAAAATATACATGTAACCATACGTGTTTTAAAAATATACATGTAGCTATAGTTTTAAGATTGGTATTACATTTGCATATGGGATATGTTAAAATATTGGCTCTTTTGTAAAACAAGACAAATTTGGTAAAAAAAATTAAATTTAGTGTAACATGATTTTTAAACTACTTTTCACACAGGTAGAAGAGCAGGTTCAGTCCCATCTGGGGCGTGTCCTGGGTTCTGTCACATACCGAGATCTCTGGACAGAGACGGCCACAGTTCTCATTCGACAGGTTAGATGCTGATCACATACATAATAGCAGCATAAATCAATCAAGCATCAATACCATATATACTCACATATATTCCGAAACCAACTGCAAACTGCATACACCCAGATCTTCCATTGCATAATGCACTGGCAGATCTGGGTCTATGCAGTTTGTAAGGACTAATCAGTAGAACAAACAGCATAGACTATGATCTGCTGGCGCATTATGCGACAGCAGATCAGGGTCTATGTTGTTTGCATTTGGACTCAGTTAATACATGAGTATATATGGTAGTTCTTTCCAGTGCTTAATATTAAGTAAAGTAAAACTTCAATAATGCAGGCATCAATCACAAAATACTTGGCAATTATTCGAATGACTCATTCATCCTTTGTGTAATACATTTTAATGTCTGTGACATCGGAAAAGTCATAACTTCCAAAATTTAAAAACAAAAATTTGCACTCACAGCACTCACAGTCAAGAGAAATTTTTTAGCATGCTGTTGCTCTCACTACTCCAAATAAAGTACTGTCAAACAAAGATGCTGCACACCTAAGGCTGCTTTGATTGGTTGAATATTGTTCTAATAATGTAAGCACATCAATATTAATGTAGACTATTTTTTAGCATTTTGACCTACATACAAATGATAATGATTGGGCCATATATTATTGTGTATAAACAATGCATAAGCAAAGCGCATAAGCAATAATTTATACACAACAAAGCCAGGTCAAGTTTTCTTTTTATTCAGAATACATATATGTTTGGCCTAGGTGGCTGTCTGCTGCTACTGATGAATTTTGGTTCATTCTCTCAATGTGATTCAACAATAAGTAAATGGGCACAAAATGGTTGTACAAAGGTCACAACAGGGTCAAAACTCCCTGACAGAATGTTTTGGATAACCCTTGAGTAAAGTATCTTTGGCGATAATAGAGAGAGCCCAATGAAGATTTGACTGGTTGATGACAGAAAACTCCCTGACAGAATATTTTGGATAACCCTTGAGTAAAGTTTCTTTGGCGATAACAGAGAGAGCCCCTGTGAAGATTTGACTGGTTGATGACAGACAACTCCCTGACAGAATGTTTTGGATAACCCTTGAAGTTTCTTTTGCGATAACAGAGAGAGCCCAATGAAGATTGACTGGCCGATGACAGTTAAGGATGACAGCGGTAACTGTGCAGACTTCATTCAGTGGTTTTAGTTTGAATATGCAATATAGTGCTTACGGATTTTTGGTTGAATAAAATGGAATGGAATGAAGTAAATACACAAAGAAAACAGATACATAGCAGCTGTTGTCTCCCAATATATATACAGTATGTATGTAATTCTGTTGTAACAATATTTGATATAAAGATTTATACACAAGATGTCAGATGACTAAAAAAAAAATCCCCATTTTTTCTTGAGTTACACTCATGACGGCATAAAATGTAGGAAGGGTTTATTTATGCATGTCAATTCTATCAGTGGTTAAACTTAATTGTATGACATCACAGTGCATATTTTTGACATTTCATCAGTTATGATGTCATGGTGTATTCATTTTCTTTTTACTATTATGTTTTATGCTATGCGTTCATTTGCTTGGCATAGAAACAGTCTAAACAAGTGTTTTATTTTCTCAGCTTTGAAATGGGGAAATGCGAATTACTGTTCGTAATGATGTATATTGCATAACAATTATGTTTAATAATTCACTTGTGTCTAAGGTTAAGGAACTTGCTTGTTTGCTGTGCTTACTTATTGATTTTAGGTATATATGAAAGTATTAAATATAAGCATGGATTGTCCTCTTTATCACGTCTTTGGTATTCTCACATCAGTAGTTTAATGTATTTAATGTATATTGGCAGTAGAGGTGCACGGTATTACCGGTATACCAGTTTCCGGTGTTATGTGCCATAGTACTTTTTCACTGTACCAGTACTTTGGTTGTTTCCGGTGTTATGTACCATAGTACTTTTTCACTGTACCAGTACTTTGGTTGTTTCTGTCAGTAAGGAATGTATGGAAATTCCCGAGTAATCTTGTTACAAAATTAATTATATTAAAAACATGTTTTCATATTTTATGACAAAATAATTCCAACAAATATATTTAAAAAAAAAAAAAAAGTTGTATTTGTCACTAAATTAATTTAGAATATTGCAAAAATAATGATATTTATGAACCTTCAATCACATGTTTCACACATGTCACGTATGCCAACATGGTGTCTGAATGGAATATTGTGAAAGATGTTGCACAGGTGGCTGATGCAAGCTTAATGTTAAAACATAGCAATAGCCTGAAGGAAAAAGATCAAACAGAGCAACGAAATTACCTTAGTTTACTCCTATGACCCATTCTGACACTGGACCCATTCTATCATACTAGATCATAGTATGATAGATAGGGTCTGGTGTCAGAACAGTTCATAGGAATAATCTGTCATAATTTTGTCACTCGTATGATTTTTTTTTTCCTTCAGGCTATTGCTTTTTTCTACATTAAGCTTGTGTCAGCCACCTGTGAGATATTTGGGCAAAATTCAACTTTTAGAAAAATTTCGGATTAAAACAAACAAAAAAAAAAATTAATTTGTTTAATTATTTATTAGCATATGTTAATGTGTTAAGGACATATATTCCTTTGTAAGACTGAGAATCATCCTAAGATTTTCAGGAGAGCAGTTGCTTTCTGTTTGAATTTTATGTAATTTCTCTAGTCCACTAAATATTTTCCTGTTTGTTGAGTCAGTGTGTTTTATGTTTACTGGCCCTTATGATATATATCTTGCCCGGGTGTTGGCATCCCACTCAAAGTTTTTCTGCCTATTATATCAATAGTGTAGCTAGTCAATTGTAGGCTTCAGTGTCAGTACTTCCTATTTTTATCAACAAGCTGTCTAATGTCAGCACAATATCTTGTACAGGATGTCAGCTATAATGTAAGCTTAGTCATACCACTGTAATTACTGTTTTTAGATGACAACTTATACAACAATTAACATACACATAGCAAATTCATCTACTAGAAAAGTATTAATGATTTAATTTTTTGGGGTGGGGTGCGGAAGCTGCAATTTTCTTTCGAGCCGAGATATTTTATTTTCTTTTCTGTCAAGATAATTCATTTTTTTATTAAAATAATATATGGATATAATATAGTGTCAGTTAGCCCTAAATCAGAGCAAGATATTTTTTCCAGTTATTTGAGAGCCGTAAATGTTAAAAAGAAATCCTAGACCCCCACCACAGAAAATTAAATTGTTGGTCCCTAATATAATTGTGGTATACCGTGGTACATATAACAGTAATGTTCAGAAATACTGTGATATACCGCGATAAAAAGATTTTCATATTGCCCAGCTCTAATTGGTAGGGAACAAATTAAAACAAATCTTTAAGTAACAAATGTGCAAAATTAACTAACATTTAATGACACTAAAATGTCATGATTTACTGTAATTACCTCCCCTCACCCTTCCTTTCTTCTCCCTCTAGGGCCAATACCAGAGTGCCAGGGAGTTTCTCAATGAAGCCCATGAAGCAGCTGTGGTAAGTTTTTTAAAAACTTTTTCCCATGAATCAACAGTTGCAATGCTCTGTTTTTCCCTTCTACATGTGGTAAGAGGAAATCATTTTGGAGGCAGTCCAGCAGATTAGAGCAATCATAAATTTGAAAAAAATTTACAAAATGAGATTAAATCAGATATGTTACATTGGTTATCAATAGTGTGGACTTTAATTGGCATGGATTTTTGAGGGGCCATCATGGGCCAAAAATAGACCCTAATCCCATTCTTAAATATTTTAAAATCATGCAGGAACCCCAATATCAGTAGTTTACTCCTGAAAATTTGATTCAATCAAGTTTTGTCACAAAATGATGGACCTAGGCCCCCAGAAAAATCTCATTGATTCCAGGCAGTGTCACAAGACTGACATTTACATACTGTATTTGTTGATATCTGCAGAGATGGCTTATGCTACTTCTTACTGTTGTAGGACAAATGAATTAGGACTGGTGATATACTCACTTTTTTCAAGTACCCTTATCAATTTTTCAAAAGTGTACCTATATGTAATTATTCTCATTGCAGGTATTTAATGATGTTTCCTTGCAAGCCAAGATCCTATATTACCTTGGGAAACTTGCACTAGAAGAAGCACAGTTTGGCCAGGCCATTAACTTCTGTAAGGCTGCACAGGTAATGCAACATGTTCCTGTCTGTCTGTCTGTCAGTTCAGGAAATAAACCATGATACTGTATTACTTAGGAAACTCCTTTTTAGCAGCTTAGTTTGAGCAGGCCATATCTACAAGACTGCACAAATAATATGCAATCCCGTATTGTCTCTCTGTTTAACTTCCTTTAAATATCTAAGCATTATTTAAACTTAGGAGCATTTTTTTTCTTTTTGTAGCCGACAAAGTTACTTTCAGAATTTATACTCTCTTTAACCAATTCATGTGTTCTTTTTCTTTATGATAATTTGTACTTCTGCTTGATTCTCTCATGCCATACTCAAATTTCATATGAAATGTTGCCAAAAATATAGATTTTCTAACCATTACAGTTGTAGTGTTTTTATAGATTTTGTACCTAATACAGTTGTAGTGTTTTTATAGATTTTGTACCTAATACAGTTGTAGTGTTTTTATACATTTTCTACCTAATACAGTTGTAGTGTTTTTATAGATTTTCTACCAAATACAATTGTAGTGTTTTTATAGATTTTGAACCTAATACAGTTGTAGTGTTTTGTTAGATTTTTTATCTAATACAGTTGTAGTGTTTTTATAGATTTTCTACCTAATACAGTTGTAGTGTTTTTTAGATTTTCTACCTAATACAGTTGTAGTGTTTTTATAGATTTTCTACCTAATACAGTTGTAGTGTTTTTATACATTTTGTACCTAATACAGTTGTAGAGTTTTTTTAGATTTTCTACCTAATACAGTTGTAATGTTTTTATAGATTTTTTACCTAATAGAGTTGTAGTGTTTTTATAGATTTTATACCTAATACAGTTGTAGCGTTTTTATAGATTTTCTACCTAATACTATTGTAGTGTTTTTAACAAGCCACTTAGGACCCTCATAATTACTTTGTCAAATCCAACATGTGTTATATCTCTAAGAGAGTGTAAAAATATGTGTATGCTTGTTCATTTTAACAATGCTTTATTGTATTAGTACTTCATGAAATGGGTTCACTTTTAATTTTTCCTCAGTTTCAAAAATCAGCTTCTTTGAAAGCAAGGCTTATACTGACACAATCAGGTTGAGGTCAGATAAAAAATTTGATATTAGTTAAGTAAACTTTACCTGGAATATTTCCATTTTGATTACTATGAAGGTGTTTAAGACAGGTGAGTTATTATCCTCTTGGATGGGGTAAAACCAAGGTTCCCAGCAAAAAGATATGAATTATGAATATGGTAAACCTTGAAGTAGGGAACGGGGTGGATATCTGTTAATTGTGGTTAGGAAGCTCCTACCCCAGGTAAATTTAAATGGAGCAGGCCTTAAATTAGTGCTCTGTTATTTCTGTTTTCTTTTAGAATTAGTTCTGTTTAATTTACAAAGTTAGATTTTATATACTGTGAGATTGTTTATTTTCAAGGTATCAGTCATCATGGTTTTGCAAAAAATGACATTTTTATCAGTACTTAAATTCATCGATTGGGAAAGGGGTCCAATTTTTCCCAGTACCTATATTCTTAGATTGGGAAAGAGGTCCAATTTTTCCCAGTACCTAAATTCGTAGATTGGGGAAAGAGGTCCAGTTTTTCCCAGTACTTAAATTCATAGATTCAGAAAGAGGTCCAATTTTTCCCAGTACTTAAATTCATAGATTGAGAAAGAGGTCCAATTTTTTCCAGTACTAAAATTCATAGATTGGGAAAGAGGTCCAATTTTTCCCATAGAATGATCATTGTTCATTTGGTCTTTAAATTTGCAGCCACAAAATCTCCCCTTAATTTGTTACCCACAAAAATTAGTGACTTCACAGTATGAGATTCTAGTAATGTAACCTATGTTATGAGAATCTTGACTAAGAACTCATGTTAATTTCAATTGATAATTTGTATCCTATTATTTATTAGTCTAATTATTGTAATGCCAATGTTGTATGTAGATTATTTATCTGCTCTGTAATTGAAGGAATTGTACCATGGAGATGAGATGTTCTGGTATGAAACAACAGTATTGATGGTGGATGCAACAATGAAGGACTACGAGAATGCAAGGGCCAAGAGAGTTGTAAGCTCTTTTTTTCACACTTTTTTCACAGTAATTTTACAATCAAGATGCACTATAATTATTATATTTTAGAATCTTGAAATTTGTACAATTTTAAATAAAGGTCCATATTTGTGAAGACAATTTTTAATGACACAAGTACTGTATTTTATCTTGCATCAAAGTTCTTAGGGTGAAAATATTGATTGGAATTTTCTGTCTTCATTGAAGTTAAAAATATTGATGAATGCTGAAAAGTGTTAAAAGTAAAGTATGTATCTGTTCTTGTTATAGTTTCCTAAATAATAAATAGATATTTATGTAGTCTTTTTCTATAATTATATGTATGCTTGTTTAAATTCACATCAGAACAATCGGTTATACTTAATTTGATTTGATATATCATAAAATCTCACTAAGCTGATTAAAAAAATCTTTTGTATCAACCCGCTTTCTAAGAGTTGATATGGCAATGTTTTAAATGAAATCAGTAAATCAACTATTTTTCTAACTTTTGTTGTGGAATCATATCATACTAATTGTTGAGTTTGAAAACATTTTTTTAAACTGTTCTCTCCTTGTAATTTAAAAATACTAAATGTTCAATTTAAGACAAATAAAAATTGTGCCTGTTCTCATAGGCTAGGGGGATCATTATCCACGCTTTGAATGAGTTCAACAAAATCCTGGAGGAGCGTCCAAACAGAGCAGGACCTCTGGGTTACATAATGGCCATGCTGGAAGCTAGGTAAATAGAAATTGTTTTCTAAACATTGATATCTGTATACAGTAAATGAAATCAACTTGTTTCACCTCCATTAGAATCTAAATTCAGATGCTGGCTCCATAGCCATGAACTCATCTGAGCAACAACAAAAAAACTCAGATTAAAAACTCCAAAAAGTAAGAATAATACTTGGAGTCGCTCGATATTCTTGAAATGTAGCGTGTTTATGGACATACACATAATTAGATAATCTCGAAATATTCGGGATTCTAACATCGCTTAAACAATTTTGTGTCTGGGGCCAGGTTATAAGAGTCTCAGATATGAATCTCAGAAAGTCACACAGCTGACTCAGATGGTCTGATCTATAACATCATTAGAGTTTGCAGCCTGGGTCAGCTGCCTCGGTACATCTTGGGAAAGGCACTTAGCTCCCATTTCCTCAGCATGATATAATAATAATAATAATAATAATAATAATAATAATGACTTTATTTAAAAAGGGTAACACAATTAGCTGAAGAACTAATCTACCTTGAGGCCTTCATACAAAGAAACATATTTATATATGATTATACAAACAGACACACACATACACAGACACACATGTATACATATAAATAGCAGCATGCATTTACAACAATATATTCACTTTCTTTCCTTCTCTTCCCACACAGACACTCATTCATACATATGAATCCACATAATCAATAAGCCACTGGATATATTAAGTTTGGAAGAAGGAAATAGAGTGGACATTTCTAATCTCTACTGGAATACTATTCCAGAGCAAAGTTCCCAATTATTGGAAACTTCTTTCGAATAATTCCTTAATTGGTTTGGGAATTTTATGCTGTTTGGTAGACGTGGATCTCAGATGGGGAGTGTTACCAGGTGTCCTATACTGGAATAGTTACTGTAAATAGACGGGAGCACTGTTATTGGATATCTTGTACGTTAACTTAGATTTTCTCAGATGGATTCAGTCTTTAATAGGTAATATTTTTAACTTTTCAGCTAAGTTTTCCTTGTTTTTGATTGGTCTGATATCAGACTAAATGCTCTTTTTTGAAGACGTACTAGCTTTGCTATGTTTTTATCATTTGAATTATCCCAAACTGTGAATTACCCCAAACAGTATTACAGCAGTCTAAATAGGGTTCTATGTAACTATTATAAATTAGTTTCCTGTGCCTGGGAGAAAATGTCTTATCCTACTAAGAGGTCATAAACTTGAATAAACTTTTTTATGTTCAGTCCATGAGAGATTATTATCTACAAAACACCGAGTACTCTATCATGACAGACCATAGATTATTTTCTACAAAACACCGAGTACTCTATCATGACAGACCATTTGCAAATTTATATCCTTCCATATTAGACACAGTTCATTATTATCAAGATTTGTTCTTTTTTGCCATGTTGAGATAAATAATATTTTAGTTTTACCAGTAGTAATTACCATGCCATTGCTTGTGCACCAATTGTCCAGTTTGTTTAGGTCAGCCTGTACAGAAATTTCCAATTCATGCTTTATGTTTTGGACGTCTGATAATGTTGTGTCATCTGCATAGAGATCTGTAGATGAAATTTAGTCCCCCCCCAAAAAAAAGTGGTTGGTCATTAATAAATAATATAAATAGTAACAGACCTAGAATTGAGCCTTGTGGAACTCCATATCTAATTGTTCCAGGTTCAGACAGAACATCATTTATATAAACATGTTGTATTTTCTCTTTTAAGTATGAAGTAAACCATTTAGTTTTGCTGTCATCACATTGGTAAATGTTCAGTTTGCTCATAAGGATTTAATGATCCACCATGTCAAAAGCTTTCCTGAAATCAATAAGACTACAGATCCTATTATTCTACCTTGATCAAGTGCTTGAAGCCATTTATCAATTAGGGAGATCAAGGCAATCTCACATGAATGATTCTATCAAAGCCTGATTGGTTAGAGTGTAATAGCAAATGTTTGGTTAAATATGACATGAGCGACTCATGAACATGTTTTTTCAATCAATTTTGACAAGTTTGGTAATATCAAAATTGGTTTGTAGTTATCTGCATCTTCCTTAGAACCTAATTTGAGAATAGGCATTACTTTTGGAGTTTTCCATATTTTGGGGACAGATGAGGTTGCAATTGTTAAATTGCTTATGAATGTTATGCTTTCTGAAATAGCTGAGGTAGATATTTTAATGAGTCATGGACCAATCTGACCAAGTCCTGTAGCTTTCTTAGTATCAAGTTTGGGGAGACAATTTTGATCCAAGTTCTTTGGTACTGGTGGGATAGAGAAACATACCTCCCTAGGGATTTTACGGGTGCAGAACTTTTTCAATTCATCAAAGTTGTTTTCTACCACTGGTTCCTTTAAATTTTTGGTAATGTTGATGAAAAAATCATTGAAAACATTTGCAATATCAGTGTCATCATTGGCAATGGTGTCATTTACCAGAAGTGAGTGAATTGTATTGGTCTGATTTGTATGTGTTCCCCCAATGAGTTCATTGAAAACTTTCCAAATAGAATTTGAATTGCTCTTTTTGTTTTCAAGCATTGATTGATAATAAGTTTTTTTAGATTGTTTAATCATACATGATATTTTTTATTTCTCCATACTTTATATTGTGCATAATTTCCCATA
The DNA here is from genome assembly GCA_029931535.1 of Margaritifera margaritifera. Classification (NCBI taxonomy): domain Eukaryota; kingdom Metazoa; phylum Mollusca; class Bivalvia; order Unionida; family Margaritiferidae; genus Margaritifera; species Margaritifera margaritifera. The sequence goes on from JAQPZY010001578.1 coordinate 1,903,400, forward strand.
GCCATGAAATGGTCTTGTGTTTTCATGGCATTTAATATTTCAGTTGTAAGCCAATTATGTTGGATTTCATACTTTACCCAATTTACTTTCACTGGTGTATGTTTAGAGACTACATCCATAAATAAGTCAGTTCACACCCCCAAAATTTCATCTGCATCATCAAAATGTTGGATTATATTCCATGGAACTTTTTTTAGGTCATCAAGAAATTGTTCTTAATTAAAGTTTTTGAATGATCTGTAAGTGATAGTTTTGAGTGTATTGTTCCTATCTGTCTTGCATTTTACCTTTCTTTTGAGAAAAGTAGGGTAGTGGTCACTAAGACCAATATTCCGTGCTTTATCATTTGCCACATGGTCTGGTAGGTTGGTATAAATGTGGTCAGTTAAAGTGCTTGATATTTCTGTTACCCTTGTGGGTTCATTTACATACTGGACAAGGCCTAATGATTCAATAAATTCCACCCAGTTGTTTCTTATCTGAGTATTGAGAAAGTCATTTTTTACATCACCTAGTATATATATTTCTTTCTCCTGTGCAAGAACATTTTCTATTTCTTTCGCAAAGTTATCGTTCCAAATTGCTCTGGAGAAAGGTGGCCTGTAAATGAAACCAACTAGGAATGATTTTGCATTATTTTGAGAAATTTCCACCCAAATACTCTCAATTTCTTGTGACTTCAAGTCAGTTTGCCTTTCTGCATTTACATCTTCTCTAATGTATACAACAAGATTTCCCCCTGCTGTCTCTCTGTCTCGGCGTAATGGTCTATTGAAGCCTTGACAATGAAATAGATTATCATTGTGCTCTTTATTTAATTTGCTTTCAGTGAGTCTTAAAACATGTATATTATTCTCTTTGGAAGACAACATTAACTTGATCTGATCTATTTATTTTTCCCACTACACCTTGTACATTTAAGTGACCTATGATAAAACCTTTTTTATTTAGTTTCATATAAATTATATGTATGTCATCATGAAAAGGGGAACTCAATGAGATTATTTCCATACTACATTTATCATCATTACATCCAGTTTCCATATTTAAATGTTCATAAATATTAAAGTCTGCAAAGTCACATTCAGAACCTGAATATCCTTGAACATTTGCATTTCCAGTAGAGTCCACTGAATAAGTAGAGTCACTAGTCTCACTAGGTACATTTGGATTTAGAGTATTTGAATAAGTAGAGTCACTAGTCTCACTAGGTACATTTGGATTTAGAGTATTTGAATAAGTAGAGTCACTAGTCTCACTAGCTACATTGGATTTAGAGTATTTGAATAAGTAGAGTCACTAGTCTCACTAGCTACATTGGATTTAGAGTATTTGTTATAAAAAAAAGTAGAGTCACTAGCCTCACTAGGTACATTTGGATTTAGAGTCACTAGTCTCACTAGGTACATTTGGATTTAGAGTTTCTAGTCTCACTAGGTACATTTGGATTTAGAGTCAATAGTCTCACTAGGTACATTTGGATTTAGAGTTTCTAGTCTCACTAGGTACATTTGGATTTAGAGTCACTAGTCTCACTAGGTACATTTGGATTTAGAGTCACTAGTCTCACTAGGTACATTTGGATTTAGAGTCAATAGTCTCACTAGGTACATTTGGATTTAGAGTTTCTAGTCTCACTAGGTACATTTGGATTTAGAGTCAATAGTCTCACTAGGTACATTTGGATTTAGAGTTTCTAGTCTCACTAGGTACATTTGGATTTAGAGTCACTAGTCTCACTAGGTACATTTGGATTTAGAGTCACTAGTCTCACTAGGTACATTTGGATTTAGAGTTTCTAGTCTCACTAGGTACATTTGGATTTAGAGTCACTAGTCTCACTAGGTACATTTGGATTTAGAGTCAATAGTCTCACTAGGTACATTTGGATTTAGAGTTTCTAGTCTCACTAGGTACATTTGGATTTAGAATCAATAGTCTTACTAGGTACATTTGGATTTAGAGTCACTAGTCTCACTAGGTACATTTGGATTTAGAGTCACTAGTCTCACTAGGTACATTTGGATTTAGAGTTTCTAGTCTCACTAGGTACATTTTAATTTAGAATCAATAGTCTTACTAGGTAACTTTGGATTTAGAATCAATAGTCTTACTAGGTACATTTGGATTTAGAATCAGTAGTCTTACTAGGTACATTTGGATTTAGAATCAATAGTCTTACTAGGTACATTTGGATTTAGAGTCACTAGTCTTACTAGGTACATTTGGATTTAGAGTCACTAGTCTCACTAGGTACATTTGGATTTAGAGTTTCTAGTCTCACTAGGTACATTTGGATTTAGAGTTTCTAGTCTCACTATGTACATTTGGATTTAGAGTTTCTAGTCTCACTAGGTACATTTGGATTTAGAGTCAATAGTCTTACTAGGTACATTTGGATTTAGAGTAAATAGTCTCACTAGATACATTTGGAATTAGAGTCATATAGTTTCACTAGGTACATTTGGATTTAGAGTATTTGTTATAAATGAAGCATCAACATTCTCCTCTTTGCCAGCTTCCTAGTATGTATAATACACTGATTCACAGAGTTTCTGTTTGTGTCCAAATGGATGGCAACTGTAGCGCTCAATTTGTTTTCCATGATGGTATACCTGTGTCAAATAACCAGTCTCACAACATTAGCGAAAGTATTCTTTTTTATAGTGCCTGAAAATGGGGACATATCTGTTAATATTCCTCAGTAGTTGAGAGGTTCCTTTTCTACTAAAATGAATTTTGTATCTGTGGTACAGTCTCAGGTTGAAAACGTCTTGGTTCTCAAGAAAGAAAGATGTGTATTGTGGAATGTACTGTGGATTGTTGTCTTCACATAGGTCAGTTATCAGATCATTGATTAGTTTCACCCTGGTGTCCACACAAGGAGGTAGTCCTGATATCATTTTACATGTTTCTGGGCTGCATAACCTAAAAGCATACACTAAACTTTTCAAAATCTGTTCTATTTTGATACAGTGTCCAACCATCACTAGCATCATTTCCATCTACAAAAATAATAATTTGGTTAGGTCTGTATTCATTATTTGGTCTGTGATGTTATTGATTTTTACACCTCTAAGAGTCTGTACATCTGTTTTAAGAAGACTTCTTGGTGCTATGCTTTTCACTACTGAGGAGCCAATTGAGTCCTATCTTTTCTGTCTTGTGACTTCCTCTGTTGGATTCTGGTTCGTATTGCAGACCCATCTCTTCGAGGAAGGGGTGCTGAATTTGATGTCTCAGTTGTGTGAACTAGTGAGCTGGTGTTGACACATTTGTCTAAGCTGTGGGTAACCCTGTTGCAGGTGCTGGCAACAGACTTGTCTGAGTGGAGGGAAGTGGGTGTACTCTTCTTGCTGTTGCAGGTGTCACACATGTCTGCGAGGATGGTACTGTTGCTTGAAATACAGGCATATTTTGTGTATCAGTTGTCACCTGTATAGTCCTTTTACCTTTTTTCTTGGCTGGTATTGGGACTGTCTGTGTCTGAACATCTGACATTGTTGCTGTTCAGGGGTCTGTCTGGATTTCTGTTTCACATGAGGTTACTTGCACATTAATCCTTCCCTGTGCTGGCTTAATAGCATGTAATTGTTTTAATTGTTCTGTTTGGGCCTCCAAGTTCCTAATTGTTCTTTGATGTCCACACATGGAAGAATCACTTTGGTTTAAGTGATCACTGGAATGATCTTGATTGATAGAGTGTATAATTGCCTGACACTCTGGAGGGGTGTGAATTTTATTGTCTGAGTCATTTAGTTCAAAGACTTTAGGAACTGTTTCATGCTTGGTAGCTCAGGTATTCACATCATATCTACATTTACAGATAATATAATCTAACCATGTGAAACAGTTCTGCCCCTGTATATGTAGGAGACATGTTGCCTCATACAAAGTAGCTGTCACAGTGTTCTTCTCTTGTGTTCTGTAGATAGTACCATTTTGAACACTTGAATTGCATGAAGTCATGCAAGGTTTGGAATCCAATATCTGTTTTACAAACTCTACTTTTGTGGATCACAGGGACACTGTATTTATTATGTTTGACCCTCAGGAATTCTGGATAAGTGTCAGCCATACTGGATAAATCCAGGTCGTCATCTGCACCATTATTTTCACTCTGTGTATGGTTTTCCTGCATGGGATTATGTATGTAGCTCAGATATTTAGGTATATCAGACATACTAAAGACAGAAAATGATGCAGAAAGTGTTGAGCTAAGTGTGCTTAGTAAGGAATGAACAAGGCTGGTATTTTAATATGTTTCCATGGTTCTTATATTTTCAGCTTGTTCATTGCAGTGTTAAGAAAGAACAATATTAAATCCTTATATATGACTAGTACATATCCATAAACTTAAAAAAAACTAGCAATATGCATTTTTAGTTTGTATCTTGACTCACTTAAATCATCTGTAGTTCAGATATGGTAGTTGTAGTTTAATTTAATCCACTAGGGTAGACATCTTGGATAACTTAAAATCCTTCGTTTTGAACATTAGATTTCACTTACACTAATTTAATATTGTCATAAATCCACAGTATTAATTATGAGAATATGTATTAGCTTATTTAACACCAATTATTACACCAATTCTTTGAATATTGAGTGGAGCTGTTATAGATTCAACCCTACATGGCAGCCATCTTAAAAACCCAACAAAATATAATCATCAGAGTTTGCATGATTGGAGCTGTACTGTTTCATTATCATCAATATTCCTGCATTATAATCAAATGTTTTGCTTTCAAAAAACTTCCCATTAATGTTGGCAAGATTTTGATGCTACTTATAAGCAATTATCTTTACCATCTTCACTCTCTTGGAATTTTTTCTCTATTTAGACCAAATACATACATGTGATTCTACCGGCAGTAGGCCAAAATACAGTTTTAAAGGCCGTCTACCGCACATACCGTTTTGTAGTCAAAACCTACCACTATAGAAAATTAAAAGAATAAAATAAATTTTTTTATAAAAAGACCCCAAACACTGTATTTTTATGTGTTCTATGAACACATTAGAGAAACCAGCCAGAACCAGTCTACTGGGGACAGGAAATATTCCACCAGGACAACGACCAGTGCTATGATGCGTGGCAGAACAGTAGGATTAGAATTGTTAAAGAACAGCTGTCATGTGTACACAGCAAGCTGCTAATTGATTACCTTATTGTTGGAAATTGAGGAGTTTAACGCTAAATGCGGGATGTTTTTTGAGGTGTTATAAGAAATTAAGGGATAAAAGGTGGTCCGTGATGTCTTCTGAGCCTTTGATGAAAATTGGCTGAACCTTAGCAGAGGAGAAATAAAATGAAGAGACCGACCATACAAAATTATTTTGGCAGAGAAACTAGAGTAAGTATTTTGATTTTTGTCTTGTTTAATTGTTATTGTATTGTTCAAGATATTTTAAGAGGACAGCTCTTACATTTTTTGTTCAGTTCATGTCAAAAGGTCCAAACGTGTGCTTTCTCACAATGCTAAGAAACCACCAGCTAAGAAATATCACAAGTTCAACAATGCTTGGATATCAGAGTTTAAGTGTGTGCAGGCGAGTAGCAAAGGTCCTGAGTTTGCATTGTGTATTCAAATGTATGTGTCTTTTGTATTTCATAAACTATTTTAAGTTTTCATGCATATAAATTAAGTTCAAGCCCTAGATAAAATATATCAGTTAAAAATATATTACAAGATAATTAATTTTAAAGTTTGGAAAAATTATTCATAAAAGCATAAATACATTATGTATTTTTGTTTTCATTTTTATTTAAAGTCTAAATCAATCTTAATTTTTTTTATTTACAGTGGTGAAACTTGCCAACAGATTTTTGGATCTGAGCCAGGAAGAGAAAGAAGCCCTTGAGGATGAGGCTCAGGAATACATCCCAAGTTTAAGCCAGGAACTTCCTCCTTAGGGTGACCATAACTTGGAGGAGTATTGGAGAGTAGTCAGCAACCTTAAAAAATAAGCAACATGAAAACTGAAGTTAGAACTTTTTTGCAGGCTGAATGTGGTTGTCCTGTCATTACAACATTCTGATGCTTATACAGAGAGGACATTCTCCATTCTTCTCAAAAAACAAAGTGATTCAGGGGGAAATCTGGACCAGAGAACTATTGAGAACCTGTTAAATGTGAAGCTTAATAATCACAATGAATGTCATTAGTGGTCACTAGACAGTGATCTTGTGAATGAAACTAAAAATGCAAGTGGATTTTATAAAAGAAAAATCTTTGCAGTGAAGTATCGGATGAACAACTTTTCCTTTTTCATTATTTGACCATATACTGACTCATATTAATTATTATTGTAACATTTTCCATTGAAATCTGAATCTGATTTATGTTTAAACTTGCTGTTTTATTATAATATGAAGAGAATACATATTATGGCACACACACAAAACTGCACTTGTTTTGTTTTCCATCCCCTTGAAATATAAAATTTATGCCGATAAAAAATCTGCTGGTATGGAGGCCAATCTACCGATTAAAATTTGTCAATCTACTGGTCTGAAATCATGGTTCTGTCACATGTATGCAAATAATATTCTCTTTAGATACATTTTCTAGAAGTTTTGAAATGCTTGATGTTGCATCCATGAGTTTGAATTTGCTGTTTCTTTTTATCAGCAGAACATAAACAAATTTGAGTAGTATTTGAATGTAATTCTAACAGTATGCAGGTTGTGATAGATTCATTTTTGACATGTAGTGATGAACTAAACAATACTTGTCCTGTAAATTAAAAGTTTCGTTAAATTTTTGCACATACAGTAAATTTGATATTAAAGCTACATAATAATTGTTTTGTAATTGAGTCATTAAGAGTACACATATTGCATAAACATTGACATTAAAATAATTCAGTTTTGTGCAAGTTTGCTTTTCCTGCTAAATTTTGCCAAATTTTACGCTTGTGAAAATGTTCATGATTTACAGCAATAAATTTACAATGATTTTTCAGGTTGGCCAAAACTAGTGTGTCCATTATTTTATCTGAGCATCCCGACATCAATATGCCCAAAGTGATGAAGCGAGTCCACCAGATTTGTGAAGTATGCACTTTCAAAATTCTGCAAACATGATGAATGTAATGAAACCTTAGTTTTTCTACCCAGAGTTTTTTTATAAAGAGATTACAGTCAACAAAACCAAATATAAATAGCTTTATTTTTCAACAACATTATTATAGCAATTACATATGAAATATATAATGATATGGAAATACATAATAAAGTAATCGAGGAAAAACAGTTTGATCTTTTCAATGTTAATATTCTACTGTAAAAGATTGCTAGTTGTGTAGCTCATTATACTTTTATTCTCTAAACTCTGTTTTTATACCGCACTATATTCTGTGGAGAGAACATTCTCCATGTTCATCTGATCCTCACATCTCCTCATTTAGTATTTCTATCCATACAAATTCCATTCCTACTCAATAAGTTTTGAAGGTCTTAATGGAATGAAAGCAAACTTGGAACTTTATATATTAAAAGATCTTCATCACATTTGATTTTAATTCATTTCCCTCAAAATTTGACTGAGTTGTATGACTATTGTCTGGAATCAGTTGAAATTTAAAGATTCATGATTGTTTCATCATAACTGATCAACCATCAATTTTAATTGGTTGGAGATATTTTCTATAGTTTTTTCATGGACAGTGTAATTTTTATATAGTTAATGGGTTAAATTGCTTACATCCCATAGTAAAGTCTAATGATTTACAGCAGGTGTCGGCAACCTATAGCACGCGTGCCAATGGTTTCTTGCCAGACCCTTTGGAAAGTGCCAAGTCTTCGGAATATGACTTGCCTTATGGCACACAGCATTTTACACAGCACTGTACAATTGTACAGACCTGGCATAGTTCTAAAAGGTTGCCGGTGCCTGGTTTACAGCATTCTTGTCATCTGCCATGTTGTTGACACTTGGCTTGTGCTAAACAAAGGAAGGCTATATTAACTGGAAGATGTTATTCACATGTTTAACTTTTTCCAAAAGATTTTGTTTTTAACAAGTCGATTAGTTAAAACAATTGAATGCTTAGTCATTTAACTTTTTAAACTAATCTTCAATTGTTTTGATTATTTGTCACACCATTAGTTATGACCCCTGTTTGACTTAAAACTTTGACCATGCATCATTAATTCCATTTCTGCACAATAACTCTTGAAGGACTCAGTGGATTTAAACCAATTTTGTAATGTCATCCTCTATGATATACACATAAATCAGTATTTCGCTACATCCGGAACTTTTCAAAATCCAAATTTTTTATAAATGGCTTCTATTGTTTATCCTTGTGAATTACAGAGATTTGACAGTGCAACAGAGAGGCTGACACGTCTTGGCTACAAGAGAGAGGCCCTGCCCATCATGAAGGAACATGCAGCCATTTTATACAGGATGGCTCGGGATGCAATTGAAAAGGAAATTAAACATACCTACTACCTACAGGTGAAAACAAAAAGTTCTGAATCAAACAAATTCTTAGGTTTCAGCATAAAGGTTTTTCAGGTTTTTCACCTGTAAATATAGATTGTTGGGGAAAGTAATCCCTTTTGAAGATCAAAAAAATTTCCGATTCATTTGTGTTAAATATAATAAACATATATTCCAGCATCTTTGCAACATAACATTTTCAGAATATGCTCATCAGCAGTTTGCATCGATTGCACCTTGTATAACTACTGTTTGTCACTATTAAAAGGAATACAGTTTTTGCAAATTTAATTTTCTTTCTAAAATCATGAAATCATACCTAATACCTATAGGTGAAAAAAATTATGACTTAAAGAAATTGTCAGGGTTTCAAAAGAAATTTTTTAGATGGTTTTTCATCTTTCAATATAGAAAATAGGGGAAAGTAATCCATTTGGAAATCATAGTAATCTCCCATTGATGAAAAATGGTGTGATTTACAGTATTTTCAGAAGACTGTTGAATCTTGTACAAAGTATTCATCGATTATACAATTTTATTTCAGGCCATGTTGGTGTTGAAGGATGCTGTCACTCTGTCAGAAGACGTGTTACAAGATGTGCAGACTCTCTTTCCTTTACAAGAGGTTGGTAGCAGGCAGTATATAGGACTCACTTTGACCATCCATCCGTCTTTGGATGTGTGTGTTCATCCTTTGACCCATGCATCCTAACTGTCTGGTCTGTAGCTCTTATTTCAATATGTCTATTGAAAGAGTGTTAATTAAAAGAATTTTGAGATTACTTCTCAATTAGTTCTTCTTATGCTATAATGTATCGTATACTCAGTTCACCTGTCAGTCAGTCCATCTAGCGGTACATGAGTATTGAGTGAATTGGCGATTTCAGCCATAGTCCACCTGTCCATCATTCCATCTATTTTATATTGTGTAAACCAAACTTTTAAGGTGTTGTGTTTCACATCTAAACTGGGTTGTTGACTTAACAGGGCCAGTTCATTCTAAATTGATTAAAATCATGTTTGGAGTCCAGTTCCATTACATTTTTGCCTATTATCATCAAAGTTGTAATATCTGTGCATCTTGGAATGAATATGTACATGTATCATGTAGTCAGTTCCACGTGATGCCCTGATTTTGTGGCATGAGTCTGTTTATAAATAGATGGTGATTAAAGCCTGGTCACTGTGATCCAAGTGTCTCTACATGATACATGTACATATTCATTCCAAGATGCACACATATTACAACTTTGATGATAATAGGTAAGTAAGTCTGTCAATAATTGTAATCCTTTTCACTGAGTTTAGTCTATCCATTATTATAATCCTTTTCACTGAGTTTAGTCTATCCATTATTATAATCCTTTTCACTGAGTTTAGTCTATCCATTATTATAATCCTTTTCACTGAGTTTAGTCTATCCATTATTATAATCCTTTTCACTGAGTTTAGTCTATCCATTATTATAATCCTTTTCACTGAGTTTAGTCTATCCATTATTATAATCCTTTTCACTGAGTTTAGTCTATCCATTATTATAACCCTTTTCACTTAGTTTATCTTTTCATCTTCAATCAGTCTGCAATATTTGCTATAGGTTTGTAATATGCAATAAATATTTGTCTGTTCAATAAAAAAGTAAGCCTGCTTCCTATTACATAAAGACTGGCAAACCAAAGCTTCATAGCTTCAGGTTAAACACGGGGGGGGGATTTCAACTATTATTGGAGTACAACCACATATAATGGATCATTTTTCCATTTTTCCATTCCATTAAAATGGACACAAGGGTTTTTAAAGTTTCTTATTTTCTTCAAAATATTTAAATTCTTTTAGATCCGCAACATAAGCCTGCCTATCCAGCGTGAAGTGGCAGACATTAAGGTTGAGTATGGCAACATAATGTTGGAGATTTTCTGCACCCATGCCAGGGAAGTGAGATTGCAACAACTTGAAGATCAGAGAAAGGGATCTGTTCTCAAGGTCAGGTCATTTTTATCTTGTCTGCAAAGTATTTGTGTCAATTTTTTCCAGCAATATAAAAAATTGTTCAAAATATAAAAAAAACAACAATAATAAAAAATAAATCCATTCAAAACAGTTTTGTGTCTGAACAAGAGTTTTCAGAAAAGGTAATCAGATATGGCAAAATTATATTGTGATGGGTCATATTAGAGTTCTGTCTATTTATTTTGTACTGTTAGGACAAAAATCAAGGTCACTGTTTCTGTAAATAAGATGTTTCCATCTAATAAAGTCAAATGTATTCATTGGATTTCACAACTAATCAGTATATACTCCTTATGTTTTTATAGTAATATACATTGCAAACATTGTTTCCACTTAGCGGACGTTTCCCAAATCAATTATTCCCAGCTATTACAACAAGTAAAATCTACAATTGAAAAAATACTTGCAACCTCAGACCTTGAAAGCTGTCAATTTCACCACATATATTTATTTACTTTATGTATTTACTTACATATTCTCCATTGGATTTATATATCAACAATGTTGGACAAGTGCTTAGTGCAGATGGAGTAGTGTTTGTAGTTTTTAGTGTATTCAGTTTTGATTTGGAAGATTTTTCTGTTTGTCACAAGTTATATGTGAATTGTTTTCTTTTTCTTTCAAAGTATAGATTAATAACAAAACTTGTGTGACAATCAAATTTATTTATATTTAAAATACTGAGCAATATTGGTGAATAATTATAATACAGTCACATCAGTAACAGTGGAAATGCACTCAGTGTTTGCATCAGTATGATCCTGAAAAGCACATGACCTTTTCTGAAAGAAAAAATATGGACAAGATTTTTAAAGTTTGTTTACCAAATCCCTTCGGCATATTTGATTTTTTAATTTCTTAATCATTATCTTTCAAGCATTGTGAGGTATATTCATGGTGAGTAACTCGAGAGTGCACCAAAAGGAGGGGCCTGGGAATATTTTCTTTACGTAGAACAGAAATAAGATATTTTAAAAAACTTATTTTATTATTTTCAAATTTATTAGTAGATACATTGTTGTAAATTGCCATTAAGTCTGCTAGTCATAAAAATTAAACAATCATCAATCACTCTGACATTGGACCATTTGAACCATGCATTGCATAAGCACTTGTTCACTGGATAGATTTCTTTTTAAAAAAATGAATGACATTTTCGAGCTCCAGTGTAGATGTGCAAAACTACTGGAAGTAGAGATGTAATGATGTGAATCTCTTAAAAATAAGGAGGAAGCATACTGAAAAGATTTAACTGTACCACCCAGATTGATACAACAACAACAACCCCCATCTTCAGTCACCACCACCACCACCAAAATATGTACCTTGTTTCCATGCTGACATTACTGATTGTGTAGTTTGTTACTGTATATAGTTTAATTGAAGCATAGATATTCTAAGCATTAACTAGTAGTTTTCCTTAAATAATGCTTTGATGCAACTTCATCTTTTACAACTCTCTCTCACTTCTGATCCAATATTTACTGTGTTCATACAAACATAACATTTTTAAGTGGCTTTTCTTTTTTATAAATGCAATTTGTATGATATGGTCGTTGTATAGCAGAGTTTGAAATTCATAATGCCTGATTAATTGGAAGATGAAATGTGACATGTTATTTATCTGGTCTAAAAATAACCACAGTCTGTATTGAGTGACACATTCTGTCTCATTAAAATGTCATGCTAGCTGGGGAAAACTGATCTGGTAAATGCACGAGCTAATTGGAAACAATGTTCATTGCAGGGGCACTTTTCTTCTGACAGAAGTGAGTGTAACTTTGAAATGGGCAGTTTGTGTTATAGGGCAGTTATCCTGACAATGGATATTTGCTTTGAATCTGTAATGGGATAAAAAACAAAAAGTTCAAAGGTCAAGTCATGGGGTTTTATTTGAATAATTTACATTTCTATAATATCTTCTTTTGTAATTATTTTGTGTTTCAGATGGTGGAGGACTTCATTCGAGCCACCCCAAATTATACTCACATGGAGAAGGAGTGGGTAGAAACCATCAAGTAGGTCATCTGACATTTTACTATTGTACATCAAATTTAATTGCTACAATCTGATGTTGTCAAAAGACAACTGTGTTATTTAGATTTAATATATCCATTTGATAGTTTTGTATTTTGGTATTAAATACTTGTAATAACATTTCATGACATTTAATACCATACCATCATATAAGGCAAGCACATAATTCCAATGCATCATAATTTCACTAAATCTTTTTGTGGTTTTTAGTGTATACAATCTGTGGATTTCATAATGCGATTGATAGACTATCACTTGATTGATCATTTTCGCCAAAGCTGTCCAAAAATAGAAAGTATCTAATTAGTTTCACAAATTTCATTTCAAATAAGCACTCATAAAAGATCCTCTATTTATATACATATTATTTTGATTCTATATTTTTTTCTTCTTTTGTGTTCATTTAAACAATAATATATACAGAGCACACCAGACATTAATATCAAAATTGTTGCAAATGAAATTGATAGAGTAATAATCGGCTAGTTAAAACTTGGTAATCAATTATAGGAGTTGTTCCCAACCTGTGGGCCACGGACCCCTGGGGGGCCGCGGGATTATTCCCAGGGGTCCGCAAATTCACATAGCTGTGCAGCAAGTATTGCTCCTCCAGTCAGCGACAAGGCACGTTCGAATTTAGCGTGCCAAGCTGCTCAATTTTTATATCTGCCACAGCCTAAAAGTACAACTATTAGCATGTGGGGGGCTGTGCAATTTTTTTAGGTTAAAAAGGGGTCCTTATACTCAAAAAGGTTGGGAACCACTGAATTAGAGTATTAGAGAAAGGAGTTATATGCAGTGAGTCCAACTACATAAATGGATTACATGCTACTTAAAAGTCAACCTGATAGGAAGGCACAATTCTGTATCTATCTATATCTACGTTGATGCATTCACACTTGGCTATTAAACAATGGGTGGTGCTCGGTCAAGAATATAGGAAATAAGGTATCAGTAGGACAGGTAGAAGAGTAATAATAGGAAAGGTAGAAATAAGTGAAAGAGTGTCTATCTACGTTTTCGTCCCTTCATACTTGGACCAATCTGGCTACTGTGGTGGCTAAGAGATAAATGAACCTCAACCAGCACAGCCCTGAGAATCACTAGGTCTTGTAGCTGATGATTGCATTTGAAGGTGATGGAAAGCTCTTGCTTGTAAGATACCATGTCAGGAGCTTCTGCAACTGTTGCCAGTAATTTGTTCTGTGTCCCTGTAGTGCACGGAAAGAAGCTGAACTTGAAAGAGTTTGTCGCTGCTGACTTCTGTATGAACTTCATGCTGTTTACAAGTCAGTCTGATCAGAAGGCACAGTGACATGCTACTTCTAAGTCAACCTGATAGGATGACACAGTGAGATGCTACTTCTAAGTCAACCTGATAGGAAGACACAGTGACAATCTACTTCTAAGTCAACCTGATAGGAAGGCACAGTGACATGCTACTTCTAAGTCAACCCGATAGGAAGACACAGTGACATGCTACTTCTAAGTCAACCTGATAGGAAGACACAGTGACATGCTACTTCTAAGTCAACCTGATAGGAAGACACAATGACATGCTACTTCTAAGTCAACCTGATAGAAAGACACAGTGACATGCTCTTTACAAGTCAACCTGATAGGAAGACACAGTGACATACTACTTACAAGTCAACCTGATAGTAAGGCACAGTCACATGCTACTTACAAGTCAGTTTGATATAAAGGCACAGTGATATGCTACTTACAAGTCAACCTGATGGGAAGACACCATGACATGCTACTTTTTAGTCAGCCTGATAGGAAGACACAGTGACATGCTACTTCTAAGTCAACCCGATAGGAAGGCACAGTGACATGCTACTTCTAAGTCAACCTGATAGGAAGACAAAGTGACATGCTCTTTTCAAGTCAACCTGATAGGAAGACCTAGTGACATGCTACTTCTAATTCAGCCTGATAGGAAGACACAGTGACATGCTACTTCTAAGTCAACCCGATAGGAAGGCACAGTGACATGCTCTTTACAAGTCAGCCTGATAGGAAGGTACAGTGACATGCTACTTCTAAGTCAACCCGATAGGAAGACACAGTGACATGCTACTTCTAAGTCAACCCGATAGGAAGACACAGTGACATGCTACTTCTAAGTCAACCTGATAGGAAGATACAGTGACATGCTACTTACAAGTCATCCTGATAGGAAGACACAGTGACATGCTACTTACAAGTCAACCTAATAGGAAGACACAGTGACATGCTCTTTACAAGTCTACCTGATAGGAAGACACAGTGACATACTACTTACAAGTCAACCTGATAGGAAGACACAGTGACATGCTCTTTTCAAGTCAACCTGATAGGAAGACACAGTGACATACTACTTACAAGTCAACCTGATAGGAAGACACAGTGACATGCTCTTTTCAAGTCAACCTGATAGGAAGACACAGTGACATACTACTTACAAGTCAACCTGATAGGAAGACACAGTGACATGCTCTTTACAAGTCAACCCGATAGGAAGACACAGTGACATACTACTTACAAGTCAACCTGATAGGAAGACACAGTGACATGCTCTTTACAAGTCAACCCGATAGGAAGACACAGTGACATACTACTTATAAGTCAACCCGATAGGAAGACACAGTGACATGCTACTTACAAGTCAACCTGATAGGAAGACACAGTGACATACTACTTACAAGTCAACCTGATAGGAAGACACAGTGACATGCTCTTTACAAGTCAAGCTGATAGGAAGACACAGTGACATGCTACTTCTAAGTCAACCTGATAGGAAGACACAGTGACAATCTACTTCTAAGTCAACCCGATAGGAAGACACAGTGACATGCTCTTTACAAGTCAACCTGATAGGAAGACACAGTGACATGCTACTTCTAAGTCAACCTGATACTAAGACACAGTGACATGCTACTTCTAAGTCAACCCGATAGGAAGGCACAGTGACATGCTACTTCTAAGTCAACCCGATAGGAAGGCACAGTGACATGCTATTTCTACGTCAACCTGATAGGAAGACACAGTGACATGCTACTTCTAAGTCAACCTGATAGGAAGACACAGTGAGATGCTACTTCTAAGTCAACCTGATCGGAAGACACAGTAACATGCTACTTCTAAGTCAACCCGATAGGAAGGCACAGTGACATGCTCTTTACAAGTCAACCTGATAGGAAGACACAGTGAGATGCTACTTCTAAGTCAACCTGATCGGAAGACACAGTAACATGCTACTTCTAAGTCAACCCGATAGGAAGGCACAGTGACATGCTCTTTACAAGTCAACCTGATAGGAAGATACAGTGACATACTATTTCTAAGTCAACCTGATAGGAAGACACAGTGACATGCTACTTCTAAGTCAACCTGATAGGAAGACACAGTGACAATCTACTTGTAAGTCAACCTGATAGGAAGACAAAGTGACATGCTCTTTACAAGTCAAGCTGATAGGAAGACACAGTGACATGCTACTTCTAAGTCAAGCTGATAGGAAGACACAGTGACATGCTACTTCTAAGTCAACCTGATAGGAAGACACAGTGACATGCTACTTCTAAGTCAGCTTGATAGGAAGACACAATGACATGCTACTTCTAAGTCAACCTGATAGGAAGACACATCGGCAATCTACTTCTAAGTCAACCTGATAGGAAGACACAGTGACATGCTACTTCTAAGTCAACCTGATAGGAAGACACAGTGACATACTACTTCCAAGTCAACCTGATAGGAAGGCACAATGACATGCTACTTACAAGTCAACCTAATAGGAAGACAATGAAATGCTAGTTACAAGTCAACCTGATATTAAGGCACAGTTACATGCTACCTACAAGTCAACATAATAGTAATTCATGAGCCTTTGAAATAATTCTTATTGTGGACATTTATTAGAATTATTTGTGTCAGTTGATAAGCACTTGAATATATTTAGTCATTGATATTGTATATTAGCATGCATTTTGTGTGCTTTCATTTAAATTTATTGCCAGATTAAAAAAGAGAATGTCAGTATTAAATTTCTCTCCAGAACTGTGGCCGAGGATGCTCTAGTGAAATACATAGATGCTCACAACATGGCTGGCAATATTCCTAGGATTAGAGCTAGGGTAAGGTCATCACAAAACAAATCAACTATTGAATTTCATCATTCATTTTTAGTTTTCTTATATCATATAACATTCAGTATATCTAAGGTTAAAAATCTCATCCCTGTACCAAAGACAGCAATGTGTCACAATTGACTTTTTCCAACAAAATTTCACAAGACTATTGTAACTAAAAATTATGCTGTTAGACACTGCATCACTGTTGTTTGAACCAAATCACATATGTGACATTGATTTGGATGCATTATCCCTTGCTTCTCTGACTTGTTGGAAATTGACCATTAAATAAAATAGGATTAGTGATAAGAAAGAAAAGTCTATTATTGATTTGAACAAGAATATATATACATTTCATTGATATCTCAAGACTGGATATGAAGTATCAATGTAAGTAAAAATAATATACATGGAATACATGTATATGATCATGGTACCATGAATGTAGACTGTTTGACATATAGTACAGTAGATATAGATGATATATAAACATTTATGATGTATACATTGGGGATATACTAATTAACAGCACTACTGTAGCCATTTGTCGTTGTTTATTAACTCCCTAAAATTAAAAAATCTTCATGTTTTCTGTACAGGCATTGTGTGGTATTGGCCGGAGTCTGAGGGCACTTTCCATGTACAAGAGTGCTGACCAACCAACTGAATGGAATGTACAGGACATGGTAAGCTAACACAGCATTCCCCAACCTAGTGCCTAGCATTATTGTATCTTATTTACAAATCTTCAGCAGAGCTGAGATAATTACATATACAAAATAGCACAGTTTTCTCCATCCTATTTGTCAATTGACAAATCTTTAGCAGAGCTGAGATAACTACATATATTCATTAGCACGGCTTTCCCCATCTTCTTGCCTAACCTTATAGTATCTTATTGACAAATATTCAGCAGAGCTGAGATGACTACATATATTCATTAGCACGGCTTTCCTCATCTTCTTGCCTAACTTTATAGTATCTTATTGACAAATCTTCAGCAGAGCTGAGATAACTACATATATTCATTAGCACGGCTTTCCTCATCTTCTTGCCTAACTTTATAGTATCTTATTGACAAATCTTCAGCAGAACTGAGATGACTACATATATTCATTAGCTCGGCTTTCCTCATCTTCTTGCCTAACTTTATAGTATCTTATTGACAAATCTTCAGCAGAGCTGAGATGACTACATATATTCATTAGCTCGGCTTTCCTCATCTTCTTGCCTAACTTTATAATATCTTATTGACAAATCTTCAGCAGAGCTGAGATAACTTTATATACTCATTAGCACAGCTTTCTCCATTCTAGTACCTAGCCTAATAGCTCCATTCGCAATTTTCTTTCAGTTGATGCCACAAAAACACTTGTGTGTTCCTTAGTACTCTCTAGACTGGACTGTTGTAATTCACAGCTGCTTGGATCATTCTTAGAGTACTAAGAACTTAGCACTCCTCCCCCCTGCTATGTACCCTCCACTGCTTACCTGTTTGCTCCAGAATGAAACACAAAATCTGCCTACAGTCCAAAATACCTATCGGACCTCACCCACGTGTACACCCCTTCTAGATACTTAAGCTCCTTTTCCGACAATCGTATTCTCATTATTCCCACAATCAAAATGAAGACCTATGGACAAGTTTCTTTTGCGTACCAGGGCTTAGCTACCTGTCACGAATTGCCTGTTGTACTTAGACACAATGACGCTGTGATCTCATTCAAGAGTGCTCTTAAAACTCACCTATTTTGACTGCAAGAACAGACTTAGCTTAATTATTTTCAGCTGTTTTTTGTTTGTAATTTCATGGTGTTTGTTTTTTTGTAATTGTGTCCATATATATGTCCTTATGTATTAACTAATATTGTAAAGTGCTTAGAGCTTCTAAAGATTAAACATTGTACTAAGTCCTCATTATTATTATTATTATTATTATATCTTATTGACAAATCTTCAGCAAAACTACATATACTCATTAGCACAGCTTTTCACATCCTTGTTGCCTAGCTTTATTGCATCTTATTGACAAATCTTCAGCAGAGCTAACTACATATACTCATTAGCATGGCTTTCCCCAACCTAGTGTCTAGCCTTATTGTATCTTATTGACAAATCTTCAGCAGAGCTGGGATACCTACATATACTCATTAGCACAGCTTTCCCCATCCTAGTGCACACCCTTATTGCATCTTATTGACAAATCTTCAGAGCTGGGATAACTACATATACTAATTGCAAGAGCATTTTGTATAGGACCTAAGTTTTTATTTTGAAAATATTACCATGTAGAAGAACTGAATTTTAGAGGTGAAAATGTAATAGAAATTGGATTAAAAATAGTGAATTTTTAACAGTTTGAATTTGTACAACTTTACAAAATGAAAGTTTGAATTTGTACAACTTTACAAAATGAAAAAAGGTCAGAATGGATCAGCTTGACAATTCAGGCACAGTTGTGTAACATGTCAGACATAGCTCAGTGGTTCATTGGAATTTAACATTATACACAATTTACTGAGAGCTGGTGGCACATTGATGGAGATTTGTGATTCATTAATTTGCTTAATTTTGGAGCTTTGCCACAGCCTGATTTTTCAGTGGAGAATGCAATCCAGCAGAATGCAGTTTCTTGTCGGCTTTCCTGAGGCATAACCTAAAAATCTTATAGTCACAGGAGTGTAGTATCTTTCATTTGCAATATTGCTTACTTATTACTTATTATTATTATTATTCCTGTTGCTGTAGGAGCTGGCCAAGATGACAGAGGACCAGGCTGAGGAAGAAAGTGGGACGAGCAATGGTGATCTTGACCCTCATTCACGCCAGTTCCTGAAGTATGCCAAACAAATCAGGGAGAAAAAGGTCAAATAATGAACTTAAATCTGTAATTGAAAAATTAAATTTGAACCTTTTGTAATGAGCTGAAATTTAACAAGTACTGCTTATGACAAAATCCTGGTTTAGGACCAGATGTATGCATGATACCTGTATATGGATTTTTTTATCAAAAAAATCTCTTTATTATAAATTGATGCTTTTGTTTATTCAAATTTTGCCAGAGTTGGGATTGGGCAGCTGGTCAAGCCTATATATGGCCTCTCTCTAGCACATGCTACATGGATTTTGCCAGAGTTGGGATTGGGCAGCTGGTCAAGCCTATATATGGCCTCTCTCTAGCACATGCTACATGGATTTTGACAGAGTTGGGATTTGGCAGCTGGTCAAGTCTATATATGCCCTCTCTCTAGCACATGATATGTTGATTTTGAACAGAATTTCCATATAATAAATGTACATTAATGTATTGATGTAATAGTTTCAACTTGCTAGGGATAATTATGACAGTAACCATTTACAAACATTACAATTTAAGTAGAATATATTAAAGGATTTTTTAAAAATTTGAATATTAGGCATGATGTCATAAACCAGGAATTCATTTATTTTCATTGGTATTAATTTTTGTATTTTTTCCAAAAAGTGATGTTTTCATAATACTTAAATTCTTTGTTGTGGGAAAGGGGTTCTTTTGTTTCCACTAAAGGATCATTGTTCCTTGGGACTTTAAATTTGTTGTCTGTAGCAACAACAAAAATCCATGAAAATTGATATCCCACAGATAATGGTGAAATCTTAGTAAAGGATTTCTTTCTGAATTCATGGAGTTAAAATAGTACCTGTCAGCTTGTTTGAATTTTGAAACAGAGGACCTATTTATAAATCTATTTGCCTTTTAATGTACCTTGGAATAATGAAAAACTCAGCACACAGGAAAATATAGGATGGTACGGTTAACCATTTAATCTGTGTTAGCACTACATTGTTACATCAACTGTTTGTCTTTTTTTAAGACAATAAGTCAAAACTTTAAAATAAATAATGTTTAATTTCAGCAAGACAGGTACAATACACCTTCTCAGTATTACTGTTCAGTTCAGAAATAAAAGTGACTTAGTTATAAGTTTTGTCGCCTATTTTTTGGAGTATGTTTCAGCAAGGCTGTGTCATAACATTGCATTCAACACACAAGGGTATTTAATAATGTCATAACAGTGCATTCAGCACAGAAAGGGGTATTTAATGTCATAACAGTGCATGCAGCACAGAAAAGGGTAGTTAATGATGTGAAACCAAATTATAATTGCTTCTCAACAGCAAAGAACTAAAATCAAGTGAATTTTTTTGTTTTTGTTGGTTTTAATGGCACTTTCAATGCATTATTGGCTATGTCATGCCAAGGAAATGGAAGCCAAGTGCCTTTCCCAAGGACACACCAAGGCAGCCAACCTGAGCTGGCCAGGGTGGATATTGAACCCATAACCCTTGGATTGCAAGTCCAATGCTCTACCAACTGAGCTACCATGGCGCCAATTAAATTCAAGTGAAATAAATTGAGTAACAATAATAGAATAAGATGTAACTAATATAATGGAATCCATGACCATATGGCATTATAAGATGAATGGCAATATACTGAGGGACTTTATAATGAGGGACCACTGTAACTACCTATGAGAATTTCAAACCTTTAGCTATTGTTAAAACACATTTATGAGATTTAACTGATTTTTCTGACAGGAAGCAGATGGCAGCAGTAGATCTTACCTGTTACAAGCATCGGAATGTCTGCTACAAGCTCTCAGTCTCTCACTGCAGAGGAAGTACATTGTAAGTTTAACATCTCTTTCTTGTATCAACAAAATTTACCATAGTTAGTCATTTATGGACTGTCAGATCATCAGTCACTACCTGTCTTCAGAATTTTGAAAGGTTTCAGTTGAATTCATTTTATCCCTCTCATGTAATTTTTCCCCATCTTCTTAATTCCAGTATAAAAAACTGAGGACTAAAGAGCAACAGTTGAATGACAGATACAGGTTAGAAGCCTGTCATTTGACCTTGTTCAGATAGATCATAGAAGCTTGTCATTTGACCCTGTTCAGTTAGATAATAGAAGCCTGTCATTTGACCGTGTTTAGATAGATAATAGAAGCCTGTCATTTGACCCTGTTCAAATAGATAATAGAAGCCTGTCATTTGACCGTGTTCAGTTAGATAATAGAAGCCTGTCATTTGACCTTGTTCAGATAGATAATAGAAGCCTGTCATTTGACCATGTTCAGTTAGATAATATAAGCCTGTCATTTGACCGTGTTCAGTTAGATAATAGAAGCCTGTCATTTGACCTTGTTCAGTTAGATAATAGAAGCCTGTCATTTGACCATGTTCAGTTAGATAATAGAAGCCTGTCATTTGACCATGTTCAAATAGATAGTAGAAACCTGTCATTTGACCCTGTTCAGATAGATAATAGAAGCCTGTCATTTGACCCTGTTCAAATAGATTACACATCTTACTATGAATTCACTATTTTCATGAGGTAATTATCATGGATTTTATTGGTACTCCTAGCCACAAATTTAAAGAATCAATGAACAACAATAGGATGGCTTCTCCAATTCTCATACTGACACGGCTGCAGTTTCTTGCAAAGCCACGAAACTTGATACCCATGAAAAGAAATGAACTGACAGTATTATTTTGCTTTCTGCAGGACATTGCTGCTCAAGTCTCACTGGAGCTGGTGGAGAGTTGTGGTCAGTTTGATGCATCAGCTGCCAGCCTGTTTCTAGCTCTACACCAGGTATCACACCATTAACATCCCTTCATCTCTTATTCATGATTACACTGAAACCTTGTTAGTCAGACACTCTTGTTACTGTTGTACACTGAAACCCTGTTAATCCAGATTCATATAACAATTGTACACTGAAACTCTGTTAATCCAGGCTTTTATTACTATTGTACATTGAAACCCTTTTAATCCAGATTCTTATTACTGTTGGACACTGAAACTCAGTTAATCCAGACATTCTTGTTACTAACACTTTTGTGCAGATTAATGAGGAACCTGGGTAAACAAGTTCCTTCACAAATGTTAAAGAGGAAATCTACCTTCAAAATGTATCATCTGGATTGTGGAAACATTTGGATAAACAGTGTGGTGATGAACAAGGTTTAAATTTAATTTGTAAGATCAGCTTATCACATCAAGTACACAAACATGTCAAACAAAGTTTCTTGCATTATGAGTTTATTTTGGTTAGATACCCCAACCATTTGTCCTTGTATTTGCAATATCACAAATTAAAAACATCTTTAATAACAACTTATATTGATATTAATGCCCACATTCAAATAAAAATTTCCATGTATTGCTTTTGTCAACATATCCCTTCTCTGAATCAAGCATCAAGCATCTATATAATTACAGTGAAACCTGTCTATAAAGAACAATGAAAGGAACCTTCAGTGTCCCTAATATGGAAGTTGAATATGAAAATGAAATGAAGAAAGAGGGGATTTGTAAATGGTGTCTTATATATGAAGGTGTCCATTATAGTAGTTTTAATTTCACATTGGTTACTAAATATTATACTTCCTGAAAGTAGGATGTCTTAATACTGAGAAAATGTTTAAGATATCGATTGTTGTTTTGTATAATAGACCTGCAAAATATTTATTACACATTGGCCCTCACTAAAATGCTGTTCATAAAAATGTCCCATAATATATGCAAAACGACCTTATACTGTGTCTCCTGTGATGTATGCAAAACCACCTTATACTGTGTCTCCCATGATGTATGCAAAACCACCTTATACTGTGTATCCTGTGATGTAGGCAAAACCACCTTATACTGTGTCTCCTGTGATGTATGCAAAACCACCTTATACTGTGTCTCCTGTGATGTATGCAAAACCACCTTATACTGTGTCTCCTGTGATGTATGCAAAACCACCTTATACTGTGTCTCCTGTGATGTATGCAAAACCACCTTATACTGTGTCTCCTGTGATGTAGGCAAAACCACCTTATACTGGATCTAAAATGCTTTTCATAAAAGTGTCCCGTAATGTAGGCAAAACCACTTTATACTGGGTCATAAATGCTGTTCATAAAAATGTCCTGTGATGTAGGCAAAACCCCCTTATACTGGGTCTAAATGCTGTTCATAAAAGTGTCCCATGCTGTAGGCAAAGCCATCTTATACTGGGTCTAAAATGCTGTTCATAAAAGCGTCCTGTGATGTAGTCAAAGCCACCTTATACTGGGTCTGAAATGCTGTTCATAAAAGTGTCCTGTGCTGTAGGCAAAGCCACCTTATACTGGGTCTCAAATGCTGTTCATAAACGTGTCCTGTGATGTAGTCAAAGTCACCTTATACTGGGTCTAAAATGCTGTTCATAAACATGTCCTGTGATGTAGGCAAAACCACCTTTTGGGTTTCATTATAAGAAAGGCTATCATGTGATATATTTCATGTAAAATAAATGCAATTATGATAGATTATAATCAGCTAAGAACTATAATATAGTGACATAAATTAAGCTAGAATCCACAAAATAAAATTCTAACTAGTGTTATATCAAGGACTGTTATTCTGAGGTACCTTATAATGAGGAACTACTGTTTATAGTACTCTTAATCCTCATCTGTCCATATCATTACACTGTATTAATTTAGAGAGACCACTGTATATAGTACTCTGTATTAATTTAGAGGAACCACTGTATATAGTACACTGTGTATTAATTTAGAGAGACCACTGTATATAGTACTCTGTATTAATTTAGAGGGACCACCATATATAGTACACTGTGTATTAATTTAGAGGGACCACTGTATATAGTACACTGTGTATTAATTTAGAGGGACCACTGTATATAGTACACTGTGTATTAATTTAGAGAGACCACTGTATATAGTACACTGTGTATTAATTTAGAGGGACCACCATATATAGTACACTGTGTATTAATTTAGAGGGACCACCATATATAGTACACTGTGTATTAATTTAGAGGGACCACCATATATAGTACACTGTGTATTAATTTAGAGGGACCACCATATATAGTACACTGTGTATTAATTTAGAGGGACCACCATATATAGTACACTGTGTATTAATTTAGAGGGACCACTGTATATAGTACACTGTGTATTAAGTTAGAGGGACCACCATATATAGTACACTGTGTATTAATTTAGAGGGACCACTGTATATAGTACTCTGTATTAATTTAGAGGAACCACTGTATATAGTACACTGTGTAATAATTTAGAAAGACCACTGTATATAGTACACTGTGTATTAATTTAGAGGGACCACCATATATAGTACACTGTGTATTAATTTAGAGGGACCACTGTATATAGTAAACTGTGTATTAATTTAGAGGGACCACTGTATATAGTACTCTATATTAATTTAGAGTGACCACCGTATATAGTACACTGTGTATTAATTTAGAGGGACCACTGTATATAGTACTCTGTGTATTAATTTAGAGAGACCACTGTATATAGTACACTGTGTATTAATTTAGAGAGACCACTGTATATAGTACACTGTGTATTAATTTAGAGAGACCACTGTATATAGTACACTGTGTATTAATTTAGAGGGACCACCATATATAGTACACTGTGTATTAATTTAGAGGGACCACTGTATATAGTACAGTGTGTATTAATTTAGAGGGACCACTGTATATAGTACACTGTGTATTAATTTAGAGGGACCACTGTATATAGTACAGTGTGTATTAATTTAGAGGGACCACTGTATATAGTACACTGTGTATTAATTTAGAGGGACCACTGTATATAGTACACTGCATATTAATTTAGAGGGACCACTGTATATAGTACTCTGTATTAATTTAGAGGGACCACTGTATATAGTACACTGTGTATTAATTTAGAGGGACCACTGTATATAGTACTCTGTATTAATTTAGAGGGACCACTGTATATAGTACACTGTGTATTAATTTAGAGTGACCACTGTATATAGTACTCTTAATCCTCATCTTTACCATATGATTACACTGTGTATGAATTTAAAGGGACCACTGTATATAGTACACTGTATAAATTTAGAGGGACCACTGTATATAGTACTCTTAATCAATGTCTATTCATATGAATACACTGTATGAATTTAAAGGGATCACTGTATAAAGTACTCTTAATCAATGTCTATTCATATGATTACACTGTGTATAAATTTAAAGGGACCACTGTATATAGTACTCTTAATCAATGTCTATTCATATGAATACACTGTGTATAAATTTAGAGGGACCACTGTATATAGTACTCTTAATCAATGTCTATTCATATGATTACACTGTGTATAAATTTAGAGGGACCACTGTATATAGTACTCTTAATCAATGTCTATTCATATGATTACACTGTGTATGAATTTAAAGGGACCACTGTATATAGTACTCTTAATCAATGTCTATTCATATGATTACACTGTGTATAAATTTAGAGGGACCACTGTATATAGTACTCTTAATCAATGTCTATTCATATGATTACACTGTGTATAAATTTAAAGGGACCACTGTATATAGTACTCTTAATCAATGTCTATTCATATGAATACACTGTATGAATTTAAAGGGATCACTGTATAAAGTACTCTTAATCAATGTCTATTCATATGATTACACTGTGTATGAATTTAAAGGGACCACTGTATATAGTACTCTTAATCAATGTCTATTCATATAATTACACTGTGTATGAATTTAGAGGGACCACTGTATATAGTACTCTTAATCAATGTCTATTCATATAATTACACTGTGTATGAATTTAAAGGGATCACTGTATATAGTACTCTTAATTAATGTCTATTCATATGATTACACTGTGTATAAATTTAGAGTTTACAAAACTATAGAAACATTACTACAGGACTAAGAGAGGTAAATCTCTTCCAATTCATTAGAGCTGCCAGGCCTCCCTTCATCTAGAACAACTGTTGAGAAAGGCACAACTTGACCCGACACAATCCAAACTTGCAGGTCTTCTCAACCAGCAGGCCCAGCTCCTCACCAGAGATGTGAAGTACAACACAGCCAGTGGCAATGTAATGAGCAACATATATACTGGCTTGGATCGTGAGTGGCAGGTGGGTACAGCTGATATAGTTTAAATGGGCTAGTGATTGATTGACTTGCCAACAGTATTAATGAATGAATGAATGTTTCCTGGTTGGCTGTTCTTTTAGAAAATGGAGTAAGTCAAGGAAGTTTTCTGATAACTACATTTGGCACAAAAAGCATTTTGTTAAAACTATAAGATTTTAAACAGTGACATAAAAACCTTGCCTTCTTTTGTCTTGTCCACCAGCTTCTTGCATAAAAAAAATTCTATTAATTATCGGTAAACACCATGTGAAACTCTCTTTTGCTTTCCTGTTAAATCTGTTTCTGTCTTTGAGTAAGATATTTTTCTATCCAAAATCCTCACCACACAAATGTCCCTGAGTGCAGAAACTTTGTTATTTGAAGTATAGGACATAAGGCATACATGTACTTGCACCATATCTCCTCACTGATGATTGATATAATGACTGAACCTTTCACATCTCCCCCTTAGGCCTGGAAGAGGATGGAGATTTTACCCCAGCATCTGGATCTGGTGAAGGAGTTCCCCAACAACTTTAACTTCATCATCTTACAACATTCCCCAGACAAGTGAGTAAACTTCTGCTTCTGCTTCTCTGCTTTAAAATTCTCATCAGAGATTTACATACTGTTAAGATCAGAAATATTTTCAGTGGAATTAATTTCATTTTGTGTGGGTAACCAACACCAACATCTATGAAAATAAATCTACCATCTAAATAGTATTGCTGTATTGGGTGTTAGTACTGGGTTAAAAGTGAGTAGCCATTTAACTGACAAATATATGAAACAAAAAAAAGTACTTTGCACATCAAATTCTTGGTAACTGATCCCTTGGTTCTTATCAGAACTTGTAATTGCATAGGTATGGAGCCATAAAGTTCTCAGGTTAAGATTGATTGAGAGAGTCCCAAATGTCGAGAACAACATGAATGTGATCAGACCTAGATTTGATTTCATGTAGTCTTTTTTCAAGCTGGAATTCAATTGCTTGCGATATATTATGAGTAATATTGAGGTCTGGGGTCTGCGATGTCCAGAATAATGAAAGGGCAGATATAACAGCCAAAGATGCCTTCAGTTCCCAATTTCTGAATGGAAGATGCCATATACTGACTGCAGATATTATATAAATTGGCATGTCTAATATACTTGGCAAAATATGTGGAAAGACTCCATCTTTGTAGAGTGGCATCTCTTAATATATAGAAAAGTTGTATTGTGCCAATCATGTATCGGACACGCATACCTGACCTTACGTTACTTCTGAACCTCAAACAGAGTGCATACCCTGCCAGTGTCCACTGACAGTGGAACACATTCTTAGGGAGTACATCAACTTCAACTGTTACACTGAAGGAACACATTCTTGAGGAGTATATCAACTTTCACATTGTTACACTGAAGGAACACATTCTTAGGGAGTATATCAACTTTCACACTGTTAGACACAAGTTATTTGTATGCACAACACAAATACAGATGTATACGAGGAAAGGTTTAATATATACATTGTAAGAAATTAAAGGTTACATGAGTATATGCATTCTCTCTCTCTTGATTCAACAATTCAACTACATCAAAAATGTATAACTACAATAACATAAATACTTAAACAAATAAAATATTTGGCTCTCTCTGTGGGGGCTACTCGTGGGCTAGAATCTGAATGAAACACTATACGAGACTATGATGATTCCCAATTGGTGCTAGGCTGATCCCAGCATTAGAGTGTATTCTGGGCTGATCCCAGCAAAGGTAGACTGTGCTAGGCTGATCCCAGCTCAAGTAACATCTGTGCTAGGCTGATCCCAGCATTTGAGTGTATTCTAGGCTGATCCCAGATTAAGTGGGCTATGTGCTTAGTCATTCAGGTGTATTCTGGGCTGATCCCAGCTCTGGTAGAATCTGTACTAGGCTGATCCCAGCATTTAGTGTATTCTGGGCTGATCCCAGCATAAGTAGACTGCTAGACTGATCCCAGCTCGAGTAACATTTGTGCTAGGTTGATCCCAGCATTCGAGTGTATTCTGGGCTGATCCCAGATTAAGTAGGCTATGTGCTAGGCTGATCCCAGCATTGTAGTGTATTGCTAGGCTGATCCCAGCATTCGAGTGTATTCTGGGCTGATCCCAGATTAAGTAGGCTATGTGCTAGGCTGATCCCAGCATAGTGTATTCTGGGCTGATCCCATCTTAAGTAAATCTAAGCTAGGCAGATCCCCGCATAGGAGTGTATTCTGGGTTGATCCCAGATTAGTGGAATAGAGCTAGGCTGATCCCAGCATGAAGAAAGTATTCTGATTTTTTTGTCTATTTAAACCTGTATGAGAAATGTATTAAACAGGCATGGCCTTTATGTTTTTAGTATAGCAGATGAGTGCCCATGGCAGCCCCATGAGAAAATAATGAAGCAAAAGTAACAAAAATACAAGGGGCTCACCCCACCCTGTAGGCACCAATGGGAGGTGTCAGGGGTGGTGGCGGGCCAGCATAAATCTATAAGACTAGTTGGATGCCGAGACTCCGTGCTCAATGTCTGTACCTTGGAACGTCCAGAGAAGTGACCGATCCATGGTACTCTATATGATCATGTGATGCTACATCCAGACCATCTACTTTGGTTGGCGATTTGAATTCAGCTGCCAAGGCTAACCAATAGGAAGGGTTCTGATCATGCACACCATATGTGATCCTCCAACAAACCCCATGTAGACAGCACGTGTAAGGGGCTAATAATAGCTTCTTGCACAAGTCCCAGTCTGCCTACCAATTTCAAGGTACATGTACAAACCCGCCTATACAAGTGTTAGCTTACGACTAAGCAATATAATCCTACATCACATCAGCCTGCCACACCACCAATACCTCCATTAATTGTCATTATCATGATAAAGCTCATTATAAGACTGGCAATATGTACATAAAATAAATCAAGATCATCCAGTTGTGCATAAACAAAAATTAAGTAATTATCATTATGTGAACTCAATTAAGGAACTTGTATGATGATATACCACTCAAAAAAATCTTGGACTTTTTGAGGGAGTGTGATTTATATAAACAAAATTCTGACCCTATACTTAAAGGATTTTATATTGCTTTCCTTTATCTTTTATTTTATGTACATTGTGCAGAATGTTAAAATTTTTACATTTTATCTTATGTACATTGTACAGAATGTTAATATTTTTACATTTTATCTTATGTACATTGTACAGAATGTTTATATTTTTACATTTTATCTTATGTACATTGTACAGAATGTTAATATTTTTACATTTTATCTTATGTACATTGTACAGAATGATGTACGTTGTACAGAATGTTAATATTTTTACATTTTATCTTATGTACATTGTACAGAATGTTAATATTTTTACATTTTATCTTATGTACATTGTACAGAATGATGTACATTGTACAGAATGTTAATATTTTTACATTTTATCTTATGTACATTGTACAGAATGATGTACATTGTACATAATGTTAATATCTTTATCTTTTATTTTATGTACATTGTACAGAATGATGTACATTGTACAGAATGTTAATATCTTTATCTTTTATTTATGTAAATTGTACAGAATGTTAATATTTGTATCTTTTATTTATGTACATTGTACAGAATGTTAATATTTTTATCTTTTATCTTTTATTTTATGTACATTGTACAGAATGATGTACATTGTACAGAATGTTAATATTTTTATCCTTTATTTTATATACATTGTACAGAATGTTAATATTTTTATCTTTTATTTTATGTACATTGTAGAGAATGTTAATATTTTTATCTTTTATTTTATGTACATTGTACAGAATGATGTACATTGTACAGAATGTTAATATTTTTATCTTTTATTTTATGTACATTGTACATAATGTTAATATTTTTATCTTTTATTTTATGTACATTGTACAGAATGATATACATTGTACAGAATGTTAATATTTTTATCTTTTATTTTATGTACATTGTACAGAATGTTAATATTTTTATCTTTTATTTATGTACATTGTACAGAATGTTAATATTTTTATCTTTTATCTTTTATTTTATGTACATTGTACAGAATGATGTACACTGTACAGAATGTTAATATCTTTACCTTTATCATTTATCTTGTACTACTTTATGTTTACGTTTATTTTGAAAGGGTTTATCATCTTAAAGAATTGTGTGCAGTTCATTATTTTTAAATATTTGAGAAGTTTACTTTTATTTGGCACCTGATGATATAGCCATTATTGTACTGATATGTCATTAAACACTAACACATACACACTGTGATGGCCAGGGTAAGGATTCAGTGTTTTATTATTTTCCACTGTTTTATCCTCCTAGAAACATGGGTCAGACAATCATCCTCCTGGAAGGTTCATTCCCCATTTGGAAACTATTTTGCAATAAACTGACCAACATTTGTATCAAATATGCTGATACACTTGTTGGAGTCACTGTTACTCTCCACAGGGATATAATTTATAACACTGCTGTAGGTAATGCACCCCCTAACACATTACCAAAATATTCTTGAATGGCACGTGTGCTCTGTACAAACCTAAATAATCTGGTTTTCATTTTTCATTAGATTTCCTTCAAGCATGAACTTTCAATCTTTGCCAAAACAACTTTACTTTAATCGCTAAAAAGTACTCTTGACTACTGGTTTTGAACTTTCTTCAAACCATAAAATATGTGATGCCTGATTCTGCTGAGAAATTGTAGTTTGCTTTCTTACAATGCATCTCCAGAATGCTATACTTTTAATCTTTAGTTCTCAGTGCTTTGAGAAACATGAACACTTTTGACTTATTAAATGTTACGGTCAGGTCCTGCGAAAATAGTCTCATTGCACTTTATTCCCTCAGTTATTTCAGATTTTACAATATAAATGCATTATGTGCATTTTTGACATGATCAGTTCCCCTTTTTATGTGTCTTCCATTTTGCCGGAGCATATTATGCTATGACCATGTATGTCTGTTTGTCAGTATGTCCATTAACTTTTCCTATTCTGCATGATAACTTCAGTTCTACAGCACAGACCTCCCCAAAACATTGAGGATAGCTTGCGTTTTGAGTAAGGAAGAACCCTATTGATTTTGGGACAAAGGTCAAAGTCTTTGTGACTGAAAGAAGAAAAATGGTTTCTGCACAATAACTAGAGTTCTTCATTAGAGACCTGTATAAAACTTTGCAGATGGCTTACACTTGCCGTAAGAAAGAAGCCTATTAGTTTTGTGGTCGAATTGTCAAAGTCATTGTGGCTTAAGGAAGGAAAATGGTTTTTGCATAATAAGTTTTGTTCTAGACCACAAACCTCAACCAAAGTTTGTGGACTGCTTGCACTTAAGATATGAAAGAGGTATATTGAATTGGGGGTCAAAAGGTCAAAGATCAAGGTTATTGTGGCTCAAAGAAGAATGGAGCTTGCAGAATAACTTTTATTCTGGAGTTAGTTTCTTGACCAGATTTTGTGAATGACTTGTATTTAGGGTAATAATGCAACCTCTAGATTCTGAGGTCTAGCAGTCAGAGGTCATGCTCTTGGTAAGTCTGATGAGAAAATACTGACTTTGGCACATTAACTTTAGTTCAAGATTACATACTTTGACCAAAGGTCCAGGTCATTGAGACCCAATTGGTCAATAATCTCCAGAGTCAGCCATTCCCTCCTAGCTCCTACATAGAGGACTATTAAAAATTATGCAGACTTATAATGTGCCATTCACAGTACTCTTGCTGTATATGGCTGTAATACTACGAGTAGTACTCCTCCAAGAAGTTGGTACCCCAGCTTATTCTAAATTATTTTAATTGCCCCCCCCCTTTTTCTGATTATCTGCTAATAAAAAAAACATCCCCATTTTACCGTATATTTTGCAGATTTTTTTTCTGACAGTGACTTCTGTTTTGTTATTACAATATAGCTTCATCCTATAGCCAGCTTCATCCTCTAAAAGAATACCTTTCATACGTGAAATGAACAACCACTATAATTATAGAAAAGCTGGTTTATATGCAATGCTCTGCCCCAAAAATGCAGTTTTAGAGAAGATCCAGTCCTGTAACGATATTCCTTCAAACCCTTTTGTTATAAAATACAAATAACATTTCACTCCAAGTTTGCAAAAGCTGCCCTTTTTTCTTATTTCATGAACCATATTTCATATTATAAAATACAGGTGTTTGACATTACAAAATGCAAGTGTTTTACATTACAAAATACAGGTGTTTCACATTACAAACTCCAGGTGTTTCACGTCACAAAATACAAGGGTTTTACATTACAAAATACAATTGTTTCACATTTCAAAATACAAGGGTTTCACATTGCAAAATACCAGTATGCTCTTTATGTTGAACTTGAGAATGGTAAGGCATATGCATCACTTTTCCAGTGGTGACAACATTGTCATAAATAATGTTAAGATTTCAAGATTTTGCATGAAGATTTTAAAAGTCATGTAACTTTCACACCACGATTTGCTGTATACAACATAATTATTTGAGACAATATTACTGTATGCCTTAAGTTTGTAACTGATATACTCGGAATTGTGTCTCGCCTTCTTAATGTTGTTAACATGTTTGACAGTTTTCAGTTTGAATTGAACCTTATCATTGTCATGAAAGCTGGAGGTAAAACTTATTGCTCACAACTTTTGTTTATAATTATCCATTTTTCACCAAGACAAAAAGTATGGACAGAGGACATTTAAAAGAAAAAATTAGGCACAATATTATGTCAGGTGGTTTACAGAGCGAGGTTATGGACATTATTATGTCGGGAGATTTACAGAGCGAGGTTGACCACATTATTTTGTCAGGTGGTTTACAAAATGAAATTAAGCATATTATTATGCCAGATGGTTTAGAGAACAAGGTTTACAAAACAAGGTTATGGACATTATTATGCCAGGTGGTTTAGAAAATGAGGTTGTGCACATTATTATGTCAGTGGTTTACAGAGTTGAGCACATTATTTTGTCAGGTGGTTTACAAAATGAGGTTAAACAAATTATTAAGTCAGGTGGTTTAGAGAATGAGGTTTACAAAATGAGGTTAAGCACATTATTATGGCAGGTGGTTTAGAGAACAAGGTTGTGCACATTATTATGTCAGGTGGTTTACAAAATGAGGTTGTGCACATTATTATGTCAGGTGGTTTACAAAATGAGGTTGTGCACATTATTATGTCAGGTGGTTTACAAAATGAGGTTGTGCACATTATTATGTCAGGTGGTTTACAAAATGAGGTTGTGCACATTATTATGTCAGGTGGTTTACAGAGCTAGGTTGACCACATTATTGTGTAAGGTGGTTTACAAAATGAGGTTAAACATATCAAGTGGTTTAGTGAACGAGGTTAGGCACATTATTATGTCAGGTGGTTTACAGAGTGAGGTCAGGCACATTATAATGACAAGTGCTTTACAGAGTGATGTTAGGCTTATTAGTATGCCAAATGGTTTTCAGAACAATGTTAGGCACATTATTATGCCAGGTGGTGTATAGAGTAAGGTTTGCTAGAGAATTGTCCCATAAAAGTGTTTTCAAATTGTTTCCAAAACAAACCCAGAACTTGATGTATATATTTTGCACAGTCATTTAGAAAAGAGAGTAAAGTCTATTTGTGTACAGTACAAAGTAAATTGAATAACTACTCATAAATTGCTTTTTAAATCAAACACATATAAAGATAGATATTAGCATGTTCTCTGTTCATATTTACAGGGACTTCCTGTATGGTGCTGTATTGGACAAACCCAAGAGTGGCCCAGGCGGTGTTGCAGACAAAAAGGGATCAAACCCCAAACAACATACAGCACCAGGTAGGGACGTTTTCTCTGTCACAAATTGTAACCTTTCAGCACTGAAGATTACTAGTTTTTGCTTTTCCCAGACAACTGAAACTTGAATTTGTACAAGTTTGTGTGGTTTGAAGGACTAAGCTACACCTGTGTCTATTAATTTATTAAATTCTCCAAATGTATGTCTCCACATATCTAAATCTGCACATTTGCATTACCAGGGTTGCCACAGGTATGAAAAAAGTTGGAGAATATTCTTTTTTCATGAAAGTTGGGAAAAATTATGGTAAGTCAAGGAAAATGTAAATTTTAATAAAAAATGATGCAAAAGTCATGGAATTTTGTACTCTCAGTCAGGGAAATTTTAACATGGACAATCATTTGTGGAAATTTATAATGTCAAATTAGCTTTAGAGCAAAATATTTTGAATAACTCCTGTAGATACTTTGGTTACTTGAATAACCCCTGTAGATATTTGGCTACTTGAATAACTGCTGTAGATACTTTGGTTACTTGAATAACCCCTGTAGATATTTGGCTACTTGAATAACTCCAGTAGATATTTGGCTACTTTAATAACTTTTGCAGATTTTTCAATAACTCCTGAAAACATTTGGTTACTTGAATAATACCTGTAGACATTTGGTTACTTGAATAACTCATGTAGATTTTTTATTACTTGCATTCAATTCAAAATCAACTTTTCTTAAGAAATTGAGAGAAACATATTGCACTATGCATAATCACTGATTATTTGCTTGATAAAAAAAAATACTGGTAGGTCTTTTGGGGGGCTGTATTTTTACAAAATGTTGCACTTCGTAGTTCTGTAGTTTAGCTGGGTCTATGGTACATACACAAAATAACATACATATTTTGTTCCAAGTCAGTGAAAGAACAAGTTTGATGTGGCACAGGGATATGTTGAGGCTTTCAGGCTGAGATATATTCACATGCCATATCAATCTAGTTCTTTCCACAACTTGGAACAAAACAACTAATGCAGTTTTGTATTTATTACATGTGCCCTCTTTTATGCTTTCAAAATGTTTTTAGTTGCACAGTTTGAATGATATTCAAAATTAATTGGAATGTATACTAGTTCAATTCGGCACATCTAAGAATATCAACACACAGACTTAAGTGAAAAGACCTAAATGGTTCCATTGTGGTTGTATGATATGGAAATATGGATTGAACATCTGTATAGAATGGTAGATGAAGCATATAAGATTAAATGGGTAACTACATAATAATAGTATTTGTGTAACTTTTAAAAATCTTATTAAATATGCAGTGCAAAATTTCTACATAGTTTACATGTAAATAGTTGTACTTGATGAAAAGGCAGCTTAACCTAGAGAAAAATATTTTGTACAATGTTTTTTAACTTAAATTATTTGCATGATAGCTTGCATTCTCTGTCTGATTAATCATTAAACTTTTTCTTTTTAGGTTTAAAATGCAGTTTCTCAATACTGAATATGACACCTTGTTCAAGGGGATATTGTTATTTTGATTTAATTATGAACATGTTTATATATTTGAACAGTCAATGAGGATTTCAAATTAACTGCATCATCATATTGTAACATTACACAATCATTAGCATTATAATTTATATAAATGCATTTGTGTTGGATTCACACTTACACATTTTACACCATTGGAAATCAATGCCTTTTTTCACATACAGCATTTTTCACATGAAAAGGTTAAGAAAGATTGGTATGGGGTTGATTGTAGGGGAAGTGGAGGCCAACTTCAATGACAGCATTTTTCCCATTATAAGCCCAGGGGGCCAGATGCATCAATTCATTTTGAAAAATCGGAGGTCAGCTTATCAGAGTATGTTGCTTTCCTTACATACAAATTTTATAAAATTTTTGTTAAGTGGGAGTGGTTTTATAATAAAATCAGGAGTTTATAATTGGATAAATATGATCAGTTCCATTATTTATATGTTTAGCAATGGAAAGTGTGTGTGCATATGTGTTTAATATGAAATGTGTGGTCAGTTAAAATTGGACTTTAATCAGGGAATGGTCAGTGAATTTTAGTTCCAGTAACCTTTGGGAATCTTGTTTATACACAAGTTAATACATTAATGTCAAAAGATCTTTTTGCTTTTGAACTAGCCTGAACTACCTTCCACAGTATTTATACGGGAGATAAGATAACAAAGTCCCTGCCTTCTAACATTCAATAAAACTAAGTTTTATGTCTACTATACATCTGAGGAGCAAGGAAATCAACTCCCACCTCATACAGATAGAAATAATTACCTATTTTGAAAACTCCTGTGGGATGACATTTTTTTTCTTCATAGTCCCAAGTCATACTAGAGTGTTTTAGTGTTCAAACCACCCCAGCTCAGCTTAAGTCATTGCTGTTTCAGTATATCACTGTTAGAATGTTTTTCCTCATAGCTCCATGTTGAGCTAGAGGGTTTTTGTGTAGTAACCAACCCAGCTCAGCTTGAGTCATTGCTGTCCCAGTGTATCACAGTCCCAAGTCAAGCTACAGTGTTTTGATGTAGAAACCAGCCCAGTTCAGCTTGATTCATTGCTATCTCAGTATCACTGTTAAAATGTTTTTCCTCTTAGCTCCATGTTGAGCTAGAGGGTTTTTGTGTAGAAACCAACCCAGCTCAACTTGAGTCATTGCTGTCACAGTGTATCACAGTCCCAAGTCAAGCTAGAGTGTTTTGATGTAGAAACCAGCCCAGCTCAGCTTGATTCTTTGCTGTCTCAGTGTATCACTGTCAGAATGTTTTCCTCACAGTCCCAAGTCAAGCTAGAGTGTTTTGGTGTAGAAACTAACCCAGCTCAGCTTCAGTCATTGCTGTCCCAGCATATCACTGTCAGAATGTTTTTTCCTCATAGTCCCATGTCAAGCTAGAGTGTTTTAGTGTAGAAACCAGCCCAGTTCAGCTTAAGTCATTACTGTTTCAGTGTATCACTGTTAGAACCTTTTTCCTCATAGCCCCATGTTGAGCCAGAGGGTTTTTGTGTAGAAACCAACCCAGCTCAGCTTGAGTCATTGCTGTCCCAGTGTATCACAGTCCGAAGTCAAGCTAGAGTGTTTTGGTGTAGAAACTTGCCCAGCTCAGCTTCAGTCATTGCTGTCCCAGCGTATCACTGTCAGAATGTTTTTCCTCATAGTCCCATGTCAGGCTAGAGTGTTTTAGTGTAGAAACCAGCTGAACTCAGCTTGAGTTATTGCTGTCCTATTGTATCACTGTCAGAATATTTTCCTCACAGTCCCAAGTCAAGCTAGAGTGTTTTGGTGTGGAAACCAGCACAACTCAACTTGAGTCATTGCTCTCCTAGTGTATCACTGTCAGAATGTTTTCATCACAGTCTGATGTTGAACTAGAGTGTTTTGGTGTGGAAACCAGGCCAGCTCAAACTTGAGTCATTGCTGTCCCAGTGTATTACTGTCAAAATGTTTTCCTCACAGTCCCAAGTCAAGCAAGAGTGTTTTGGTGTGGAAACCAGCCCTGCTCAACTTGAGTCATTGCTGTCCCAGTGTATTAGTGTCAAAATGTTTTCCTCACAGTCCCAAGTCAAGCTAGAGTGTCTTGGTGTGGAAACCAGTCCAGCTCAACTTGAGTCAATGCTTTCCCAGTGTATCACTGTCAGAATGTTTTCCTCACAGTCCCATGTTGAGCTAGAGTGTTTTGGTGTGGAAACCAGCCCAACTCAGCTTGAGTCATTGCTGTCCCAGTGTATCACTGTCAGAATGTACAACAGTTGCTTCTGAAATCAGCTCTTACCACTTTTTATTTCACATGATTAACTATGTTAAAAACTCATATTGGATGAAATCTTTTTTTTTCCATAGTCCAAAGTCGAGCCAGAGTGTTTGGTGTGGAAACTAGCCCAGCTCAGCTTGAGTCATTGCTGCAGAAATGTAGAAATCACCGTCAGAATGTACAACAGTTGCTCCTGAAACATGAATACCAGCGCTCACAAGTTGCCATGAGGGTTAAAATGTTGGCAAATTTATCTGACGAAGTTAAAGACCAGAAATCAAAGGTATTTGGTCTTATTGCAAACTACCTAATAAATCACCATACTCAAAGATGGTGTACTAATAAATCACCATACTCAAACATGGTGTAACACACTATCTGATTAGTTAAATGTAAAAAAAAAAAATTGGTGTAAAATTCACAAAATGAAATAGGAAGCTTTAATAGCATTTGAATTGATGTAAAGATGCAGCCATTTACTTAATGTTTTTGTGGTATATACACATCATGTTGAGTTACTTCTTCTTACATTTATATTGAAGTATCTTTTTAGTTTTTATTTCAACTGTTCCTCTTCAGAGACATGAAACATACAAAAAGTGTTCAAATTTTCCATTGTACCAGATGGAAACAGGAAACATGCACTGTAGAACTCCATGGCCTATTCATAACCTAACCAGATGTGATTGACAATGCATAATGGAATTGATGTATGAAAAGACAATTCTGTTTGCTTGAAACAGTAGAAAGAAAAACATTTTGCATGAACTAGTTATAAACACTGATGGGTCAGTACAAATTCAAGATATTTCATGAAAATTCCAGATATTTTTTTTTTTTTACCAAAGATAAATTGCATATCATTGGTTTGGGAGTTATCACATGTATGCATACAGTATCACCCAACTGTACATTACGCTGCTGACAAACAAGTATAGTATGTATGTATCGTACAATATTGTTATCACCCAACTGTACATTACACTGCTGTAGGACAAATATAGTACATACATATTGTACATTATTGTCAATACATACAATTGATGAATCAAGCAACTGTCAATCAGTCATAGTTTATTGTCAATTCTGATACACTGCTGACTAGTCTTAAGCCAGGCTGTGCATGAAAATATATATTCATGCTAAGTGGCAGAATGGTTCACTGGTGACCTGACACCTGTGTAGCTTTCACTATATAAACTGATTTGTGTGAAATTTTCACCATTAAGCAACTATTAATCATTTACAAAATGGCTAAATTTTCAAAAGATTAACTCAGAATCAATAGGAATACTTTGCTAGTAGATGTGGTTATCTTGGCTGGTGACTCATTATGTGTAGGAAGTCTTGTCAATTTCAACTCTTGACTGGCAACTCATATGCAGGAAGTCTTGTCAATTTCAACTCTTGACTGGCAACTCATCATATGCAGGAAGTCTTGTCAATTTCAACTCTTGACTGGCAACTTATCATGTATAGGAAGTCTTGTCAGTTTCAACTCTTGACTGGCATCTCATGTATGGGAAGTCTTGTCAATTTCAACTCTTGACTGGCATCTCATGTATGGGAAGTCTTGTCAATTTCAACTCATGACTGGCAACTCATCATGTGTAAGAAGTCTTGTCAATTTCAACTCCAACATGAGGCAGTACTGGATTTATTTAGATTGATGTGTACATGTATGATTGGCATATAGTTTTTGCTGGAGGTGGGTGGAGGGCTGTATTGGTGCTCTGACCAAAAGTGTCTGTTCTTATCAAGAACGAATCAAACAGAAACATGTTTTTGTTCACATGTCTAATTGGCAGAGATATTTGAGGGGGGGGGGACGCTGTTTTGGTGCTCACCAAAAGTGTCAGTTTTTATCAAGAATAAATCAAACATAAAAACGGACAGAAACAAGGTCTTGTTCACATGTACAATTGGCAGTTATTCAGGGGGAATGGATGATGCTCTGACCCAGATGTGACTGTTCTTACCAAAAAATGAATCAAACAGAAACTCTGTCTTGTTCACATGTATAATTGGCAGATATTCATGATCTTGTTCACATGTCAAATGGCCAAGTATCCTTCTGTTTACCATCTTGCTTCCATACATACACTGCAGCTCAGTGTGACTTCCCCCTGTGACTGTTATCTTGCTTAACTAGAACCAAGGATAAACCTTGGCTGCATACTTAGGTTGGACCAATGACTTAGCATGTTCATAACAAAAATCACCAAAATATGTTTGCCAGAACAATTATTAAAAGTGAACAATGTTCCTGGTCAAGACACAGCCAAAGCACAGCTCAGATTTAAAATCACTAACTCATTTTTTCGGTGTAAAAGTTTGGCTCAGCTTATCAGTACTAATGTCAGTTCATGTCTAAACATACTATTATAAGAAAGAAATGTTATTTTAAGTGAGAAAATAAAGTTATTAGATATTAATTTTTTGTGATCTTTAATAGTATTACTTGCTTATTACCTCTGTGTTTGAAAATGTAGGAGGTTGCTTTGGAAGAAATGGTAAGAATAATCACATGTTCATTTGATGTTGGACAAGCAACAAAGTGAAAGTCAAATTTTTCTTCAGGTTGAGGTCTTTTTGGATTAGAACTGGCTTCAGACTTTCCATTTAAGATTTTGCAATTACCATAGTTACATTGAATTTCTGGGATTACATGAATCACCATCAGGTGACCCATTTTATATTTTCCACTGACAGCATTAAATGAATCAAACAATTTTAATACTGAATGAGACATACTGATTTAGGGACCTTACCTTACTATACCCACTTTTTAGACAAAGGTGTATATAAATATTTGATCTCGGTGTCTGTATGTACATGTACATATGTTTTCACATATGTTTTTTCAGGTTTGCTGTAAATGTAAAACATTTTTGCTGTTCATGATACAACAGTTAAGCTTGGCAGATTACTTCTCTATAACATGTAGATTTGCGGTAGGTTTCTGAATTTCTCTGTGACCCAGGGGCTCCAGGAGAAAGCTAAAGGTCTAAAATGTATAGAATGTTCTTTCTTCTCTGTTGATTATGCCCAGGGGCAGGGGAGCTTGGGTTCAGAGGAATCAGTGGGTCTAAAACTAGGACCTCACAAAAAACAGGTCATCATCAGTGTCAGATCAAGGATCTTTTCACAGTTTGTATGCATGGAATGAATTTGTATCCCCTCATTGTTGCCTGGGACTCAAGGGCAGGGGTCAAAATGTCAAATACAGATGCCACTAATCATGTTACGGGCATTCAGTTGAAGACTTTTAAGATCTGTGTAGCTGCAAAATCTTTTTTCTATTAACGATTTAGCTTTCAAACTCAATAAGAGACTTCCCAATGTGATGTAGGTTGGCAGTAGGCTTTCAGATTTAAGTGCAACCCCAACATCTCTCTCCTGTCCACTCATTCTGTCCTCTCAAGAACATCCCTGCTGGGATATTTGGTCTCAAATACATCTCTGCCCTTTTTCTCTTAAGTTCATTGTTGTCATTTTGGTATAGTTCGTAATGACTAAAGACATATCATATATGTTAAAGTGGCTTTTATTTGGCCACAGAGGCTGTGTTGAATGGGGTTGAAGGTGTAAAAATATAGAACATCACCTAAATATATTATCAATAGTACTTCAGCATGGAATAAATTTTAATCTTTGAAAACATAAAAAGGGTAAATGTCAGGGAATGTAGAAGATCTAATGAATTTGTTACAGTGCTGTAGATAGCATGAAGAGTGACATTTTTTAGGTTTTTTCATTACCAGACTTTGTATATGGAGTCATAGCAATAAGGCATAACATATTTTGAATAGATTTTGGGTTCTGGCCCCTGGGTAACAGTCCATCGGAGGCATTAGATGTGGGAATTTATGATAGCATATAAACAGCACCGTTTTATATTGCTCTCAACCAAAAACAGACACTATTTCCAAACATCTGGTATGTTGTCAATGGTGTACCATTAATTTTCTTCTAGTTATTTTTGTTTCAAAGAAAATAATGACACATTTTAACTTGATATATTTTGTTTTGTTTACAAAGAAATCAATGCTAATATGCACATACCTGACATCTAAATTAAATTTTTACAATAATATTTAATTTCACTTTTATTTGGCAACATAGTGTAGTGGGACAAACATCATTCCTTTAATTGGCAAAAGAATGTAATGAGATTGGTTGTTTTTTATTGTTTGGATTAAAAATGTTTAGTCCACAATAAAGTACATCAACCTGTGTTCTGTTTGGCTCAACTGTTATACTTGTATCTTAAAAACAAGTTATTGTTTTTTGTTTTGTTTTGTTTTTGCTTGACAAACAAGAAAATTTGTTCATATCTCTCCTAGTAAGAATCATTCTCTTTTGCATGCACACTGTTAATATATAGTCTGTTCTTGTTTAATCTTAAGGAAATCATTAGAAATAGAAAAAACCTCGAAACAATTTCTTTTGAAAAAAAAACTAAACATAATTCAACCAAATATGATAGAAAGCATCCTGGCATAAAATCCTTTTAAGTTTGTGCTCATGATGCCAATCTGCCATCAAATATGACTGCCATTACTAAATAAGAAAAACCTGTAAACAACTTCTTTATAAAAAAAAAAACTGAAAAGAATGTGACAAAAATTTGCACAAATTATTCTGACATCAAGACTTAAAATTGATGTCGATCTATCAAGAAATTTTGCTGCCATTACTAAATATAAAAAAACCTTAAAACAACAACTTCTCAAAAGCTACTAAACAAAACTGGACCAAATTCAACAGAATGCAAACTGCCATGAAGGCCATTCAGATTTATACAAATGATGTCAATCTACTGTTACTAAAAGTCAAAAAACATTAGATAACTTTTTCTCAGAAACCACTGAACAGAATTTGACCATATTTGACAGGAAGCATTTTGGCCCAGAAAAGTATTTCAATTCTAGGCAGATTATGCATATCTGCCATCAAATATGGCTGCAATTACTTAGAAAAGAAAAGCTTTTAAATGACTTCTTCTAAAAACCCACCCAACAGAATTTGACCAAATTTGACAAAAAAAGTATCCTGGCATGCCTATCTGACATTAAATATGACTGTTGTTACCTAGGATAGGAAACAAAATTTAAATGACCTATTCTCAAAAGAAATTCTGGATAGAATTTGACCAAATTTAATGGAGAGTATCCTGGCATTAAGGCATGATGCGAATCAGCAATTAAATGTGGCTGCTGTTATTAAATATATAAAAAATTTGAACAATGTTTTCTCAAAACCTGTTTAACAGAAGTAGACCAAATTTGACTGAAAACATTATAGAATGAAGCACTTTTCAACTGTACAAATAATGCAGAATGATCCAACTATCAAATATGTCTGCCTTGACTAAGTATGAAAGATACAAGAGCTACAAAGTTAATTCACACAAAACAGGAGAATTAAAAGCTGGATTAACAAGAATAGACAGAATTTTCTTTCATTTTTTAAAGCATATTGGTTTTTGTTAGTTCTACTGGTCATACACCAGAAGAGTTTATGGGATGGCCTATTGTCCATCATCCATCCGTCCATTAGCACAGGTCTGTTATTGCTACTCCTCCTATTTGGAGGATTGCCATGAAACTTACACACACATTCATCCCTAGGTCTGGTTGGTCCTAGATGAAAATAGTGCTGCTCAGACATCCAATATGGCCATTACAGTGACCATCTTGAAAATCTTGTTATAGCTACTCCTCCTGAATGGAAAGCCATATTGACATGGGGTTGTCACCAGAGAACTTTGTATGTCAAGTTGGTTCTAAATGAAATGGTGCCACTCGGACATTCAATATGGCTGCCATAGTGGCCACCTTGAAAAATCTTATCATTACTCCTCATGAATGGATTGTCACATCAACATGGTGTTTTCACTGAAAGACTTCTTATGATGTCTAGTTGGTCCTAAATGAAAATTATGCCGATTTGACATCCAATATGCCCACTATGGCCGCCATTTTGAAAATCTTGTTATCGCAGCTTCTTATGATGTCTACTTGGTCTTAAATGAAAATAGTAAAATCCGACCACCATAATGGCCATCTTTAAAATCTTGTTATTGCTACTCCTCCAGAATTGATGGTCATATCAACATAGAGTTTTCACCACAAGACTTCATATGATATCTATTTAGTCCTAATTGCAAATGGTGCCAATCTTATATCAGATATGGCTGCCACAATGGCCATCTTGAAAATCTTGTTATCATTACTCCTCCTGAATGGATGGTTATATTGGCATGGAGATATCGCCAAAAGTCTTCTAATGATGTTTGGTTGTCCTAGATGAAAAATGTGCTGATCTTGCATCCAATATGGCCGCACACAGTGGCCAATTTGAAAATCCTTCACTCAAGAATAACAAAGATGATTTCAGCACTCAGCAGTTATGAAGAAGAAATA
This sequence comes from Margaritifera margaritifera, assembly GCA_029931535.1. Lineage (NCBI taxonomy): Eukaryota > Metazoa > Mollusca > Bivalvia > Unionida > Margaritiferidae > Margaritifera > Margaritifera margaritifera. The sequence continues at coordinate 1,948,025 of JAQPZY010001578.1, forward strand.
GTCTTATCTTAAATTCCTATAAATTATTTTTGGATAGTAGAGCATCAGTCCCTTTGAGGGACTCTTGTTTTATTAATTGTCATTAATGTTAAGACTAGTTGCTCAAGGATTACTTTACCCAAAAAATGTATGATGTCAAATACAAGTCTTTAAAGCTTTGACTTCAAATTACACCACCCTTTATGTGCTGCAGTTATTATGAAGTATGTCATATCTGATAAAATGTGTGTGATAGTTTAGTTGTTATTCATACAGGTCTGAGACATCAATTTTATTAGATAGAATGTGTGTGATAGTTTAGTTTTTATTTATACAGGTCTGAGACATCCATGGATAATTTATTAGATAGAATATGTGTGATAGTTTAGTTGTTATTCATACAGGTCTGATTTATCCATGTATATTTTATTAGACAGAATGTGTGTGATAGTCTAGTTGTTATTCATACAGGTCTGAGACATCCATGTATATTTTATTAGATAGAATGCGTGTGAGAGTTTCATTGTTATTCATACAGGTCTGAAGGTTCCCTGTCATGAATTTATCGGCATAACCTTGTGCAATGTATTGGATACATTTGTGGCCATGCTACAACTCCTAAGGCCAGAGCTTATCTTGATTTCTTTGAGCATTAGAGAGTGCATGACTCCACTCACGATGGTGCCAGTCCATCACAGGTGATCTGTCAAGCAAATGCTGGTGCCTATTTACAGCTAGGTTGTCTAGAGAAGCAAGGTTACGTGTTATGCTCAAGGGCATTAGTTGTGCATCATCGTCTGTCAATAATTGCTATTTAAAACTCAAAACCACTTGACCAATTTTAAACTCAAAACCACTTGACCAATTTTAAACTCAAAACCACTTGACCAATTTTAAACTCAAAACCACTTGACCAATTTTAAACTCAAAACCACTTGACCAATTTTAAACTCAAAACCACTTGACCAATTTTGACTAACTTTGACAGAGCATCATGGCATGAAGGGCATTTATTTTTTACAAATTATGCTGATCTACCATCAAATATGGACACCATTACTAAAAATAGAAAATGCTTTAACCGACTTAATCTTAAAAAACACTCAGAAGAATTTGACAAAAAGCATCCTGGAATAAAGAGTTTACCAATTTGTGCAAATGATGCTCACAGACTATCAAGTATTCCCACTATCACTACATATTGAAAAACCTTTAATCGACTTCTGAAAAAAACTCTCAAAAGAATATACCCAAATTTGATAGAAACCTACCTCACATGAAGGGCTTTCAAATTTCCAAAACTGATGCCAATCCACCATTAAATATGATTGCCATTACTAAAAATAGAAAATTGTTTTTAAAAACTGCGTAACATAATTTTATCAAATTTGACAGAAAGCATTTAAGCAAAAACACTTTCAATTTTTTTTATAAATGATGTAAATTTGCCATCAATTAAACTGTCATTACTAAAATTAAAACAACCTTTAAATGACTTCTTCTCAAAACCCACTAACCAGAATATGTCCAAATTCAACATAATTCAACATTCAACAAATTCAACATGATTCAACATCCCAGGCATCCTAGGATGAATGGCATTAAAATTTCTTCAAATGATGATCATTCGCCATCAGTTATGGCCACCATTAGTAAAAATATCAAAAGGTTTGGTTTGGTTGGGGGTGGGGGGGCATTTCACAGCACCCTTTAAATGACTTCTCATAAAATGTTTAACAGAATTTGAACACAATTGACGGAAAGCATCCTTGCATAAAAGGCTTTCAGGTTTGTACAAGTGATGCTCATCTGCCGACAAATATGGCTGCCATTACTAAAACAGAAAAACCTTTAAATGACTTCTCAAAAACTGCTTAACAGAATTTGACCAACTTTGACAGAAGGCATCCTGGCATAAAAACCTTTCAGTATTTGACAAATGATTCTGATGTGCCATCAGATATGGATGAAGGCATCCTGGCATAAAAAGTCTTTCAGATATGGATGAAGATGCAGAGTAAAGAGAAAGCTTGAAAGAATTGTTTTCATAACATATGCAATCAACAGCAATGGATGAAATTTCTACAGAAAGCATCCTACTGCCCCAGATTTCTTGGTCATCTAGCTGCTCTTGCATTCAGCTAATAGGCAGTGCAGCCAGGTGAGCAATCTTAGGCCCACTTGGGTATTTGGTTTTTATATTCCATAGAATTCTTGTTAGGTGGTGCTAATGTATCTCTTTTTTATGCAGGCTGTTTTAAATGACAGTGAGGAAGAAGAAATGTTACTACAGGAAGAGTTCAAAGATTTGGTTATGGCTGTGGAGATGTACCTCAAACCCATCATGGCTGAGATGGAAGGAATACTCATGTAAGCCCTGGCTGCAGGGTAGATTTGTAACACTGTATCATTAGCTCTATTAGATAAGCTGTTACTGTGTATACTAAAGTCATCCAGCTTTTAAGTTGACCCCTGTCTTTAAGTCTACCATATTTCTCTGATTTAAAGTTGACCCTTTAAGTCTACCATATTTCTCTGTTTTCAAGTTGACCCCTGTCTTTAAGTCTGCCATATTTCTCTGATTTTAAGTTGACCCCTGTCTTTTAAGTCTACCATATTTCTCTGTTTTCAAGTTGACCCCTGTCTTTAAGTCTACCATATTTCTCTGATTTTAAGTTGACCCCTGTCTTTAAGTCTACCATATTTCTCTGTTTTCAAGTTGACCCCTGTCTTTAAGTCTACCATATTTCTCTGATTTTAAGTTGACCCCTGTCTTTTAAGTCTACCATATTTCTCTGATTTTAAATTGACCCCTGTCTTTAAGTCTACCATATTTCTCTGTTTTCAAGTTGACCCCTGTCTTTAAGTCTACCATATTTCTCTGATTTTAAGTTGACCCCTGTCTTTAAGTCTACCATAATTCTCTGTTTTCAAGTTTACCCCTGTCTTTAAGTCTACCATATTTCTCTGTTTTCAAGTTGACCCCTGTCTTTAAGTCTACCATATTTCTCTGATTTTAAGTTGACCCCTGTCTTTAAGTCTACCATATTTCTCTGATTTAAAGTTGACCCCTGTCTTTAAGTCTACCATATTTCTCTGATTTTAAGTTGACCCCTGTCTTTAAGTCTACCATATTTCTCTGTTTTCAAGTTGACCCTTTAAGTCTACCATATTTCTCTGATTTTAAGTTGACCCCTGTCTTTTAAGTCTACCATATTTCTCTGATTTTAAGTTGACCCCTGTCTTTAAGTCTACCATATTTCTCTGATTTAAAGTTGACCCCTGTCTTTTAAGTCTACCATATTTCTCTGTTTTCAAGTTGACCCTTTAAGTCTACCATATTTCTCTGATTTTAAGTTGACCCCTGTCTTTAAGTCTACCATATTTCTCTGATTTAAAGTTGACCCCTGTCTTTAAGTCTACCATATTTCTCTGATTTAAAGTTGACCCTTTAAGTCTACCATATTTCTCTGTTTTCAAGTTGACCCCTGTCTTTAAGTCTACCATATTTCTCTGATTTTAAGTTGACCCTTTAAGTCTACCATATTTTTCTGATTATAAGACTAGAGTGCCCGACTAATATAATTTTCAAAAGTGGGGGATGGGTTTATTCTTGAATATGATCTTGCTATATTAGAGACAAATTAGCAAAAATTGGATGTACCGTGCTTCACTATTTATTAGGTTGCAGGCAGTGATAGGAAAGCGAGAACCATTATTTTAAACCAAATTATTTACCTTTTAGATGAATTATTTTCATAATAAAAACATTCAGAGGGCATGTAACTTTTTATTTAAAGAAACATCCTTTCAAGTTCCGAAGCCATGGCTAGGAAAGTAGTGTCTGATCGATGATTGTGGTTAGTACAAAAAATCCATACCTGCACAAGTGTCTGTCACAAATTTTTGAATAAATTTCACTTGAGAATATTTATTTTAAATAATAACCCAGCATTAAAAATGCTCTCAGCTCATATGTATTTGGTATTATTTTGAATTTACAAGCATTGGAATGTAACTATTTTTTAGATTAATTTGATGCAAGTTTTTGGTACCAGACTGCATAAACCAATATCAGTTCATTTCTTCTGTTAAAAAATTTTTCACTTGACTGGAACAGGGCAACATGTTAACCATGAAAAGCTGAGTGTTCTCAAAGTCATTACACCAAAAAAAAATTGTTATCAATTTGACATAATGATTCCAGATTCGAAGGAAAGAAATTTTAAACTATTCTTTGAATCAAGCTTAGATGGTGTGATTGCTAAAATTGATAAACAGGTTGTTTAGTGACTTTTCAAGTTGAAAATGGTTTGAAACTTTCACTGACAATCAAGAGGTACAAGGCAGTGCAAGATCATTGACACATTACTCTTCTGCACTAAAACAGTGATAAGTGAGTATTTCATTCACATTTTACAAATCCTGGACATCTGATAGGTTTTGAATGTATTTTTATGAGTAGCTGATTTTAATAGAGCGAATGAATGTCACTTTAAAAAACAATATCTGTAACTATTTTTTGGAATGATTTATTGAATGAATGCCATTTTTCAGGTCACTGAGACTATAAAAATAGACAAAAAAATGTTGGACTCTTTTACAAAACATCATGAACATTTGTAGAAATATTTGTTTACCCCTCAATCAGAAGGTGGTGCAAGTTTTTGGTAGCAGACTGCATAAACCATAAACCATTTCCTGGATACAATCTTATCTTAGTGACAGAACCCCGCAAGTGCAACTAAGCAGTACTCTGTCAAGTCCCGGTCATTTAAAATATGGTGTGCCTCAGGACTCAATCCTAGGACCTATCTTATTTCTCTTATACATTAATGACCTGCTGTTCTATACAGTAAACACTGAAGCTGATATGTATGCAGATGATGCAATATTCCACGCATCGGGTCAAAACAGCAACACAATCCAAGAACAGCGGCAGCATGATCTTTATCATATCAGTAAATGGTGTCAAGACAATGGAATGTATATAAATATCAAAAAGACCACTGCAATGCTAGTAGGAACATCAAACAGATTATCCATGCAAAACCCCATTTGATTGTCTGTAAATGATGAATATATATCTAATGTAGAATGCCATAAGCTCCTAGAAGTATATGTTGATGATAAACTAACTTGGAATCATCACATCGATCATGTCTGTAACATAATAGCCTCCAAACTAACACTACTGCAAAGACTGTAGAAATATCTACCAATGCATGCAACGAAAACTATTCTATTCAACTTACATATTACCTATTATGGACTACTGTTGCACAGTATGGGGCTCATGCACACAAACTAATATTAATCATATAATCAAACTTCAAAAGCATGCAGCTAGAATTATACTTGATATCGATCCAATGACACCATCTGCTGACATGTTTAAGTCTTTAAACTGGCTCCCTTTTGACAAAAGAATTTCATATCATAGATGTAGTACGGTTTATAAAACCCTTCATTATTTAATACCTCTCTACTTGAACGATATGCTTGTCCAAATCAGCAATACATCTTCTGTGTACTCTTTAAGATCAGCATCAAACCTATGTTTAAAACTACCAAGACCAAGAACTAATGCATTGAAAAAGACTTTCACATATACAAGATCTTCAGAATGGAATCAGCTACCATTTGAACTAAAGCAGGCTGACAGTGTTGCTGTGTTCAAATCAGGCTATTTCAGCTACCTAAACATATAATGTCTCTCACCAAATATTCCAACAGTTCCTACTTTGTTCTTATGCATATGCATAAATCAGCTACAAACATGTTACACTGATGCAGATGTATACAAATTGCAAGTTTTAAGTGAACTATTTGTGTGACATTAACCTGTAAATAATACATTAATTCTTTCCTTCTTTTACAAATATTGTGTACATGTATAGAATGTTGTATGCCCCAGAGGGCCTCATGTGAGATTAGCTAAGAATTTGGATGAATGAGTTGTACACTCTGAAAACAAAGTATTATTATTATTATTATTATTATTATTAAGTGGTGGTAGATTTATTGTGAATTTATTTTGGGAGACCAACCCCCTGGTCTGCTACAGCTTTTTCAAAGTGGGGATTTACTTACTTTTGAGCATGGCATATCATCAGAGAAATACAGTAACCTTGCCTAGAAAATGGTTTGCTATACTAATATGATGTGTGTGTGTGTATATATATATATATATATACCAGGTCAATGATAATATTTACTGCATTTTATTTTGAGAGTTTTTGTAGCATTTTGACTTTTATTTTGTGAGAATTATCAGTAATACTTCTATGGAACACTCTCATCATTACATCACTTTCTTCAGTGATACACAAAACAAACAGATTTTGTCTATGATTATGTTTAGCATGTAATTTGACACACTAGCTGCCTATCCTGTAAGCTGACCCACTAGCTTCTAGCCTATATGTTGACCCACTAGCTGTTTAGTTTATAAGTTGATACTGTTTAGTCTATAAGTTGATACACTAGCTGTCTAGCCTGTAAGTTGACCCACTAAGTTCTAGCCTATAAATTGACCCACTAGTTGTCTAGTCTATACATTGATCCACTAGCTGTCTAGCCTATAAATTGACACACTACCTGTCTAGCCTATAAAAAGTCCCACTAGCTTCTAGCCTATACTTTTCTCCACTAGGTGTTTAGTCTGCATGTTGACACACTTGCTGTCTAGGATACAAGTTGACACAGTAGCTGTCTAGTCTATAAGTGACCCACTAGCTTCTAGCCAAAAAGTTGACCAAATAACTGCATACTTTTTGTTTTTGAGGAAAATTATCATCTTATAAGGTATAGTAGTATACTGTCATCTTTTTAGGTACTTAAGTTTTTTTTAATGGTTTTGAGAAGCAGCTTGCCATACAAAAAAGCATACAACACTGGTTTTACTCATTGAAGAGTTTGCTAGGGAAGATAGTTTTATGGATGTTTGGGTGGCCTGAATACAGGTTTATTGGCTTTAAATCTTCTCCACTTTAAAATTATAATATTTGGAAATAACTAAATGGCATGAATTAAAATCCTTAAATGAGATGGTGCCAGATGGATTGTATGTAAGAATAACCAGTTGAATGAGATGGAACCATATGGATTGTATGTAAGGATAACCAGTTGAATGAGATGGAGCCAGATGGATTGTATGTAAGGATAACTGATTGAATGAGATGGAGCCAGATGGATTGTATGTAAGGATAACTGATTGAATAAGATGGAGCCAGATGGATTGTATGTAAGGATAACTGATTGAATGAGATGGAGCCAGATGGATTGTATGTAAGGATAACCGATTGAATGGATGGAGCCATATGGATTGTATCTAAGGATAGCCGATTGAATGAGATGGAGCCAGATGGATTGTATGTAAGGATAACCAGTTGAATGAGATGGAGCCAGATGGATTGTATGTAAGGATAACCAGTTGAATGAGATGGAGCCAGATGGATTGTATGTAAGGATAACCAGTTGAATGAGATGGAGCCAGATGGATTGTATGTAAGGATAACCAGTTGAATGAGATGGAGCCAGATGGATTGTATGTAAGGATAACCGATTGAATGAGATGGAGCCATATGGATTGTATGTAAGGATAACCGATTGAATGAGATGGAGCCAGATGGATTGTATGTAAGGCTAACCAGTTGAATGAGATGGAGCCAGATGGATTGTATGTAAGGCTAACCAGTTGAATGAGATGGAGCTATATGGATTGTATGTAAGGATAACCAGTTGAATGAGATGGAGCCATATGGATTGTATGTAAGGATAACCAATTGAATGAGATGGAGCCATATGGATTGTATGTAAGGATAACCAGTTGAATGAGATGAAGCCAGATGGATTGTATGTAAGGATAACCAGTTGAATGAGATGAAGCCAGATGGATTGTATGTAAGGATAACCAGTTGAATGAGATGGAGCCAGATGGATTGTATGTAAGGATAACTGATTGAATGAGATGGAGCCAGATGGATTGTATGTAAGGATAACTGATTGAATAAGATGGAGCCAGATGGATTGTATGTAAGGATAACTGATTGAATGAGATGGAGCCAGATGGATTGTATGTAAGGATAACCGATTGAATGGATGGAGCCATATGGATTGTATCTAAGGATAGCCGATTGAATGAGATGGAGCCAGATGGATTGTATGTAAGGCTAACCAGTTGAATGAGATGGAGCCAGATGGATTGTATGTAAGGATAACCAGTTGAATGAGATGGAGCCATATGGATTGTATGTAAGGATAACCAATTGAATGAGATGGAGCCATATGGATTGTATGTAAGGATAAACAGTTGAATGAGATGAAGCCAGATGGATTGTATGTAAGGATAACCAGTTGAATGAGATGAAGCCAGATGGATTGTATGTAAGGATAACCAGTTGAATGAGATGGAGCCAGATGGATTGTATGTAAGGATAACCAGTTGAATGAGATGGAGCCAGATGGATTGTATGTAAGGATAACCAGTTGAATGAGATGGAGCCAGATGGATTGTATGTAAGGATAACCAGTTGAATGAGATGGAGCCATATGGATTGTATATAAGGATAACTGATTGAATAAGATGGAGCCAGATGGATTGTATGTTAAGACTAACCGATTGAATGAGATGGAGCCATATGGATTGTATGTAAAGCTAACCAGTTAAATGAGATAGAGCCATATGGATTGTATGTAAGGATAACTGATTGAATGAGATGGAGCCAGATGGATTATATGTAAGGATAACTGGTTGAATGAGATGGAGCCAGATGGATTGTACGTAAGGATAACTGATTGAATAAGATGGAGCCAGATGGATTGTATGTAAGGATAACCAGTTGAATGAGATGGAGCTATATAGATTGTATGTAAGGATAACCAGTTGAATGAGATGGTGCCAGATGGATTGTATGTAAGGATAACCAGTTGAATGAGATGGAGCCAGATGGATTGTATGTAAGGATAACCAGTTGAATGAGATGGAGCCAGATGGATTGTATGTAAGGATAACCAGTTGAATGAGATGGAGCTATATGGATTGTACGTAAGGATAACCAGTTGAATGAGATGAAGCCAGATGGATTGTATGTAAGAATAACCAGTTGAATGAGATGGAGCCAGATGGATTGTATGTAAGGATAACTGATTGAATAAGATGGAGCCAGATGGATTGTATGTTAAGACTAACCGATTGAATGAGATGGAGCCAGATGGATTGTATGTAAGGATAACCAGTTAAATGAGATGGAGCCAGATGGATTGTATGTAAGGATAACTGATTGAATGAGATGGAGCCATATGGATTGTATGTAAGGATAACCGATTGAATGAGATGGAGCCAGATGGATTGTATGTAAGGATAACCGATTGAATGAGATGGAGCCAGATGGATTGTATGTAAGGATAACCAGTTGAATGAGATGGAGCCAGATGGATTGTATGTAAGGCTAACCAGTTGAATGAGATGGAGCCAGATGGATTGTATGTAAGGATAACCAGTTGAATGAGATGGAGCCAGATGGATTGTATGTAAGAATAACCAGTTGAATGAGATGGAGCCAGATGGATTGTATGTAAGGATAACTGATTGAATAAGATGGAGCCAGATGGATTGTATGTAAGGATAACCAGTTGAATGAGATGGAGCCAGATGGATTGTATGTAAGGATAACCAGTTGAATGAGATGGAGCCAGATGGATTGTATGTAAGGATAACTGATTGAATGAGATGGAGCCATATGGATTGTATGTAAGGATAACCGATTGAATGAGATGGAGCCAGATGGATCGTATGTAAGGATAACCAGTTGAATGAGATGGAGCCAGATGGATTGTATGTAAGGATAACCAGTTGAATGAGATGGAGCCAGATGGATTGTATGTAAGGATAACCAGTTGAATGAGATGGAGCCAGATGGATTGTATGTAAGGATAACCAGTTGAATGAGATGGAGCCAGATGGATTGTATGTAAGGATAACCAGTTGAATGAGATGGAGCCAGATGGATTGTATGTAAGAATAACTGATTGAATGAGATGGAGCCATATGGATTGTATGTAAGGATAACTGATTGAATGAGATGGAGCCATATGGATTGAATGTAAGGATAACCGATTGAATGAGATGGAGCCAGATGGATTGTATGTAAGGCTAACCAGTTGAATGAGATGGAGCCAGATGGATTGTATGTAAGGATAACCAGTTGAATGAGATGGAGCCAGATGGATTATATGTCAGGATAACTGATTGAATGAGATGGAGCCATATGGATTGTATGTAAGGATAACCGATTGAATGAAATGGAGCCATATGGATTGTATGTAAGGATAACCGATTGAATGAGATGGAGCCATATGGATTGTATGCAAGGCTAGCCAGTTGAATGAGATGAAGCTATATGAATTGTATGCAAGGATAACTGATTGAATGAGATGAGCCAGATGGATTGTATGCAAGGATAGCCAGTGGAATAGTAATTAAAGTATTATTGATTAACAATTAGCTCTTCTTGCTTTAAGGCATGTCAAGAATATGTGATGCATTTAAGCATAATGGATTTTGACAAAACTTGGTATGTTGCTGTGTATAACAAATATCTGAGTATATTTCAAGACTTAGCAGTCGAAAACAGAGTGAGAGATTGACTTTTCAGGAAGTAAAAAAAAATTATCTGGCCAATAGAGCTTCAGTCCCTTCAAGAGACACTTGTTATACATTTTTAAATATCTCATTACTGATTGATACATATTTTAAAATAGGCCTCAGTCATCGACTCCTGCCAGTGTGTTAGAGAAGCCTGGTAAGGAACCAAAAGAGCCCCCACCCCCACCACAGGAGTACATAGTGCTCCTAGCTGACCCTGACCTAATGGAGCTCCCCCTTGAGACAGTGCAGGTCCTTCAAGTGGAGTCGGTTGTGTCACTGTCACGGGACTTTTCCTTACAGCTTTTCTACCATAGATATTATCAGGAACAGGCTGAAGGAGGTATGGTACCTTTCACATGTACTGTAATTTGTGTAACTTTTTGTACACTACAAAATAATTATTTGTTAAAAGTACAAAAAATAAAATGTGAAAAGTATTATCATTTTAGGGTGGCGATCATGTACGACTAAGAGGACCCGGTATTGAGGAGGGTTTGAAAACATGATTGTCAATATTAAATTTATATGTATCTGACATATCTGCGCTAAAAGCACAAGTATTATATATTTTCTGAATTTGCTTATACACGTGTGTATTGCATAAAATAATATATGTGAGAAAATAATAAAAATATAACGTGTTTATTATAATTCAGTGCCTTTCAAAACAGATAATTATGACACAGACATTGATATCCCATGATCTTGCCTTTATTCTGACTTTGTGATTCACATAAATTATTACCCAATATGACTTATTCCATATGAACGAATGTGTTTTGTTTGCTTTTGTATGAGAGAGAAAGAGAGTGATTACAGCCCTTTTATTCCATTTTGCGCAATATACCCTACTTACAAATGTCCCCATTTAGCTGAAGTCTTTGTCGGAACAGTAATAGAATAGTTGATGAAAATGTTTTTAAAAATACACAGCACATTCCTTCAGTTTTATAGCTGTTGATTTCATATATAACTATTTACAATCGTTATATCCATATTGACTCCATTTAACTTAAATCCTGAGAAGGAATATATATGCTGTCAAATTAGTCACCTTTACATTAACATGCTGTCAAATTAGTCACCTTTACATTAACATACTGTTTTGTTTTCTCTACAAGCGAAGCAAATGCTTACATTCCTACCAAAGAAGGTGGTCCAGAAGTTTATAATAGCAACTAAAAGATTTGTTTAGTCGCCATTTATATCTTAAAATAAACTTGATATATATCCAGTACATTCTGGTTACCTGAGCTGAAGTTAAAAGTTCTTTACCTTTCCCCACTCTCAACACCAATATTTTCAGATTTTTTCCTTTAGTATAAAGCAATATATTTGTCCTATAAATACCTATTAATTACTTTTTGATACTATTACAATATATCAAGCAGCACATGTCCAAAAACCTAATTCAATCTAAATACATTGGTCATTGCCTGAAGAGTAATTCCTGGAAAGGCTATGGGATAGAATTGGCGCTCATGTTTAAGAGATGATTAAATTATTAGTGGACCTACAGTATGTAAAGCAAGAATCTTGTAATTGCAAATGCAAATTGTTGTCACAAGAAATTCACACAAGCTTTATGCATTTATACTCAAAAGTCATCAGTCAAATGGAGCATGGCTGAGAATTAGTCAAGCTAGTTGATCAGGTCCTGATTGTCTTCCTGATAGTTTTCCCTTACAGAGGGATTTTGATTTCCATAACGCAATGCTTATGAGTGCAGGATCATCACTTATACTTTAATGTAAACAAGAAAAAAATAACCACTATTTTCCTTATGACAATAATTAAGTGAGCTGCTCACTTTTGTATCTTGTTCATTCATACTAACTGACTCTTGGGACAGTTTCCCCATATTGTCAAATTCATGCTGACTTTTGGGACAGTTTCTCCATATTGTCATTCATGCTAACCGACTCTTGGGACAGTTTCCCCATATTGTTATTCATGCTAACTGACTCTTGGGACAGTTTCCCCATATTGTTATTCATGCTAACTGACTCTTGGGACAGTTTCCCCATATTGTTATTCATGCTAACTGACTCTTGGGACAGTTTCCCCATATTGTCATTCATGCTAACTGACTCTTGGGACAGTTTCCCCATATTGTCATTCATGCTAACTGACTCTTGGGACAGTTTCCCCATATTGTCATTCATGCTAACTGACTCTTGTGACAGTTTCCCCATATTGTCATTCATGCTAACTGACTCTTGGGACAGTTTCCCCATATTGTTATTCATGCTAACTGACTCTTGGGACAGTTTCCCCATATTGTTATTCATGCTAACTGACTCTTGGGACAGTTTCCCCATATTGTCATTCATGCTAACTGACTCTTGAGACAATTTCCCCATATTGTCAAATAATAGTCAATATTGTGAATTCACAATTCTTTATGGGGTACCAATTTTTGTGGATTTCGTGGTTGCCACAAACAACGAAATGAAGGACCCAACGAATGATGATCCTTGCAAGGAAACGATAGAACAACTTTCCAAATCCATGAATTTAATTACTGACAAACATGTGATTGTTTGGCAAAAGCACAAAAAATTGATGCCCAGGAAATTAGCTGAACTAACAGTAATGGGCAAAATGTTGGTATTGTAGAGCAATAGTCTAGTTTGTATTGGTAGGTATTTCTTATTTTACATATCAAAGGTTTTTTTTTTACTTGTTAGACATTTACAGACATAGTAAATATGTTGTCCCACTTTAAAAAACTTTCAACTATTACTTCTAAAAGTCTTTCATCCATAATGTTTTCAATGAGTTGACCATTTACTGTCAAAGGGGTAGGTACTATAAGGCCTCTTTTTGGCCCCAGAATGTAAAAAATTTCAAAAAAGTAGTTTATCTGAGAATACCATGGCAAAAAATTGATCAACATTTGAAAAACTTAAAATTGCAATTGATGTTTAAAAATTATTTATCTATGACATCATATGCATGTGCTCATGACATCATATTTGGCTATAAAATAGCAATTTTATGCTACAAACGGAACTATTTTTAAAACAATTCAGGTGGTCAACATGTGACAACCAATTTCATTTTTTTAACAGAATATAAAGGTATGTGTAAATAACCTATTACTAGAATATTGTTTTGGTTGTCGCATGTAGACCATGTGAAAAATGAGAAAATTTAAATCCATCAGTGTTTATTGGTACCTTGCATCTCTATAATGATCACGTATTAACTACATCTAAACTGACATTTCTGCTAATGAAAACATAACATGATTTTGACATAAAACAGACATTCTTATGAAATAACCAGTGTTATAGATGAAGAATTTGTCACAGACAAGAAATTTCCTGGAGAAAACAGTTGTTACATTATTTACGATTATGTCATCAAAGTTTGAAGGACAAGGTTGGATAAGTGCCGATTTTGGCCCCCAAATTAGCAATAAATTTAAGTGATTGTAAGAGCATTTGTTATGGTTATACCACAATGACTATATGTCCATTGTAACATATAAAAATATGGCATAGTGTAACATTATGAAATAAATATTTAATTTTGTTCTTAAATGGGCTTCTGTTCATCAAAAATCTTAAATTTGTCCATATTGTTGCATCTTCAAAGACTTCAAAAACAACCAGCGCCATCAAGAACATATTTTTTTACAGAAGACACTTTTTTAATACCATATAACACGTGCAAATTTCATACGTGTTTGCATTCCTCCTTAACGAAAAGAAAACTGAAGACAAATTGTGTTCTTAGCTCGCCCCTTATGTCCATCGCCATACTAAAACTTCAACTACACAGTATCAAAAAAATGACGTTTTTACCCCCTTTTCTTTAAAAATATGTCAGATGTCATTTGTATTCCCTTTGTCTTTTTTATCACATTTTCGGACATTCTTTAGCACAAATCTGAATGTTGGGAAGAGGGCAGTTTAATATAGAAAAGGCACATGAAGGAAGTCGACCCACAACAACAACAACATTGCAACAAAAAGCAGCTTTTGGTATTACTTTACTAATGGGGTCTGAAATAAAAGGAATGATGATAGAAATAATGATTACCATGTATCATTTCCTTACCTTGATCATTTTAAATAACATTTATTGTTTTAATTCATTTTGCAGACTATATTCTACCCTTGTATGAATTCACAATCTTGAACTCTGACAAACATCTCCAGAATATGAAATAATAACACAAATCGTACACGTACAAGCTATGAAAGTACTGAAATCAGCATTGAACAAATTTAAAATGCAATATATTTTAGCATTATTATTCATTTGTTTCTAATTTTGATGAATTACTTATTTACACAACTTCACAGTGTCCTCTGCAATACAGAAAACTGAAGATTAGATTTTGCTCTCCAGCTGACAATAACCAGAGAAATAAAATTGATTGCAGTAGTTCTCGAAGAAATATTTATTTGAAGAAAGGGATTATATTGTACAGTTATGAATTTTACTCACCTTGTAATGCAAAGACATGTATAAAGTATTTTATTATTTTTTAATGGGAGAACAGAATTTTTGGGACAAAATTGATACTACGCAAAGGAACCTCACAAGGCAACATGCTATCTATATATATTAATTTCCCTACCATGTTTTTATGGAGCCTGAGTGGTGTAGAGGTAACATGCTTGACTACAAATCATCATAAAACATTAAACCAACAGTTTTAGCCTCACAGGGAGTTTACGGAGCGTTACTTTTAGGTTTTTAATTTATAAAAATATGTTTTCTTTTATTTCTTCCTTCAGTGATTTATGCTTTTTCCTCTTGCATTATTTCTTTATTTCTGTCTTTCTATCATGTGTCAGATTTTTGATGAATGACTGAAACCATTAGCTATTCAAAGATTTGAATTAGCATAAAAATAAGCAATTTGCTTTTAAATACTGCTATTTCAATTGGTTGCTTACATTTGTCATTATTTTGGTCATTCCACTGTTTCATGAAGCTGATTAATATAAATCTTTTGCTGGTGACCATTCATGTGTGTGTGTGTGTGTGTGAGAGAGAGAGAGAAGCAGACAGACATAAGCTATAATGTACATATTGTCTTTTATCTTTAAACTTCATATATATGCATGTGGATCATCAAAATCGGGCGACATGGTTGATCATAGCTGCTCCATTTCTTCAAATCAAATTATTAACAAACAATTTGATTGCCAACCTCACCTTTGATACAAAATTCTTCATATCCTTGAGCAAACAGCCTCTTTTAAAAAGTCCTGATATCCCTGGACTTGTTGTGTGTGTGTGTGTACACGTGTGCTCAGCAGTGTACACACACGCGTGAATGTATATAAATTGTTATGTATGGACTCCATATTCATGCACATGTAAAACATTTTTGACATTTGAAATTTTCCTGATTTTCCTGTTTAATTGTTCAATCTAGCATTAATAAAAAAGGAGTGTACATCTTTTCAAGGTTTAGTTCTATGTTTACATGCTTACAAGAAGACAAATGTTACCATGTCAGCTTGAAATTCAATGCCATTTGACCTTATTTATTTGAAGTACAAGATTTCAGGCATACAAACTTCATGCTATAAAAAAAAGAGAAATTGTTATGGTGTGTATCTGGATATTCATAATCAACCATCCTTAATTTCTAAGTAATTTAATATAAATTAAAAAACATAAATGCAATAATATGGCACGAATGTTCTCCAAAAACAAAATCTAGAGCCATTTCCTGATTATATTAACCACTGAATATACAGGACCTTAAGGGATATATACCCTGTATTTAAAAAAAAAAACAAAAAACATAATGAGATAATGTTCAGTTCTAATTGGTTCTGCCACAGTAATGATGTTGATGTTAAAATCATGGGAAGGGGAGCAGTGCGCACTGGAACAAATACATTTGTATTAATCTGTCTTACTGTTTTGTTTTTTTTTTGTGTTTTTTTTTTTGTTCCATCCATTCTGGAGACCCATTTGAATTGAAATAAGAAACCAATGCCTGTTCACTCATTGTCTGGACAATAAATGTATCAAAACTGATATCCTCGGTCAGTGAAATAATAAAAGCGTGCTGTATAATGAAAAGAAGCTTCCTGCAGTTGTTGTTAGTAGCATATAAACAGTAAGGGTTATCACAAGTGCAGTGCACATGTATCTCTATTCATTTAGTGTGATTGTACGTAATCTCTTATACTCCAGATTAATGCCATTCTCAAAATTGGCTATAATAATAATCCCTTGCATCTGAGTTAGTCTGTCTGCCATTTCTGCTGCAAGTACACGACTACTTTGTCCACTATCAAGCAAACGAATTGCTTTGATTGATTCTCTCATGTAAGGACAAAACCGCCTTGCTTTTCGAAGCCGACATGTTGACACCTTTGTTTGACTGACAGCGTGACTGGACTACAGTAAATACAATCAAGATATGAAATGCTTGGAACAGTCACTGCTGATATGCTCCAGTGACCTATTAAAGCAGGGTGAAACCAGTGTTTGGTCAGGAAACACCTGACCGCTGAAAGCAGGTGACCATTAAATAAATACAGGGCATTTATATAAGAAATTTGTGTGGGGGAAATTAGAATGACCGCTGTGACCAGGTGACATCTGAACACAGGTGACCGTTGGGACAGGTTTGACTGTACATATTTAAGGAAGAGAGAGGGACATCTTTTATCCATACAAGTTTCATCTGGATCTGATTAGGGGCTGAAATTGACCCTTACAGTACCTACCCCTTTACAAGTTTCTCAGAAGTCGAATGCTTCTTAGATGATGCTATTTCCAAACCTTTTGTCTTTCTTTTATTGATAACCATTTTATTTTGTTATGACCACATCTCAATATTTCTTATACTGGAGTCTAGCAGAGCTTCTGCAGTAATTACATCAAAACCTGAAGCTGTTATAGTGCATCATCTGAATACAAGTCTGTGTTTTTTTGTGCTCAGTCTATAGAGGAAGGTCATTTATGAAAATGAGAAAGAGCAATGGGCCTAAAATAGACCCCAGGGGAACACACATCTTAATTTCCATTGAGCTAGATTGTACATTTCCAATAGCAACTATTTGCATCCTGTCACATAGATAGGATGAGAACCAGTTTATTGTATTGGTATAAAATATACAGTATTTTAACTTAGATAATAAACGTGATAAACTAAATCAGAAGCCTTCCTGAAGTCTAGAATTAACAGACCTGTTAGGTTCCATTCGTCTTTTTCCTGCAGCCAACTGTCTATGAGTTATGTAAAAACTGTTTGGCATGAACGACCCTTGCGAAAACCACATTGTTCTTTGTGAAAGAGTGAGAACGTATTTAAATATCATACACTTGCTTAGCAATCAGTTTCTAAAAAAAAATATTTTTTATATGCCTGCCATAAGCGGAGGGTATTATGTTATGATATTGTGTATCCATCTGTGTTTTGTGTTGCCAATTTGCCAATTTTGTTTATGCACAATAACTCGAGTTCTCCATCATTCGCAGTTACCAACTTTGTGGATTGCATGCACATGGGGTATGGAAAAAGCCAACAGATTTTAGCGTCAAAAGGTCAAAGGTCATGATCATATTAGTTCTACAATACATACTTGGACCAAACCTTGTGGATGGCATGTACTTGGGGCAAAGAAGAAGTTTCTCGATTTTGATGTCAGAAGGTCAAAGGTCCAAGTCATTGTGACTGAAAAAGAAAATTGGTTTCTGCACAATAACATTAGTTCTACATCACATACCTGGACCAAACATTGTAGATGGTTTGCACTTGGGGAAAGAAAAAAGCCTGTTGATTATGGGTCAAAAGGTCAAAGGTCAAGGTTACCACAACTGAAAAATAAAAATGGTCTTGGCACAAACATTTCAGTTCTCATTCATGTATCGTCACCAAAGTTTGTGGATGACTTGCAGCAGAGGTAAGAAAGAAGTCTTGATTTTTTGGTCCAATGGTCAAAGGTCAGGGTCACTGTGGCTGAAAGAAAAAAAATGTTTTTTTGCATAATAACTTTTGTTCTAGACCATACTAAAGGTATAGAAGAGGTCTAATGATTGGGGATCAAATGTTCCAGGTCATTGTGTCATTAAAAAATGGTTTTTGCAGAATAACTTTTGTTTTAGAGTAAATTTCTTGACTAAACTTTGTGGAGGGCTTGCACTTAGGGAAATAAAGAGACATATAGATTCTAGGATCTAGAGGTCAGAGGTCACAGTCATGGTAAATCTAATAAGAACATAAAATGTTTTTCCACAGTAAATAGTTCAAGATTGCATACCCTGACCAAAGGTCTACGTCATTGAGACCTGTTTGTCAATAATATCCAAATTAAATACAGGGAGTTTGTCAATAATATCCAAATTAAATACAGGGATGGCATTTAATGTAGTGTCCATGGTACTCTTGTTATATGCATTGATGTTACTTTTTCTTGTTTCAAATTATCAGAAAACACACTAGAACGTATAATCTTGATAATGAGGCAAGTTATAAGATATCACCGGAGTAGCAATTTTTAGGGCTTTTTGGAACGATTTCATCAAGCCCAGTGGATTTTTTTAACATCCAAAGGATACTGTATATGTCATATTTACTTCATTAACTATAGAAAATTCAAAAGAAGGATCTTTTGGAACTTGAGCATTTACATAATTAAGGAACCTAGCAAGCTCAGTGATCTCGGTGTTCTCCATGTCATAATAATTTATTTCATTTATAAAGTTAAGGTTGAAAATATCTCCCTATTTAATGTACACTTGTAGTTGAGTCTTCATTGTAGTTTAATTGGGTAGGCACATGATTTTTCAGGGAGGTACTAAATTCTTTTTGATAATGCCACACTATGATTGTATTGTTAGTACTCTTGACAGCTTGATAATGCCATACTATGATCGTATTGTTAGTACTCTTGACAGCTTGATAATGCCATACTATGATTGTATTGTTAGTACTCTTGACAGCTTGATAATGCTATAATATGAATTGTATTGTTAGTACTCTTGACAGCTTGATAATGCCATAATACGAATTGTATTGTTAGTGCTCTTGACAGCTTGATAATGTCATAATATGATTTTAGTATTAGTACTCTTGACAGCTTGATAATGCCATAATACGAATTGTATTGTTAGTACTCTTGACAGCTTGATAATGCCATAATATGATTTTAGTGTTAGTACTCTTGACAGCTTGATAATGCCATAATACGAATTGTATTGTTAGTACTCTTGACAGCTTGATAATGCCATAATATGATTTTAGTATTAGTACTCTTGACAGCTTGATAATGCCATAATACGAATTGTATTGTTAGTGCTCTTGACAGCTTGATAATGCCATAAGATGATTATATTGTTAGTACTCTTGACAGCTTGATAATGCCATAAGATGATTGTATTGTTAGTACTCTTGACAGCTTGATAATGCCATAATATGATTTTAGTATTAGTACTCTTGACAGCTTGATAATGCCATAATACGAATTGTATTGTTAGTGCTCTTGACAGCTTGATAATGCCATAATATGATTTTAGTATTAGTACTCTTGACAGCTTGATAATGCCATAATACGAATTGTATTGTTAGTGCTCTTGACAGCTTGATAATGTCATAATATGATTTTAGTGTTAGTACTCTTGACAGCTTGATAATGCCATAATACGAATTGTATTGTTAGTGCTCTTGACAGCTTGATAATGTCATAATATGAATTGTATTGTTAGTACTCTTGACAACTTGATAATGCCATAATATGAATTGTATTGTTAGTACTCTTGACAACTTGATAATGCCATAATATGAATTGTATTGTTAGTACTCTTGACAACTTGATAATGTCATAATATGAATTGTATTGTTAGTACTCTTGACAACTTGATAATGCCATAATATGAATTGTATTGTTAGTGCTCTTGACAGCTTGATAATGCCATAATATGAATTGTATTGTTAGTACTCTTGACAACTTGATAATGTCATAATATGATTTTAGTGTTAGTACTCTTGACAGCTTGATAATGCCATAATATGATTATATTGTTAGTACTCTTGACAACTTGATAATGCCATAATATGAATTGTATTGTTAGTACTCTTGACAGCTTGATAATGTCATAATATGAGTATTGTTAGTACTCTTGACAGCTTGATAATGCCATAATATGATTGTATTGTTAGTACTCTTGACAGCTTGATTAATATAGCATTACTTAGCTTTATGTCACAGGTGTGGTTTGGCAGGTTCCAGAAAGGTCACTTGCACTAAAAATTGAGGTCCCTAAAGAAATCATTAATATTGATCATATGTCTGTAAGAGAAAAAAATGCCTATGAGGCAAATCATATTGATTGTATATTTGCAAGAAAAAGAAATGATCATATTGATTAAATATCTGAAAGACAGTGCCTGTGAAGCAACACAAGCACAAACGTTCCATCTTAAACTTTATATAAGAAATATAAACACAGGGAATTTATTTGACTGTCATATTTTTATTAAATGAATGTATACATCTATATCAGTGTCCTCACCTTGTTGTAATTCTATTCCAGATGACCCGAATGGAGACAAGAAGAAGCAAAAACAGAAGGGACTGGACCAGCCCTTCTCCCGGATCCCAGGGCTCCGAGATGCAAGCAAGAAACAGTCCAAGATTGTAAGTTTCAAGCTAGATCAATTCAGAATAACTTATTTGCATACAACTGTGTATAGTCTTCCATGTCTACATGTGACTCAGAAGTACCTATATCCATACTACTGGATAGTCTTCCATGTTTGCACATGGCTCAGAATAACCTGTATGCATATTACTGTGTACAGTCTTCCATGTTTACATGTGGCTCAAAATAACCTGTGTGCATACTCCTGGGCACAGTCTTCCATGTCTACATGTAACTCAGAATAACCTATATGCATACTACTAAGTAGTCTTCCATGTCTATAGGTGGCTCAGAATAATCTGTATGCATACTACTGGGTACAGTCTTCCATGTCTACATGTGGCTCAGAATAACCTGTATGCATACTACTGGGTACAGTCTTCCATGTCTGAATATGACTCATAATAACCTATATGCATACTACTGGAGACATTCTTCCATGTCTGCATATGACTCATAATAACCTATATGCATACTACTGGAGACATTCTTCCATGTCTGCATATGACTCATAATAACCTGTATGCATACTACTAGTTACAGTCTTCCATGTCTACATATGACTCATAATATCCTATATGCATACTACTAGTTACAGTCTTCCATGTCTGCATATGACTCGTAATAACCTATATGCATACTACTAGTTACAGTCTTCCATGTCTACATGCTGCTCATGTTCAGCAAGAACTTATTCAGTTTCTATGGCATTGCTCAATTGCAATTTATATTCATCCCATAATTCCAATAAAATAAATAAAAGTCCTATATTTTAGAAATTTGCCCTATAATTCCTGTATTTTAGGTACTTTCAACCTGTATATTTTTGGCTATGCCAACCTCCTGTTCAGTTGTGCTGATTGACAGAAAATTAGAAACTGTGTTTGTGCAAAAGAATGTGAATTTTGAAATTGTATGTCTTGTTTTTAATAAATGGGAAGCATGCTGAAAAGATGCATCTTGTGTTGGTTCTGTGGTGTATGTTTTTCTTTTTCACACTGGAAAAATGTTCAATTTGTGTCCTATAATCTCCTATATTTTCAGAAAAAAGTCATATAATTGTCCTTTACTTCAAATAAGAAATGTATATGTCTTCTTTATTTTTGCATCAGGAGTGAGTATGATCCATACAACTGAGAGTGCATGACTCCTGTGGAATGAGATGCCAGTCTGTTAGAAGTTATATCCCAGGCAGATACTGGTACCTATTTAGATCTGGGTCAACTGGTGCAAGCATGGTTAAATGTCTTGCTCAGTGGCACACCTTGGTTAAGATTTGCAGTTAGATCAGTTTTTACATACAGTTGGTTGCAAGGTCAAACATCTTTGTGTGTGGATGCCTTCTGGTGATTGCAACATGCTTCTGACAAAAGTAGGTCATTTTGACTTATATGTCACATTAAAGATTTTGGTTATTAAGTTTTGTAAGGGACGAGGTGGTAATGCATTTATTTTCTTTAAACACATTTTTAGTTTCTTATTGCATGAAAATGGGCAAGAAATCAAGGAGTGCTGTAAATTGTTTACAGTACCATACTGATGCAGAAATCTTTGACAGCTCATTAGAGTTTTTCCACTAGGGACTCTTCTCCAAGGTAAACATCATGTTGTACATCAAGTTATTTTTATTTCAGATTCCTGTAAACAGACAGCTTAACCCATGGTGCCAACCAGTAGACACAATGAACTTCAGATGTATCCTTTCATCAGCAGAAATTTCATTTTTTTAAAATCAATAAACTCAGGATATTCCTTACTTTCTAATGTCACGGAATTTCTGTCTACTGTTAGGATTCTATTAATATGACAGCAGTTACCAAATGAGTTAATACAATTCCATCAACTTATCTTAATACAACTCCATCAAATTATCACTTTTTTAGGTTTAGTACATGACTCTTGTTGAAATAGATTGCTGTAATTTGAAGGAATATTTGACTATTTTATTATATCCAGAGATCAAAGGGCCAATTACACTCTTTAACAGACCATTTAACGTGCTGTTTTCATCACATTTTCCATTTTGTAAACAGTACACACTCTTCGAAGTTTTTGTATTGTATTTCCCTTAACAAGTGTTAGTTATTGTTGATCCACACCTGGGATGTGCTGAAACAGGTAGGGGACAATATATATATATATATATATATATATATATATATATATATATATATATATATATATATATATATATATATATATATAAATGTATAGTTTGGCCTTGATCTTGTTGCCAGACATTTTGAAATAGACACCAGATCATGTATAAATAATGAAGTGTACATTCAGATTCAACTTTTAGATGTCAAATAATGAACAAACAGATTAACACACAAATGGTAGAAAGTTGTTGCTTACCTATATGAATACTGCGGTCAAAAATGGGTATTTTAAAGATAGTATTTAAAGACAATAGTTGAGTTGAGTTCATACTCAGTTATAGAAGTTTCATAAATACTGAGCCAGAATGTTTTGTTAAGGCATATTATGGGACATATCTAGAGTCTAGATATGGATCAGAATAAAGACATCCAGAAGGCTTTGTTAAGGTACATTATCTGACATATCTAGAGTCTGGATATGGTTCAGAATAGAGACATCCAGACAGCTTTGCTAAGGCATATTATGGGATATATCTAGACCCGAGATATGATGGGATATATCTAGAGTCTAGATACCGATCAGAATAGAGACATACAGATGGCTTTGATAAGGTATATTATGGGACACATCTAGAGCCTAGATATGATGGGACATATCTAGAGTCTAGATACAGCTTAGAATAGAGACATCCAGAAGGCTTTGATAAGGCATATTATGGGACACATCTAGAGCCTAGATATGATGGGACATATCTAGAGTCTAGATACAGCTTAGAATAGAGACATCCAGAAGGCTTTGATAAGGTATATTATGGGACACATCTAGAGCCTAGATATGATGGTACATATCTAGAGTCTAGATACAGCTTAGAATAGAGACATCCAGAAGGCTTTGATAAGGCATATTATGGGACACATCTAGAGCCTAGATATGATGGGACATATCTAGAGTCTAGATACAGCTTAGAATAGAGACACCCAGAAGGCTTTGATAAGGCATATTATGGGACATATCTAGAGTCTAGATTCAGCATAGAATAGAGACATGCAGAATACTTTGCTAAGGCATATTATGGGACATATATAGAGCCTAGATAAAGCTCAGAATAGAGACATAAGTGATAATCTTATTAAGATGACAATACATTCAATTCACAACAGCAACTTTGAAAAGCAGAGGAAACTTTATTGCATTTTTACAAATTTATCATTTGCAAGAAAACTGCATTAGCATACTGCCACAATGAAAATGTTAAAATAATGTACCTGTTGTGATTTATTACTGGAGAAATTATTTTATAGACTTGGGCATTTTCAGTACCAATGCAGCACTTTGTGATTAAGTTCATTATCTGATCACATGAAATTTGAAATTTATTATTGGAAATCTCACCCTCTCTCTCTCTCTCTCTCTCTCTCTCTCTCTCTCTCTCTCTCTCTCTCTCTCTCTCTCATAATTTTTAGAGGCAGAAATATTAATTTGGAATGCTAAATTGTGTTATTGTTTGTGAAGTTCAGTCCATTTAGTATTTTTGCATGATGATGATGCTGTTTCATACTTCCAGAGGAAAACAAGCCCATTGAGGTAATGACCAAGATCCTACAGGAGAATGAGCAACAGTTTACACCACGCTGGCTGGGTGTCATGGGAGATGAACATGCACCAAGGTATCTTCCCATACCATATTTATACTCCATTATATCACATGATCTATTACAAAGGGTTCCAAACTCTGCAGCCAGCAGTGAAAAGATGTAACATATTGTTCAGGTCCATTTTCTTTCGCAGGGAAAACATAAGTCCCTCCATTAAATCAGTGACAACCAATGTGGAAGTAGCAGTGCTGATGACATAATAAATGAATCACTTAAGTTAAATACAGTCAATTCATTCATTGTCATGGGAATCAGTTTTCATTGTTTTTATAAAAAATGACATTTTTATTGACTTTTAAATTCAATGATTGGGAAAGCGGTTCTTTTGTTTCAAAGAAAACGTTTTGTTTGTTTTGTATTTAAATTTATAGTTTGTATCAACCGTTAAATACATGAAAATTGGTACCCAACAAAAAATAATGACTTCACAGTAGATGGCATCATGATCAAAGTTCCAGTCCAATGAATATGGCCAATCAGATATAACAAAAAAGTAGAGCATTTGGAAGAAAATGAAAATAGAATAATACCACATACTTTAAATGTCACAAATGCTTTAGGTTTTTTTATTTATATTATAGGAAATTAAAATTATAAATTTTGTCCCTATGGAACTTGCTCATTGAATGAAGATCTTTGATAGAAAGTACAATACACATCAGCAGGCTTATGGATTGATATTTTTATCTTGCAAGGATAAGTCTTGGGCAGGATTATTTCCCCTACCATCAGTCCTGATGATCCACAAGTCTGGATAATTTGCAAACACATAATCAACATTTCACTGTATTATATTTATTCTTTTTTAACTCTCTGTTGACTCTTCTCATCAGATTCATCCTGACAAAATTGTAAAATCATAAAATTTTTTAAAAGATATTGTAAACTTTAGTTTCCAACTGTCCAAGTATAAAAATTGAACTTGGACTCTAAACTCCAAACTTAAAACTGAAACTCTGAAAGTCTCTCAATAGAATTTGGCATGTACAGCTCTCTCACATTATTATGTCCTTCATTATATGTATGCACAAATACAAACAGTAAGATAATAAAAAAATTTTATGATTCTAACATCACTTGATGTAAAGTTATAAAAGATAAACATTTTGAAATTTGAATATAATTTAACTTTTTGTGCTCATGCAGTTTCTTGACTACAGGGCCAATACTTCTTTTGGAGGATATTCTTGTCCTAAATTAACTTTGAAACCTCCGAAATTTTTTAAAGATGACTCAAAGAATTCATTCCTTATGACATAAATGGATACAGTAGTAATGAAAAGATGTAGTTTTTGAAGTATTAACCAGAAATCCAGTTGCTTTGATTGTCCTTTAATAATGAAGCATTTATACTCATAGCTGTTTATTCCTTCTGCAGTGTTGGTGAATGGGAAGTTTACTTTAAAGAGAACAGTTCCTTTATTTTCTATGGAATGGAGAAATTATTGTCCTACTTACCACCAGAGAAACTCTCAGCCCTAAACATCCCAGGTAGGTAGCAAAACATTCTGACACTAAACTTAATACGTGTAATTCTTATGGTGTATCTCTGCAAATCATGTCATCTTTTGATCTTTTTCATTATGACAGCCTCTAAAAATCATGTCATCTTTTGATCTTCTCCTTTATGACAGCCTCTGTAAATTATGTCATCTTTTGATCTTCTCCATTATAACAGCCTCTTTAAGTAAGTCATGTCATCTTTTGATCTTCTCAATCATGACAACCTGTGTAAATCATGTCTGCATTTGATTTTTTGCATTATGAAAGCCTATGTAAACCAGGTCATCTTTTGATCTTGTCCATTATGACAGCCTCTGTAAATCATGTCATCTGTTGATCTTGTCCATTATGACAGCCTCTGCAAGTCATGCCATCTTTTGATCTTCTCCAGTATGACAGCTTCTGTAAATCAGGTCATCTCTTGATCTTTTCCATTATGTCAGCTTCTGTAAATCAGGTCATCTCTTGATCTTCTCCATTATGACAGCCTCTAAACCATGTCATGTTTTGATTTTGTCCATTATGACAGCAAGTGCAAATCATGTCATCTGTTGATCTTCTCCATTATGACAGCCTTAGTAAATCATGTCCTCTTCTGTCTCTATTTTGATTTGTATTGATGACCAATAATTTAGTTGGAGTCTTTCATATGGTAACAAGGCAAATAAGGGTAAAATCATTCAAATACAAAGTGACATTTATATAAACCACACACTTTTAAAAAGTTTGAACCTTCCAGCTGGAACATCATTGCAGGAAATATTGCAGGGCACAAAGGTTGCCTTCATTAGTCATCTCTTACAACATACAGGAGGGAGCATGGAGCCTATTCTGTATCCATCAGTCCATAAGGGGGTTTTAAAAATTAAAAAAGTATGGAATTGCTTTGATAACTTTCTAGCTCTTTTGGCCTTAGCATTGTTTACTTCCCAGCAGAAGTCTGATTTAAGTATTAAAATTGACCTGTTTTTGTGTCACACAAATAAATATTATTCTCGGATGTAAAATGAGACAGTTTAATATCTAAATTAAGAGCTCAGTGGACAGTTCACATCATATCATTGATCTCATGGTTAGTGATGGTAAAAAGCAGTACAGTTTACACCATATCATTGATCTCATGATTGTTGATAGTAGAGGCAGTACAGTTTACACCATATCATTGATCTCATGGTTATTGATGGTAGAAAGCTGTACAGTTACACCATATCATTGATCTCATGGTTATTGATGGTAGAAAGCTGTACAGTTCACACCATATCATTGATCTCATGGTTATTGATGGTAGAAAGCTGTACAGTTCACACCATATCATTGATTTCATGGTTATTGATGGTAGAAAGCTGTACAGTTAATGCCATATCATTGATCTCATGGTTATTGATGGTAGAAAGCTGTACAGTTAATGCCATATCATTGATCTCATGGTTATTGATGGTAGAAAGCCATACAGTTTACATCATATTATTGATATCATGGTTATTGATGGTAGAAAGCAATACAGTTCACACCATATCATTGATCTCATGGTTATTGATGGTAGAAAGCTGTACAGTTAATGCCATATCATTGATCTCATGGTTATTGATGGTAGAAAGCAATACAGTTCACACCATATTGTTGATCTCATGGTTATCAATGGGAGAAAGCTGTACAGTTCACACCATATCATTGATCTCATGGTTATTGATGGTAGAAAGCCATACAGTTCACACCATATCATTGATCTCATGGTTATCAGTGGTAGAAAGCTGTACAGTTCACACCATATTATTGATCACATGGTTATCAGTGGTAGAAAGCAGTAACCTTTACTTTAATCAGAGCTATCAATCCACTGAGAATTTCTAGCAATATGTTTGTTGTTGTTTTAGTGTAGTATTATAGATCAATAAAGAAAGAGTAATTATGATCTGTTTTCTCTCACTTTTCTTTTGACAAATAATATCTAAATATTTTATCAAAAGAATTCCTATGTACAATTGAAATTTCCACCAGAAGTAAACTTTTACAAGCATATCGTAAAGAAAGTCTCTCTTTTTCAGACTGTATGATAGTTTATCTTCTGGATTTGGCACAGACTACCAAGAGTTTTACAAGGCAGTCAAAATTAGACGTCCTAAAGAGGTAATGTCATATATGAATAGGTCTCTATCTTAATATTTATATATTGTTCATTATCAGATCAAATTAGAGTTTGGAGCTGGCAAAACTTTTGGTGTTATGCAACAGGTTTACAAGCACAATGAAATCCTTAAATATACAAATTTGTATGTCTCCACCATAATATAAGGAGGTGGCAAAAAGTAATACTTATGTCTGTTTGTCCCATTCATATGTTGCATCTGTATGTATTGCACAAGTTCAGTTGCTACTCAGTAAATTTTTAAGGACTTAATGGATTGAAACAAAATTTAGTATGAGGCTTTATACAGTAAAAGTGTATAAAGCCTTATCATTTATCCAGATTCATCAGGAGACTTTGTTTTTGTCTGGATAATTGTCTGGATAACTGATAATTTTATACATATTAAATTGTGTGTCAGGGCATGATCCATTGGTTCATATGTTTGGAATGTCCAGAGATGTGGCATCATGTGTCCAGGGCATGATCCATTGGTTCACATGTTTGGAATGTCCAGAGATGTGGCATCATGTGTCCAGGGCATGATCTATTGGTTAATATGATTGAAACATCCAGAGATGTGGCATCATGTGCCTGGGACATGATCCAATGGTTTATGATTGAAATGTCCAAAGATGTAACATCATGTGTCCATGGCACAATCCATTGGTTCATATGATTAAAATGTCCAAAGATGTGGCATTGTTTGTTCGGGGCATGATCCATTGGTTCATATGACTGAAATATCCAGAGATGTGCCATTGCATGTCCAGGGCACGATCCATTGGTTTTATATGACTGAAAGGTCCAGAGATGTGGCATCATGTGTCCAGGGCATGATCAATTGGGTCATATGATTTAATTGTCCAGAGATGTGGCATCCATATAATTTATGCTTTACTGTATAAAGAAAATCTAGTTCAAGTTATATGGCTCTGTTTGACTTATAACTTTAGAAAGCAATACTGTCAAATGGACACATATCTAGTTTAATTGTGAGCTGTATCCTATCAAATGAATAATTTATAATACAGGAGTGTTCATTTCATATGAAGTTGATTATGATTGCTTTGATAGTGTTATAGTAATAGTCAGTAATAATTGACACTTTGCCAACTATTGTTGACTGCAGCTACTACACAGATTTTGTATTGCTTCTCATTGGTAATAGACATGTTATGTTACATGCTATGCTGTGGCATTCAGTATTTATGAGATAATGTAATGATATGATTAGAAGTTAATGTTATCTAATACAAAATGTAATAAATTTATTTCTTTGGTGTATATTTCAGCACTAATACACTATCCCTGGAGAAACCGGTAGAGACGGCCATGCTGATCAGTCTGACAGGTGTTAAGTGTGTCTTGGAGAATCAGTGGTACTGTACACTGGCTGAAAATGCACAGAAACTCAAAACTACCATGAAAGGTTACATCAGAACTTATATGCATTCTTTTACAAAGAGAATTATACTATGAGGGTCCATTAGATACATAATTTATATAACTAGTTATATTGTATTTCATTGATGCTTGTAGGAAGTTTCTTATGTATTATGTGATGAAAACAAGATTAGCCTTGTTTTGTTAAATATCACATAAATACAAAGACTTGGCATAATTCAGTGATGTTGTTATGTAATGTTGTTAAGTGCTTGGGGACATTTACACATAAATGATTCCTGTCTTACTTGACACCTCCACATAAGGGATTTCTCTCTTACTTGACATATTCATCCCAAGGATTCCTCACTTACTTGACACCTTCACATGAGGGATTTCTCTCTTACTTGACATATTCATCCCAAGGATTTCTCTCTTACTTGACATATTCATCCCAAGGATTCCTCACTTACTTGACACCTCCACATAAGGGATTTCTCTCTTACTTGACATATTCATCCCAAGGATTCCTCACTTACTTGACACCTTCACATGAGGGATTCCTCTTTTACTTGACATCTCAATCTCAAGGATTCCTTTCTTCCTTGACACCCCATAAAGAAAAATTAATGTATGAGGAATAATAGTATGTGATAGTAATACTTTGTGTAATGTACCCCAGTATAAGGTGACCTTATATTGAGGCAATATTGTGTTTTAAGGGTTCATCCTCAAATAGAATGATACCTCTTAATTAAGATCACTGAACAAACAATAAAAAAGGGGTTTGAATTAGGAAGTGTTCTGATTTAGTTCTTTCCTTAATAAATTGTACTGGCCCAATGTGATCATTTTTAAGGGGTGGTTTCATGTTGAGGGTGGTCAGAATTAGCTTTTAATGTATAATGCAACCTCACATAAGGGTCATCTTTAAACAGCTACCTCTTATATTCAGCAAGAGTCTGACCTTTACTCTTCTTCATTTTATATACATGTTTAAACTCTGCTGAATAGCCTTTTCACCCAGTCAATATTTATCTATCCTGTCAGTGGCTACTTATGAGAGATCACACTGTGTGTCATTGTTTCTTCTGCTGCAGATCTGCTGGAGGGAGGTAAATCTACTGGCGAGGCAGTGAGGATGCTGTTCTGCCCATACAGGAGGAAGAAGCCCCAACCAGAGGGAGAGGGTGCAGAACATGATGTACAAAGCGAAGCAGGGAAAAGTCAGGGAGACAATAGCCAGCATGATGATGGCAAGAGTCAAGTGTCAGCGAGTGAGTACTCACATGACATGGCTGAAAAGATGTTGACAAGTGGAGAGGAGGCAGAAATGATGGAGGTCAACCGGTCCTGGTTTAATTTGGTGTGCTATGGACTGCCTAACATTGTAGTCACACAGATATAAAATGGAGGGAGAGTGCTGACATTTTTACATACAGTATAGTGGGCATTTAGGGAAAGTGTAGCATTTTACAAATCAATATTAAAAAATATCAAAATACTTTAGTGCTGTTTCTTTATAAGGTATTGAAATCTCAGTTTTCAGGTTGGCTGAAGTTATGTTAGGAAAAGTAAATTTCAGCAAATTATAGAACATTGACAAACATTCTTTGGACCAGTAAGATTTGGAAATAGGTGACTGCTTTAGTTGTCAGGAATAAATTGGAAGACATGCTTGTTTTAAGAAGTGATGTTACTGGCAACTAAATACAGGCCATATTCAAAGATATTCATAGGATTAGGTACATTAAAAGTTTTAGAAGTAAAAATGTATGTATCAGATTCTTGTTATATCATCAAATATGTATTTACCTAAAAATACAATGTTCATCTACATCTTTCTTGAATCTTTTCTCCATTGTATTTCTGTGGGATTTTATTTATACATAAAGAGTTAGCACTTTCAACTTGGGTAATGATTGTAACTTTGACAATGATTGTAACTTAGGCAATGATTGTAACTTTGGCAATGATTGTAACTTAGGCAATGATTGTAACTTAGGTAATGATTGTAACTTTGGCAATGATTGTAACTTAGGCAATGATTGTAACTTAGGTAATGATTGTAACTTTGGCAATGATTGTAACTTTGGCAATGATTGTAACTTAGGCAATTATTGTAACTTGGGCAATGATTGCAACTTAGGCCATGATTGTAACTTTGTCAATGATTGTAAGTTATACAATGATTGTAACTTTGTCAATGATTGTAACTTAGGCAATTATTGTAACTTGGGCAATGATTGTAACTTAGGCAATGATTGTAACTTTGGCAATGATTGTAGCTTAGACAATGATTGTAACTTTGGCAATTATTGTAACTTAGCAATGATTGTAACTTAGCAATGATTGTAACTTAGCAATGATTGTAGCTTAGACAATGATTATAACTTTGGCAATGATTGTAACTTAGCAATGATTGTAACTTAGACAATGATTGTAACTTTGTGCTCTATTTCAAATCTGTAAAATATACTAGAATCTGCAATAAGTACCCACTACATGATACTATTCAGTCTGGTGTGCTACATACTAAAAATGCTTATTATTACAGAGGTATTTAATGGAATAACTATTTTCATGTACTTATGTGATTAAGATTTGATTTAATTTGACATTTTATTTTTGCATCCATATATGTTAAATGATTCAATAAATGCAATAGTTCAAAAACTTTTTAACTGTTTTAATGTTACTGTATTATATATAAAGTATACATTGCTTGTAAAATGTTTCTTCACATTTCCATATATTTTCTTCAATAAAATTGAGTAATGATAAGTAAATTTGGGAAAATGACATGGGACTTTTTAATGGCAAGTTGATTGCATAAACAATTTAATATTGAAAGTGTTTTTCAAATTTTGCTTTAAAATAAGTACAATGTCTAAATGCTTTTTTCAGTCTTAATTTTTCAAACCTTTTAATTGCCAAACTTGTTTCTTTGCTAGAATCTTTAAACCAGAGAAGGTACATTTTTGTACATGTATGTTTTGAAATAGCAAATTTTGGTGTTCTCTCTTGCTCTCTCCTCATAATACAGAAGTGACAATGTGACAAAAACTTGGTCTGAAGAAACTTTTATATGCAGTGCCATAAATGTCCAACATGTCGAAACAGGATTTAAATGTTAGCTTATATCAGGCAACACTCATATACAATGCAAAATGAAATCAGTGAATGTTCAACTGAATATGTCAATTTAAAGTTTTCACATTTATAGTAATATGACTGCTGCATGTAATATCAGTTTAAACATAAGATAAATGTGACTGCTGCATATACTGTAAGTATAAACATGAGATAAATGTGACAGCTGTATATACTGTCAGTATAAACATGAGATAAATGTGACAGCTGTATATACTGTCAGTATAAACATGAGATAAATGTGACAGCTGTATATACTGTCAGTATAAACATGAGATAAATGTGACAGCTGTATATACTGTCAGTATAAACATGAGATAAATGTGACAGCTGTATATACTGTCAGTATAAACATGAGATAAATGTGACAGCTGTATATACTGTCAGTATAAACATGAGATAAATGTGACTGCTGCATATAATATCAGTATAAACTTGAGATGAATGTGACTGCTGCATTACAGAATAAACATGAGATAAATATGGAAAACACTGCAGTTTAATAAACTATGAAACATTGATGTATGTGGCTTAAAAAAGAAAACAAGAAAGGAAGTGTTATAGTTAATCAAATGCATATTTACTGACCTTTTTAAAACTAAAATAAAGTATAATTATAGTTTTTAAAGTATACCTGTGTATGATTTGAGTAACTATGCAAGCGTACAAAGATGCTTTGAAAAATACTTCATCTGTGATATGTACAAATACCTCTTTATTTACATCCTTAAACATTTCTTATAGTTTCTTTTGCTATTATCTGTTATAAAATTGAATATGTAACATATTATTTGCACAATTTAAATTATATTTTTTGTTTCTAAGAAAAGTTTAAACCAATGTGCTAATAAATTTTCAAACATATTTTTCATTCTTTTGTTATATTTAATTGTGTGCTTTAAAGAGGAAATTCAGGGTTTACTAATAAATAGTTAAAATGAAAGATTATACCTTGATACACCTCTCCCTCGAAAACTCGTGCACAGTGGGGTCCAAAAACATAGGCCACACTTTAAGCGAGGGCATGAGTTACCAAGGGACCTAAAAATAAAATTAAGAATGGGATGCCATCCTTGCTGGACATAGAGAAAACATTGGGTGGGTGAGGGGAGGGGGTAATGAGGCTGTTTAAAAGCTGAATACTCGTTTTATAATCACATTGGGAATAATTGTCAGTAAAGAGCTTTTTCTAATGAAGTTGTTCACTTCTCTGTGTAAATTAACATTATTTTCAAGATACCCAGCCTCTGAAAGATCATTAATAACATTACTCCAAGACATTTCAACAACCATCGTGTGTATGCAAAAACATTGTGTATTACATCACTGCTTTTTGTTTTTGTTGATTCACAACAAAACAAGATTCCTTTTTTTTTTAAAACTAGGGACATTTATTTTGTGAAACAACCGTCTACATTGAAATTCAATTTTTTTTATTGTTCTATTAGTAAAATATTTCATTGTAAGTAATAGTGAAACTTCTCATCCATGAGGAAATCTCTGAGTACCAATTCAGAAACTTTTAAGTTCACTGCAAACTCTGAAACTCGCTACTCCATAATGAACCATATCAGTGAAACAAAGATTTTTTTTCATTTTGCTTGGTTGCCTTGTTATCTGCTATCGCATTTGTGAATGAGTAGAATAACTTAAGGTAGTTTAATTATATTACTTACATAATAATATTTATAACAGTGTTCGATTGATTAATTTAAATGAGTTGACCAGACACACAACCATGACCGCTAGCTCTTACGTAAGTAGGATTTGCATACCTTTTAACTTTTCTTTTATTCCACCCTTTGTTTTATTTGATACAAAAACATAATTAACATGATAATACAAAGCAGGTCGGCTTTTAAATGAGTGTAACAATGCAACAAATACTTCCTCAAGTAGGAGATCAAAACTTGGTTGGCACTTAATTAGGTTCTCACAGAACGCTCTTGGACATAGCTGTGCCGGTAGAAAGACATTTTTCACATTTCGATACAAGAGGGCATATTGCATTTATGATGATTACACTGAAACCAAATGAAAAAAAAGAACTAAAACACGAATTTCACTTGACAAAACTTATTTAATTGGTATTTATTTATTAAAGTGTCGCCACCAGTAGGCATTAGTGACATTTCTATTGATCAAAATGTTGTTTGGAAAGAAAATTGAACAAAATCTATGATTTCTTATTAAAAGTTGTGAATTTCATGATGTTGATTCAAATTTCTGGGTAATAACCACTGTTTTAAACAATAAAACAAACAATCTATCAAGGTTTCATTTACCAGTTTTGATCATGATCTGTCACATTCAACAAATAGGGGCCAATATTTTTAGTATTTTCCAGTAAAACAATTGGGATCCACACCTGACAATACATAAGCGGGTACACAAGTTATCGAGGTAGTAGTGTAAATAATAGTCCTTTTTTTTCTTCACAATCTGATGTCTGGTATAGAAGATTTGGCTCAAAGATGGAAAACTTGAGGGCCCTGGAGCATGTCACATCTTCTATAGAGAATGTGTGATCAGTGACATCATCATGGCACTTAAACTCTCGTGCAACAACAGTCTCCTATAGATACTTAAATCTTTTAAAATTAATTAGAGGTACAGCACCTCTGTCTAGTCATTGTATATATATATATATATATAACATAATAGAGAGACTATATCTAATTTTACATGAAAAATTTATGGTAGTATTTTATCCTTAATTAATAAAAATTGTTGCAAGTTCCTATGGACTGTGGTTGTGGCAAAGTTGACATTGTTAGGTCTAATCACCTCTTCACATAAATCTTCTGATTTAAGTAGTTACAGTATTTCAACAGATTTCTTATCTAAGTATAAACACTTTTTCTATATAAAAAAGGAATGTGGAAAATACATAAAAGCCTTATTCCTGGAAAAATTCCAACAGTTTAATAGACAAACATGAAACTGTTTGTCAAAAATTATCCCTTCATATAATAAAGACGCCATGGATTTTATAAATAAAATTCAAGCCATCAACAATTTACCGGATGATTTCCTTTTAGTATCAATGGACGTCACTTCCTTATACACTAACATACCCAACCACGAAGGAGTAATGTCAATTGCCAGAACTCTGGCTACAAATAAACTGAAATATTGTGTCTCAAATTAGAGTACATTAGCCCTATTAAAACTGTTATTACACTGCAATAATTTTACCTTCGATGATTCTCATTACCTACAAATCAGCAGCACTGCTATGGGAACCAAAGTGGCCTCATCTTATGCCAATATCTTTATGGGTGAACTGGAATGGAAACTCTTGAACTCAGCACCCTATGAACCATTTATTTTTTTTAAGGTTTATAGACGATATTTTTATGAATTGGACTGGATCAAAGTTGGAATTAAATAAATTCCAATGATACTGTAATAGCTATCACAAAACTATTAAGTTTACAATGGAATACTCCAAGGAAAGAATCACATTCCTTGATACTATGATATTTTGGGAAAATAGTAAAATATTATTCGATTTATACTGTAAACCTACAGATAAACACTGCTATCTACATTATGATTCCTACCACCCTACCATTGCAATAAATCAGGTCTGTACAGTCAATTATTACAAATTAAACATATCTGTACTAAAGAGTCGGACTTGGAGAAACACGCATTTAATCTTATTCAATTTTATGAGAGAAGAGGCGACATGACTCAAACTATAACAGAAGCTTTAACTAAAGCAAGACATAAAAACCGTTCAGATCTACTTAATCCTACTTAGAAGGATAATAAATCTGGTAGTGTGATACCAGCTGTCTTTACATACGACAAAGATAATTATTTTCTCCAATGTGCAATCACATCTCTATGACCGATTGTCTACCTGACTCTGCCAGATACGTTCCAAAATCCTCCGATTTTTGCACAGAGAATTGGTTTTTAAATTAAGCAATCAATAAGAGCTAAGTTTTCAAGTAAACACCTAGGTTTTATGGGTAAATCGTTTGCAAACAAAGTACTAGATTGCAAGACCGTTAATTGCACCTTTTGCATGACGATGGATAAATCTAAAATATTTAGAAGCACATTTACAACTGTCAAATATACTTAAGAGGTCATTGTACTACATGTAATGTTATTTACTTACTCACCTGCCATTTCTCTGGCAAACAATATGTAGGTGGAACTAAATGGGAATTCCTGGTGAGAATAAAAGAACACCGTAGGGATATCCGAAATAAGAAGGAAACCCCAGTGTCTAAACGCTTTGACCTACCTGACCATGACATAAACTGTGTTCAGTATCAGATAATAGAAATCATCCAATCTCTCGTAGCAACATTATTCAGAAAGATAGAGAATTTTATTTGATACACCAATTACATACTCTACACCTGGTAGGGATCAACATTTCTGTTTAAATGGAAACCCAGGAATTTTTAACTTTTTCCATATAAGTTGATATACATGTAATGTCATATATTGTGTGAGGATCAAGTAGCAAAATTGTTTTTTCAAAATGGAGTCCTGTCTGGTGCTTTGTAACATCAAGGGGTACAGATAAATGTATCATGGAGTTCATGATACTTGGAGCATTCTAGTAGAAAGTGCCCGATTCTGCTAATGTAGGACAAAAATTACAATTGTTGTGATCTAGAAATTTTTGGATTTTTGTATCTTCCAGTTTAATCATCGAACAGAAAGAACTTAGTCAAAGTTTAGTCATGAATGATCATTTGTGTTTAGTTATATTAAAATTAATATAATTAGCAATTTCAAACTTCTTATATATTGAGCACAATAAAGTGAACTTATTATCATTTGCTGTACTTAGGTTTTAGCTCACATGGCCAAAGGCAAAGTGAGCTTATAGTGTGACTCGGCATCCATCATGCATCGTCTGTCCATCCATCAACACTTGCTTGTAAACACTATGGAGGCTTTGTTTCTGATCAGGTTTTAATCAGACTTGGTAGGCAAGTTTATATCATCAAGATCTCAGATGAGTTCAATTATGAGTGACACCCATGCATATTAATGAGGTGATCTTGCATCTGATTGGTTAAGCTTGTGGATACTCTAGAAGCCATATTTTTTTATTTGGATGAGATTTGGTATCTAAGATTATATCATCAGGATCTTGGGTGAGTTTGATCATTGTGTGACATTCACGCATGTTAATGAAGTAATTTTGCATCTGATTGGCTGATCTTGTGAACACTCTAGGGACATATTTCTGATCAGATTTTGATCAGACCTGGTATGTAAGCTTGTATCATCAACATCTCAGATGAGTTTGATTGTGAGGGACATCCATACATATCAATGAGTTGGTCTTGCATCTGATTGGCTGAGCTTGATAATGCTCCAGAGAGGCCATATTTCTGAACAAATTATTATTATTCTTCCTATATAAGCTCCTATCATCAAGATCTTGGATGAGTTTGATCATGAGCAACATCAATACATATTAATGAGATTATATTGCATCAGATTGTCTGAGTTTGTTACCACACTAGAGGTCTTATTTCTTTTCAGACTTTTTTCAGATTTGGTATATTAGATTGTTGTATATAGCACTTGTAGAATGTCAAGAGATTCAATTCTAGCAATTTCATATTGAAACCATGTATACACATAAAGTACAGTGCATGCAATTACTTTCCAATTTTTAATTAGAAAGTAAGGCAAGTAACCTATGATAAGGAATATGTAGAATCATGGATATGGGGTTATTGCCAAGTTTTTCTCCTGCAGAAAAATAAATTAAAAACACATAATCAATTTTAGAATAAAAGACGAATCAATTTCAATAGCACAAGACATAAAAAAAAAAAAAATACATGAATGATTTGTAATTTAAACTGAAGAAAAATATAAAATAGCAATATGACAAGTAACACTCTAAGTTGATACTAATTTGATTATATAATTATATTTATAAGATAGTTTGTAAAATACCAATGAATTATTATAATCTCGTGGATTAAAAGGTTTTTACTAAGGAAAAAAGCTGTGGGAATTTGCTAGTAATGCAATGTAACCTCTATGCTGAGCAACTAAAAGTGTCTCTGATACAAACCAATAAATAGTATGAGAATTTCTTTACATATTTAAGTATATGCCAAAATAAATTACTTTAACAAGAATATACTTCTTGAAAAACCATGTCCAAGTTTATAAATTTATATGCAGAGAATTATTGCTAAAAAAGCTTGACCACATTTACATGCATGCCATATTCCCAGACAGTGTTTTTTGAGACTCAAAAAGTGTGTTTTGGGGTCGCAAGGGGGGTCAGTGCGTGTGACCAAGGGGGCTCAGTGCGCGTGACCCCCCCCCCCCCCAAAAAAGTCATCCAAATGAGAATAAGCTATCTTTTCAAATCAGCCTATAGCAAATGACTGGAAATTCGGAATACTCCATTCAGCGTGTCGAATATGTTTTGGCTCGATGTTACATATAGGTAGTCCGACAAACTTTGTACAAACTCTCTTCACGGCATGGTCATACACCCGGACCAAAATAGTGACGGTCTTGTCACATTCCTTGTCATTTGATTCATCAATCAGGACCGAAATTTTTTCTTTTGGCATAAATCGGTTACTTGTTTGTCCAACATTGGTGCAATAGCATTATTTATAATATTAGTTGTTTTGTCCTTTTACAACTGAATTTCTTAGCAATATCGCTATCAGGGAACATTTCCTTGCATAGGTCTAGAAAATGATCTGCTACTGAAAACGGCAGATTGTGCTCAGTAACAAAATTGCAGAAAAGTACTTCAACTCTAGTTACATTGTCTGTCAACGACTGTTTAAACAAGCTATTTAATTTGGGTATTGAGCTCTGCATTTTTGCCGTGTCACGATGCTGGGTGGTGTTGCTATGTCGACGAATGTCATATACTCCAGAATGACTAATGTCAATATGGTGGTTGCAATATGTGCACAGAATAAATTGTTCCTTCTTGATGCCGCGCTTCACAAAGTCAAACTCCGTCAATCAGGAGTTCTGGAATTTTGTTTTGCTGGGCTTTGCTTGCTTCGGAGATGGCTCCATATTTCCTGAATCGCTACTGCGTTTCGACATGTTTCCTTCGAAAATTAATCACACTTGTACACTTTTCCATTTTATATATGGAGTAAAAATCCGAAATTGCTGAAAATCGTGTTTTTTGAAACACGATCGTGTCGGGGGGTTTGGGAGTCCAAAATCGTGTTTTTTGCGTGACACGTCGTGTTATGGCAAGTATGCTTTTAAAATTCTTGAATATTTTGAAGCAAGTTTCATAAGTTTGGTTCAATGGAGTTTGACAGTTGCTATAATTTCCATATTAAAGTGCCTGAAACATTTGTCATTTATGTTATCACGTGTATCATGCCTTATTTTATGGCATTTCATATAATCAGTGCCATTACTCGTAAATTATTTTAAATTTATATTTATGAATTTTAGCTTTTAATTTTAAAAAAAAGAAGCCAATATGCTTTCCACCTGAAACACTTCCAAATTTAAGTACAAAGAGCAAAGAAGCCCATGACCTTAAAAAATCCAGAGAAATTTGGTAGTCGAACCAGGCTTTTGAGATGGTAGGAATTGAACATGGGACCTTCTGATCCAATGCCTTAACCGCTGAGCTACCCAGTTCCCTTGGGTCCAAGTTATGACGCTAGGCTCCAGGGATAGGGACAGATACAGGAATCCATGCTGACTGCACAGATTAACTCCCCTTGTGATGCCAAGTAAATGTATACACTTTAAAGGTAGGACTATGAATAGTTGTAAGTTATGAATCGGGGCC
The DNA here is from genome assembly GCA_029931535.1 of Margaritifera margaritifera. Classification (NCBI taxonomy): domain Eukaryota; kingdom Metazoa; phylum Mollusca; class Bivalvia; order Unionida; family Margaritiferidae; genus Margaritifera; species Margaritifera margaritifera. The sequence continues at coordinate 1,989,001 of JAQPZY010001578.1, forward strand.
TTGTTCATAGCGAGCACGGAGAGATCCGGATACGACCACTTTCTCGGCATAAAAGAACAAGTCATTTATACAACCAGCATTATCCCCTGGACTGGATCTCAAAACCGATACCTCAGTATACCGGAATCCCCTCAAGACCGAATTTTGTTTGTAGTCCCGAATATTTCCCTGTTTAATATAATAATTTTTTCCCCAGTAAACCAAAACCTCTCAACTCCGAATACCGAAACAAATTTTGATCCCAAATTTACACCTTACGCTTAAAAAAACAACCCATTAGACCAAAACTCAATTAAAACTTGGAAATATATTTTAGCTGCTAAAATTCTGACACAAACTGGAACAGATTAATTACGGTTAGCAAGTACTGTCGTTGGGTGATCTGTGAGACAAAGACCCTGGAAATGTCCCAAGGGCACGCGAGTTTAAAACAATACTTTACACACGCGCCAACACAGATTAGGGCCGAGAAATAGGCTAATCTGAAGTCTTGCACCATACAAAAGAGCCATCTTTTAAGGCGAATTATTATTAACTAAATGCTTGTAGGTAAGCCGTTTAAGGAAGACTATGTTTATCTGCTTATTATCTAATTGTAATTGATGCTATTCATTTGTACACATGATTAATAGAACAGTGTTTGCTTGTTTTTTTGTTTTTTTTAAATTAAATATCAGGGTTTTATTTACCAAGCTTGTGGCTTCGCTTTTGATGCTTTGCCGACGGAGACCGACAATGCAGTATTTTAAATGTCAGATTCATTCAATGACATACCCTGAAATTTTAGATCTTATACAGAGATTTTAAAAAATTCACGATTGCTAAGGATGATCGTTGCTTGGCCTTACGCCTTCTTCATGTCACATAATTTCACGTCATGTCACATCCCTTGCGTTGTGAATTATTTTTCCGCTCAATAACTTTTTAAGGACTTTATGGACTGAAATTAAATTTGACTTGAGCTTTGCAATGCAAAGAAGTAGGTCAAGTTTTATTTTCACCTTTTGTTTCCATAGTTTCACACGGTTATGACCCCAACCTCTGTTTGGTTAGAACTTTGCGCTTCACTTTTCACTCTGTAACGTTTTAAGGATTTCATAGATTTAAACCAAATTTAATATGAGGTCTTACAATAAAGGTTTTTTTTCAAGGTTTTTAAATTTTCGTGTAGTAGTTCATATCTAACGTAAATGTGTATTTGCAAACTCCTCGTGTGAATCCCAGGTACATGTGAAAATAGCGACTTTATACTTCACACGATTATACAATTCACCGAACATTAATGAGTCTCCAGTCACTTGACACAGTGACATCAGTGATAGAGCTGAAATGAATACCAAATTTTCCTATTTGGATATTCATTGAATGTATTTGGATAGGATTAAAATATTTGTCAATGTTATTTAAAGCTATCAAATCCATCCGCTATTTTTTTTAAATTTGGTGGTTATTGCTACCCATCGCTCCCCACCCCCACCAAACCTCAACTCCCCGCCAGGCTGCATTAAAAATATTGTGAACTCAACTAAACAATTAACTGATATTTTAGGGGTCCCAAGTAAAGTTTTGGAGGATTCAGTCTAAAAATCAAATGAATCAGGTGTTATAGCAAGTTCGATGTTGTTCCCTTGTAAACTAATTCAAAGTTGTAGTGTTTCCATTTTGCCTCGTTATTTCTTTTATAAAATGCTGCCAAACTCGATTTGTTTACCACAAATGAATACTTGAATACCAATTTTCTATTCGAAAAAAGTATTATGATTTGAATGTTCTGTTATTCCTTTCAGCTCTAGTCAGAGAAGGGACCCCATATAAAATCCTATTAGTACACTGTCCATATATCCATGTTATGTTTTAGTAAAAACAATGTGAAATGCGAAATTTATCACAAGAATTTTATCGCGTAGTGATCTAGATATATAAATGCCGATTTTATTTGAGATCGTTGATACTGATGTATAGAGTACAGTATGGTAACTATGTATTGTTATGTATATTGAATTTATAATATGTGTCCATGATTGTAAGTTTTACTTTAGTCAGGTCATGGTCATTTTGTAAACAACATGTTGACGTAGCATTTGAGTTCAAGGCCGGTTATGTTAGCAGCTGGACTGATATTTTCATGTCTTGTTGTGACAAAAGTCAGGTACACAAAGTAATTTTCCATACATATTACTCATATTCTGATGTGAGAATTGTCAGGTAGGTCAGTAATATCATAGGCATTTGGCAATTAGACTTTTGTGGCATATGTCAGGTAGGCATGTGTATTTCTATACAGATTTTGGTAAACAAATTCGTTCCTATTCTAGAATTTCGATTCTAACATCAGCCTGTAAAGAAGCTATTTTAATAACCAGATGTTACAGTTGTGAAAACCAGATGTAAAAACCAGATATAATTCAGAGAGGAATTATTTATTTAAAATATTCTTTGGAAATACTAAAGTGCTCATAGATATTAGGACTTTTGGGATTTATGTGTATTCATTCAAAACATTCTGGATTACATCAATGTGGTACATCAGGACAGTCAAGACTTGTGGTACATCAGGACATTCAAGGCTATTGGAATTCATTCGTAACATTATATATATTTGGACTTGTGATTAGGACACTTAGGATTGTTTGGATTTTAATTCACGTTATTGTAAGTGTCTCTTGAATTTTCACTTTAATTGTCAAAAAAAGTAAACTGCTTGTTGATTGTACTTGATTTTGTTGGTTTTACTGTCTTTCTGTTACATATTTTTAGGCCACAGAGTCGTAACAGTATATAGTACACAACTTGGAGCATGGTAATTCTTACTCTTTAACATTCAAGCATTTTAATCATATACATTTTAAAGTATATGACATGATTAGTACAGGAATTTCCAGTTTTGCTTATAATTTCCCTCTATTTAAATTATGAAATAATACTAATAATAATAATAAGAAGAAGAAGAATATGATAGTTACAACTATATCATGATGGTTCTTCTTTTTATTATTACAATTGTTATCATCATCATCATGACATAATTTTAACTATCATCATCATCTTCATCATGTACACTTACACCATGATCGTTGTCTTTGAAGCTTGCTTTTGAGTAAACTTACAAGTTGTTAAACGTTGGAATTATTTATTTAATGATTTTTAAAATTCTTTCTTATTTTTTCGCCGATCGCTTTTAAATTTGACATCAGCTAAATATATTGGCTTCACTCACACTATAGAGGTGTAATCATGTCCACTCAAGTATTTTCTTCCACTCCAATGGAATGGCTTCACTCACACCATAGAAGTGTAATCATGTCTTCTCAAGTATTTCTTCCGCTCCATTGGAATGGCTTCAATCACACCATAGAAGTGTAATCATGTCCATTCAAGTATTTTCTTCCACTATATTGGAATGGCTTCAATCACACTATCGAGATGTAATCATGTCCACTCAAGTATTTTCTTCCACTCCATTGGAATGGCTTCGATCAAACTATTGAGGTGTAATGATGTCCACTCAAGTATTTTCTTCCACTCCACTGGAATGGCTTCAATCACACCAGAGAAGTGTAATTATGTCCACTCTCAAGTATTAAAATATCTCTTAACCTGGTGCTATAAAGACATTAGTATTTTCGCACTGCTTCCTATGTCCTGTCCATTTCATTATGAACAGTTTGTCCACAACAGCACAAAATGATGATGTTGCACATATTCGCTTTCCTGAGGTCTGTGTCATTTAACCTCCGACTTGGCAGCATGTGATATCTCCTTCATCGGCCCTTCCTGTTACTAACTCCAATCAGCTAAGAGCCAAACCTAATCGGCTCACCTTCCAGAGGTGGGCGATAAAACAGACCATAGCCAATGCATGAAATATACTTCTCGTACACATCATCTTTTTGGTGCTTCAGAGCTCATTGTTTAAGACGGCAGTAACAACATAGGAATGGTCCATATTTCTTAAGTGCCATGGATTTAATCAGATATACCCATATTTTTAATATCTTGTTCAATTCGCAGTACACAAATACTATACAATTATTTCCTCATACAGCTAGAAAAATATGGATATATCTATTACTTATCAGTTTAAATGTGGGAATGATACTAAATACTTTTTTCTAAGTTGTTACTGTGGTTGTAGGACTATTGATTTTCACATCAACCATGCCATAATAATGTCTTTCCAAAATGAATTAATTGAATATATTTTGCAATTTACTAAGACCTTCCTTGTCACAAGCTCATAAACTATTTTTGCCAAATATTCCTAATATTTTCAAAAGAATTTTTTTCCATGTTGTATCATAATCTGGATGTATAACTTTCTTTATCCACTATATTTTAAGAGCTTTACAAAAAGTAGGTAAATGTGGTACTTTCATTCATCTATTTTCTAATTACAAAATTAGGGAATATCTTTTTATTCCATCTCTTTTATCATACCAAGAGATATTATAAAAGATCATATTTCATGTTGGAATTAAATTACTTGGATGATCTGGAACTGAGTGGATACACACGTATTGGCAAGGATAAAGAATAAATGACTGACACTTTTTCAAATATTAATACATTTCCAGCAGACCAATCACTGATGATCTTTATAACTGATTCAGCTTCACATACAAGTTTTGAACAGTAGTACCTGAAGCATTCAAATTAAATTTGATTCTAATATTGAAAATTATTTATTTCAATTCCACTTAAGCTTAATATGAGTAAGTAGTTCTGTCATACAGCCAATATTGGCACTCAGCTATATAACATCTGTCGTGTCATAATTAATCTTGAGGCCAGAGCAATCTACAGATAGATCCAAGACCAGTAATGCATATTCTAGGGCTGTCTGGCGCCATCTAGCATTAAATTTGTATTATTAGTATACTGATTAAAAGGATATTTACAGTAAATTAACTTCTCTAATGCTTGGTTTTACTTTAATTGCTGCACCAAGGAATTCTAAACAAAGAATGAACAGATAATGAGAAAGGGTTTTCCTATCTTACCCCAAGCTCTCTGTTAAATAAAGGTCGTGCAAAAACCATTATTAACTATGCAACTAGAAATATTGTTATAGAAGACTTTTTCCCACATGGGAAATTCTTCATAGTGAAAGAGAAAATTACATCGTAATGTTTTAAAAGTCTTTTAAAAATTTTATAACAATAACACACCTTGTACCGTAATTTCTTCTGTATATTTTATTACATCATAAATAATGTGTACATACTTGCCAATATGTATGTTTCTTTAGAATTTCTTTTATGTGTCACTTATTGATTAATTCAATATTGGTTTCATCCTATTCGCGATAACAGCTGAAACTATTTTGTAATCTACATTTAAGATATCGATTGAACTCTGATTCTCAACATATAGTCTTGATTTGTCAACTTTAGGAAGTAAAACTTATAAGTCCTTGCTTCTGTGTAACTGACTGTAAACCAGAATCAAAACATAGTTTAAAGACTAGATAATAAAAGGGTACATATCCTTTCATAAGAATTCAAAAAACACAGCTGCAAACCTATCCATGCCAGGGATTTACCATTTTGCATATGTTTAGTGCATTGTATTATTAGATATGGGATAATTTGTCTTCATACGCTTTGAACTGATCAGCGGCCAATTTCCTAATGAATTTATTAATGATATTGAAGAAGGTGTTTCACGTACCTCTTAATTTTCGGTTGGTGTATATACATTTGTATAGAACGTTTTTCACAAATAATACCGTTAATATCAGTTATTACTCTTCCATCCTCATAGATAAGTTTAGTGACTGTTAATATCAATTAATACTCTTCAATCCTCATAGATAAGTTTTGTGACTGTTAATATCAATTAGTACTCTTCCATCCTCATTAATAACTTTAGTGACTGTTAATATCAGTTATTACTCTTCAATCCTCATAGATAAGGTTATTGACTGCTAGTATCAATTAGTACTATTCCATCCTCATTAATAAGTTTAGTGACTGTTAATATCAATTAGTACTCTTCCATCCTCATAGATAAGTTTAGTGACTGTTAATATCAATTAGTACTCTTCAATCCTCATTAATAAGTTTAGTGACTGTTAATATCAATTAGCATTCTTCCATCCTCATAGATAAGTTTAGTGACTGTTAATATCAATTAGTACTCTGTCATCATCATTAATAAGTTTAGTGACTGTTAATATCAATTAGTACTCTTCCATCCTCATAGATAAGTTTAGTGCCTGTTAATATCAATTAGTACTCTTCCATCCTCATTAATAAGTTTAGTGACTGTTAATATCAATTAGTACTCTTCAATCCTCATTAATAAGTTTAGTGACTGTTAATATCAATTAGTACTCTTCCATCCTCATTAATAAGTTTAGTGACTGTTAATATCAATGAGTACTCTTCAATCCTCATAGATAAGTTTAGTGACTGTTAATATCAATTAGTACTCTTCCATCCTCATTAATAAGTTTAGTGACTGTAATATCAATAATACTCTTCCATCCTCATTAATAAGTTTAGTGACTGTTAATATCAATTAGTACTCTTCCATCCTCATAGATAAGTTTAGAGACAGTGTTGTCAAAATTGTTTCTTTTTTTTTGTAACTAAAATATTTAGTATTTGTCTCTCCTTCAGTATGTAATCTAACGTTTGATCTAATCATGATACCTTATATTTTTATTCTGTACTGTTTTCAAATCTTTTCATTTTTATTCCGATTCTGCTTTAAGATTCATTTTCATTTTATCTAGTTCCTCTTGTAAATATATTATTGAATGTAATAGTTCTGATCCCGTTTAATATTTAGATATTTTTAAAGAACAATATATATAAATGATTCTTCTCTTGTCGTTATTTTCAAATTCTCCCAAAATAACTGGTCATCTATGCTACATTTTATGTCATACACATTGTCTAACTGGTCATCTATGCTACATTTTATGTCATATACATTGTCTAATTCATTACTGATAATTTTATCTTCCAGTATACGGATTAATCTAATGTATTTTTAATCCCATTATTTATAATTTGAATGAAATCATGATCCATTATTATTGAATTATTAAATTTAAAAGTACTTGGTCCCTCATGTTGACTATTTATATATAGTACAATACTAATCATACAGTGATCAGACTTTTAACTTAGACTAATAATACTATTTTTAACAATTGATTCAGTTTAAACGAAGAAATAGTCAAGCCTGCTTTTCCTTCTTTTTGGATCTCTCCAAGTGTATCATCTTGTGTCTGGATATAGCTTTCTCCATATAGCTTTCAAATTAAATATATATTTCATTAGTTCCGAACATTCATGACGGCAATAAGGTAAGGATAACCACGCTGTATAAAATACACCTTAGATGATATGTATGTATTCTGATAAGCATTGATAAATGTTATTACATTGTAGCATGGATGATTTCATGCAGAGATACTATGCTATGTAAAGGTAAGACATTTATTTTCATAGATTCCCATTCATTATTTTTGAGAACAATTAAAAATAAATGTTCATATGTTTTCAATAGCGTATTTTTTTATTTATTATTTTTGCTTTAAAGGACGGGTCAGTTATGTAAGATAACACGGTTACATGAAATATCGAAATGTTTACGTCAGATCTGAGGTCAGACTAACAATGCATCATTCAAACATGGTTCCTTAAAGGAAGCCACACTTGAGATTATTTATTGTTTGATAAACTGTATTCAGTAATGTCCTTTAACATACAATCCTGCTATTTCCCTACCTTTCTCAAAGATGAGTTTATTGATCATATAGCTGATAACGAAAGTGACTGAAGTAGAAAAAGTGGAATGACTTTTTAAAGTTAAATCTTCTTTCAAACAATTACTAAATGTATCATAACGGTTCCTACGAGCAATTATTTGTTACATCAACGAATCTAATTGCTGTGCTGACAGAAAATACGAAGACACTATTTGGGGGAAGGAATTCAATATTATTTGTATTCTTCCTCAGATTCAACACAGTCGCTCAGAATCTAGATATGTATGACCTGGAGAAAGAATCCAGATATGTATCACCTGGAGAAAGAATCCAGATATGTATGACTAGGAGAAAGAATCCATATATGTATGACTAGGAGAATGAATCCAGATATGTATGATTAGGATGAAGAATCCATATATGCATGACTAGGAGAAAGAATCCATATATGTATGACCAGGAGAAAGAATCCAGATATGTATGACTAGGAGAAAGAATCCAGATATGTATGACTAGGAGAAAGAATCCAGATATGTATGACTATGAGAAAGAATCCAGATATGTATGACTATAGCATGGTCCCGTTCCATTCTGAATCATACACCACCTTCGGTCTTCGAAAGTATTTACCTGGGCCAGTTACTATATAGCTGAGGATTATTTAATCTCTTTATACCTTACAAAATTTCAAACCAAACCTTGTTCCGTCTATGCATACTTTTTTAATTTGGAAAAATAAAGTTGTTAACGGCGAGTGCAATGTTAAAGAAAATGCTATTTATAGTACAAGCACCGCCTAATACACGTCGTAAGGTCCATTGTTGCGACGCGGATCTCGCGCAGGTAAAACTAAAATGAAGTTCGGCATATACATGAAATTGCATATATCAATCAGTAACATTAAGCTGGCGCTTTGTTCTGGTACATGTTTATTGACTGAAAGGTGACATTTAAATAAGCAAACTTCCAGAAGAAAACGTGGAATAAATCGTGGTTTGGGGTTTATCGTCCTTTTCAGTTTTTATGGCAAAAAAAATGAAGCCACGGAAATCCTAAATCTTATGAAAAATTACCGAGTACGTATTTCATTCAATATTTCTTCAAGTATTTTGTTCATTAGACACAATGTATGTAATAATGTGTAAACTATTGCATGCAATAGCTAGAACTTTTAGCTAAAAGGTGTGAATCACACAGCTGCTATAAAGGAATGTTATATCTTTTATCAGTAAATATTAAATAACGTTTCTGTTCAGTCACATTAGTTTTCAGTTCTATGTATGCAATAATAATAATAATAATAATAATAATAATAATAATAATAATAATTATTATTATTATTATTATTATTATTTTTATTATTATTATAAAAATAACAAAATAAAAGTCATAACAATAATAATAACGATTTGAAGGAGAAGAAAATGAAAAAATCAATGGTTTTATAAAAGGTGTCTCATTTAGTTATGTGCACGTTATGCCCCTTTAGGCTTTTCTCCTATTTACAAAATTTACCTATTATATCTTATATAAAACAGGGAATTTACATACATGTTCTCTCTCTCTCTCTCTCTCTCTCTCTCTCTCTCTCTCTCTCTCTCTCTCTCTCTGGCAAGCTAAATACTCAATACGAGGGAAGGAGAAGGATTTATGCATTGAAAATACAATAAACAATACATGAATTACGACTACAAATGAGGACAATTTATTTCAAAATTATCATAAATTATACTACAATTCAAACCACTATTCCCTCGAATTCTTCCTCTACCACCGTCGCAACTAATTACTTTGCTCAAAGGTCGAATAGTTTCCTAAAAGAAATTCTTGTGTGTCTTCAAAATCCCCGTCGCTTTTGGTGTCACTGTCTGTATCCGGTAAAATTGGCTGTGGAAAATGAGTTGGATTTGTGAATTTTCCTTCAGTTTCTTAATGCTTTTCTGGAGAGTAGTATTTTCAAACTAAAAAATACTCGTACTATATCGGAGGTCAAGATTTCCGTATTATTTATCAGAATGATGATTATATCAAACCAATCAAAACAGTCCTTAGTTTTCAATATATTTTTTTATTTACAGACTATTTATATTGACATAGATAAGTATTTGTAATTAGAGTATCATCATTGTCTAAAAGCAATCTTCGCAATGTGTATATGTAAAACTAAATTTTAAGTAATCAGCATTGCCTAGTACTATACACTAAAATAATCTGCCATTATAACACAAAGATATGATTTTTTTTATATGCAGATTGATAGGGCACAAATTTAATTGAGCTTATCTTTAATTTATATGTGACAATTGAAAGACATTTATTTATAGATTTTTAACTAGGCCTGGTATCGAAAAGAAAATCATTGGTAGTAATGTGTACACAGTAATCAACATGCGATAATTTTAACTGGAATCTAGGTATAAAACGGCACATCAATTCACAACAAGATACCACAAGATGACCACAAGATACCACAAGATGACCACAAGATACCACAAGATGACCACAAGATACCACAAGATATGTTTGTGTATGCACAAGTTGCTTTAATTAACTACTTAGTTTGTGACTTGTAGTTGCAATGTGAACTAATAGCAATGCCGAGTCAATTTATAATCGCTTAAAGAGTGTGATCAACTGGAAACCTCAACAATTACTAGATTTAACAGAGACAAAATCGGAGGAGAATAGACTTCAAATGATCGACCTTAGGAGATCTCCTTTGGAAAAAGAAAATTACAGATTGTGCAACCATATGACAAAATATAAAGTCGCATCAGAAGTTAAGGAGATAAAAACACAAGAGGAAAAACAATAATATTTTACTGATTTCATACAAGTTCCAAAGTATAAACAAGATTTTAAAACAATCAAAGCATCGGTCACACCATTTTTATTCCAATAACGAACGAAAAAAAATAAAATAAACAGCAACCAAAAGCCGAAAGAATTAGAAAATAATTACTCTGTTTTCACAATATACATTTCCCGTTTTGTTAACCAAGTCTGGTAGGGTGCTTTTTAGGTTTCCAGTCCGTCCAGACGTGTGCCTTTAAACCCCTTTCCGTTTAGATGGCATAATTTTATTATGATTCTTCTAAATTAGGTTCACAATCACAGTTGATGTACATACAAAATAGATGCATGCCCAACTGTATGATAACTCACCGTTTAATCGATAAATTGTCATTTTGCAGATTTTTTATCTTTTGTATACCCGAACACATCTTGTGGTATCTTGTAGTCATCTTGTGGTATCATATAGATAATTAAAGCATACACAAGTACATCTTGTGGTATCATGTAGTCATCTTGTGGTATCTTGTAGGTAGTTAAGCATACACAAACACATCTTGTGGTATCTTATAGTCATCTTGTGGTATCATATATATAATTAAAGCATACACAAACACGTCTTGTGGTATCTTGTAGTCATCTTGTGATATCTTGTAGGTAATTAAGCATACACAAACACATCTTGTGGTATCTTGTAGGTAATTAAAGCATACACTAACACATCTTGTAGCCATCTTGTGGTATCTTGTGGTATTATGTGGTATCCTGAATGAACTGATATTTCCCGTATAAAAAAGGAAATGGCTTTGTGATTTTGATGCATTTGGCAAACAGTTAGCTTTAAACTCTGCCCTGAAACGTACATAAAGAATTCTTGTATCCCCATTAGTAACCCGTCTCAATATTATTTGACTTTTTCCATTGGAAAGCAGTATTACAACCTACCTTGTGTTCTTCCTGAATGTTAGGATTTCTTAAAAAGAAGATCAATGGTGCAAATGCTACGTTGATGAAGGCCATACCCCACATGGACCTGTAAAAACAATATGATATAGAGATATATTGAACTATTGCCCTAATATTATATAATTCATTAAGATATACTCATTAGTCAATATAATATTTTTGTACCGTTAACTTACTACTCATCGCTTTCAAAATATTTGAAAATATCAAGCGTAGATTATCCACAACGATGAATATTTTAGTCTCCTGATATAAGGGGAAGTTGTGAGAAAAATAAGGAATATAAGTTGGTTTAATCGAATTACTATTTATTCTTTGTTTTTTTAAATGAAACTTATATGTTACAAAGAATTAGTATCTGTCATGCATGTTACAAAAAGGATACATATATTCTCAGTTTTAATAATTAACAGAAGGTATCACACCAACAACACTTTACTTGCCATTCGAATCCGACACTTTTCACCATCTGTCCTGCAATGGCTGGTCCTAAATCAATTGAAAATTGGTGAGAATATATTAATCTACAAGAGTTACGTTTCTTGAACCATTTTTTTACAAGATGTCAACACCCCAAATTGTATTATTTTACATTATATTTTTGTTTATTAACCACACACGACATGAATGACCAACACGAGATATTAAGTTTAAAAAAGTAATTAAAATTAAGTGGAAAATGTAGAATAGACTATAGCTGTAACAATCTGATATTTCAATTATACAAATTGTTTATGCAATTAAATACTGAATGAAACATATTTATTATTCATTGCAAAGAAACTAATACCTAGTAGATGTAACTGTTGACTTTTCATAACTGTGGGATTTCTTCACCAAACTTGGTGCTATTTAAAGCACAAACAGTTACTTACAACCTATAATTATTAGTGTAAATTTTCCATCAATAAAAATATTTTGTGAGACTTCAGTGATAGGGAAAATGACGATGGAGAAAAGTAGTTGATCGAAATATTGAGTGGGAACTTTTCTTAGTCGATTTAACTCCCTGTCAATATTCTATTTGATAAAACAACATTTCGCCATTTTTTTTAAACAGTCATTTAATATACATTAAATACATCTTTATTACAGGGAAAATGAACATTAATCTGGTATTATTAACTTGACTAAATGCTGCGTGAATTTTCAGAAGAAAAGGTTTGAACTGAAGGAGCCTGTCTACTTCTAAAACGAAAGAAGATACAAACACTTACACCATCAGGCTTCGCTTTCAGAAAACTTCTTAACTTGACTGCGTACTCAACTCAAAATTTCTTCTCCATACTTGCCATATTCCTAGACAGTGTTGCGGGGTTTCTGAGACTCAAAAAGTGTGTTTTGAGGTCCCAAGGGGGTCGGGGGGTCAGTGTGCGTGACCCCCCAAAACCGACGTCATCCAAATGAGAATAAGCTACCTTTTCAAATTAGTCTATAGCAAATGACTGAAAATTCAAATCTGAATAAAAGAAAATACCATCTGTTTTCTCTGAAGCATTTAATATACTTACAAACAAACAAAAAGTGGTAGACTTAGCATTGTCAAATCACATCACCACAAACATGGTCACAGCTTCACAGACATTAAATAAAAAATACACCAAGCTACTGTCTTTAAAATCCATTGGACAGTGGAGTGTAGTTTTAATTACATGCAGTCAATGCTGCTTTCACTAGGACAGTAGTTGGTTTGACGCTAATGCAAGTGTCTTTTTTGTTCACCAATATGACTACACTTTTCCTTCACCAATGTGCATCCACGTTTATGTTGGCGCAAGCAATAGCCAAAGTCGTTAAAAGTGCTAAAACATGCAAGATGGCAATGAATATCCATTTCAAAACAATGAATATAGCAATAAAAATATTCAAGATTTGAGGTAGTCTTTGACCGCCGTTATTGTAACGTATTTCGAGTCACACCTACGGCAGGGAAGATTTAATTTATTATCAGGCTGAATTCATGAAAAAAGGTACTAATTTATGCAAATACACAATTTGTAAATTTGATTAATGATTTAATACCTTAAAATTATTAAAATTCTATGGTGCAGTTCATTTCAGGTTAACCAGATATTGTTAATGTTTTCACGAGTTACTCGATCACATGGTAAAACGTTTACTGCAATCATGTAAATGTCCAAGGAAAATATGAGAAAGATAAGGTGGTAAAACTGTTGAAGCAAATAATATGATCTCATTTTCTTTTTCGAACCACGACCGTGTCGAGGGGTTTGGGAGTCCAAAATCGAGTTTTTCGCATGACATGTCGTGTTATGGCATGTATGCTTCTCTCTGTAACATTTTTATTAGGTACACTTTAGTGTCAATATATCTGTATCAAACACTGAAATAACAACTATGTTTCATAACATACTCTAAATTCAATAATCCTTTTGAAGTGTACAAATAATCAGTACGCAAACTTTTGCGGCAGGTGTTATTCAACGGTGGAACGTTTCATAAAAGCGGGGCCAGGTAGATGGTATCATTAAAAATATTCAGTGTGACAGAAGAAAACGCCCTTCTTGCGTAAAAGAAAAATCTACTTTTAGGGTCTATCGGTAAGAATATTTTGTATGTATGAAGCCCGTCTGGTACGAACCTAATCCGTAAGCTAGACAGACTGCTAGCTGCACTATTGCATATACACTTCCGTATGCTGCCACGTGCCTCTGGTCGACAAGCAAAGCTAGCAGTGGCATTATAGCCGCATCTGTAACACCTGAATGCAGAGGAAAAGCATGTTTGCATACTCAGCTATAAATTCCATCGTTAAAACTCAACTTAGTACAAAGTCAGGATTAAAAATTCAACTTCTTTCCTTACATTCAACTGATATTGAAGTATTTATAGAAGTAATTTTTACAGTTCCTTTAAATCATTAAATAGACAGTCAACCCCGTCAAAATTTAGGTAGCAAAAGATATTTAAATCATTACACCAATAAAAGAAAACAGGTAATACAATTTTAAAAAAAAAAAGATTTTACAACGTGACTAGTTCTAAAAACAAAAGGGCGATACACGTGAGGCTTCCATAACAAATGCCAGAGATTACTACTTCTTGAGAAACTTCTAACGAAAATCCATGTAATAATCTTGATGGTCCATCGGTCACAAAAGATATAAAGCTAAGTGGTCCGCCCGGTCCATAGTATATTTGATTTATGGCTCTTATTACTCAATACTCGAAACATCTGTGAAGGGAAGATAATGATCTTACCTACTCCGAGTCCAAGACACAAATGTGGCACAGTCAGGTGATAGAATGATGAGCAGAATGGAAGCTAAATAAAAAATAATGTGTTGCTCAGAACATTTAATTTTCAATTTTTAATATTAAAATTTGATTTTTAGAAAAGTTTTGACTTAAAAACAATTTGTAAAATATGTCCAAACATTTCAAATTTGTCTTACTTTTCAAGAATAATTCATTGTTCATGTCGAGAGTAGGGAACATCTGAAAAAGACGATGATGATGATCGAAATTCACGAGAAGGAACTCAACAATAACGAGGACGACAATTTTGAAAATAATAGGAAATAAATATGTCAGTACTATCCAGATGAAGAACAAAAACATATGCAAAACTTCTGGCAAAAAAACAAAACACTTACGCTTACGAGTCCTAAAGCAATTAGGCACATAGATCCAACAGTAAATATCCATCTGAAAGAGACATTAGCATTTACAAATCTTAAGATGTTTCCAAGACACAGCTTACCAATATGGGGTCTATTTATGTGTTATCATGTTAATAAACCATCAAACTAAATAAAATAGTCTCAATGAAAAAACACTGAATTTCATTATGTATAAATTTAACAGTACGCCTCGTGAAATATCTAGAGCAATACAATGATATTGATAAATCTAATCTTGTTTGCACAATTAATAATAAAGCCAATGTAAAAACAGTCTATTAGAAAGAACGGCATAAATAACCGCAACACTACACAAATTTATTTTATTTTCCTTCTTTATATTTTACCAAAGCGGGATTGGAGGAAGTATGCTAAAAATATGATTCTGGCTGGATGGTGATTATGGAATGAATGTTTGTGCGTGTATTTTGAGTGTGTCTGGTGTTTGAACCCCTACAAACCTTCCATAGGTCTTTGCGATGACTGGGAAACAGTAGGTTCCAACCAGATAGCCAATACTGTCGGGAAGAAACACCAATCCTGCCGTAAAGATATGAAATAGCTTCTAATACTGTACAAAAGGTAGCTACAGAATTAATTATACTGCCACTTTTTTACCAAATTTTCAATAGTACATCAGTATCGTAAGGATATGCTAGCAAACAGTTTGTCTCCTTTGCAGGCTGATTATACTTGCGAATTTTAGAGCAAATTGCAAAGAGTCAGTAGCTTTCTTCTGGATTGCAGCTGAAATTTTATGTTTCAGAGTTTTTAAAACAAAAAACAAAAAACTGATGTAATTAACACAATGTGTATTTTTTTTTTAAATTTTACACAATAATATCCAGATTTTTCATGCTGACAAAAAGCAAGTCAATGAAAAAGCCACTATACATGTAGATTGTTTGTGCTCTCATTTTCACTATACATTGAGATTGTTTGTGCTTTCATTTTCACTATACATGTAGATTGTTTGTGCTTTCATTTTCACTATACATGTAGAATGTTTGTGCTTTCATTTTCACTATGCATGTAGAATATTTGTGTGCTTTCATTTTCACGATGGTTTAACTGAAAAGTGTTTAAAAAATTCTCGTTCATGTCTTCAGTGGGAAACTGCTTGCCCCGATTTTGGAAGTCGCGGATTTTTGTCCTACTCTGATGCGGTCCCACTTCTTCAAATAATTTAATCGGACATTTTATGATATTTCCTAATATCATAAATTTTCAAATAGCATGAAAACATTTCTTTCTTGAAAACGGAATGCGGAACATCATGTGTTTGTCTGAAGTTAAATGTGTGTGTGTGTGTGTGTGTGTGTGTGTGTGTGTGTGTGTGTGTGTGTAATAGCCAGCTGAAGCTCCTCAGTGCATATCGTTTTCGTGTTCCTGAAGAGCATAATGGACTGCAATTTACAGCATGTGTTTGTAATTTTGACTGCGATGTTTCAGTGTGAACTACCCTGCTGTAGGTTTTGAGTGTACATGGTGTCCATAATAAAGATTGGAAAAGAAGACTCCAGAACATGCTTGTGAACAGTGTGTGTGTGTGTGTCTGTGTGTTGTTGTTGTTGTTGGACTACCCAGCTGTAGGTGGTCAGCATGCATGGTGTCTATAATCCAGATGGGAACAGTGGACTCCAATACTGCCAGTGACATGCTCGTGAACATTATGGCACCTGTAAGAGAAAATACATCATATAAACTTTATGTTATTGGTTAAGAGCCTATTAATTGCCTTTTAAAGTGGTTTTCCTTTTATCGTTTGAGAACGTTTGAGACAAATAGACATTGCCATACTATCAACATTTACAGATTTTAAGTCGTTAGCGACAATGTCGGGAATAAATGTTGGTTAAAAAAGGCCAGAGTAAATATTAAAAAGTAATCCTTCTACAAAGTTCATGTCATCTTTGTCGGCACAGTGAGTAACATTAGAGTAAATGTTTTCTTCTTCCTGAGGCTGGCATAGTTTCATATTTTTGCAGTATAAGTACGGTATCTCAAAGACCTAAACAAAAAAAAAGAAATCTTAAATAAAATATAATTAAATAAAGGAGAGAGAAAATTGAAAAACGTGTCTAAAATGAACTGAAATTTAAAATACCATGCTTATTAAGATTATCACGCTTATTACGATTGTTACTCTTTTAAAATCAATGTACCAATCAACATAATCAATATAACAATCTATGTAATCAATGTAACAATTCATGTAATTAATGCAACAATTCATGTAATCAATGTAATCAATGTAACAATTCATGTAATCAATGTAAAAATCCATGTAATCAATGTAATAATTCATGTAATCAGTGTAAAAATCCATGTGATCAATATAACGATTCATATAACAAATGCAACAATCCATGTAATAAATGTAATGAATGTAACAATTCATGTAACCAATGCAACAATCCATGTATTCAATGTAACAGTCAACGTAATAAATGTAACAATCCATGTAATCAATGTAATAATTCATATAATTACTGTAGCAGCCAATGTAATGAATCTGCAATCAATGTAACCAATACAACAATCAATATAATGAATGCAAAACTCGATGTAATGAATGTAGCATTCAATGTAATGAATGTAGCAGTCAATATAATGAATATAGCAATCCATGGAACCAATGCAACAATGTAAAGAATGTAACAATCCATGTAACCAATGCAACAATATATGTAATCGATGTAAAAATCCATACAATTAGTGTAACAATTCATCTAATCAATTTAACACAAATCCATGTAATCAATGTAACAATCCATGTCATCAATGTAACAATCTATGTAATCAATGTAACACTGCGTGTATTAATCAGTGCAACAATCCATGTAATATGTGTACCAATCCATGTAATCAATGTAACAATCCATGTAACCAGTGTATCAATCCATGAAATGAATCCAACAATCCATGTAATCAATGTAACAATCCATTTAATCAGTGTAACAATCCATTTAGTCAATGCAACAATCCATGTAATCAATGCAACAATCCATGTAACCAGTGTATCAATCCATGAAATGAATCCAACAATCCATGTAATCAATGTAACAATCCATGTAATCAGTGTAACAATCCATTTAGTCAATGCAACAATCCATGTAATCAATGCAACAATCCATGTAAACGGCGTAACAATCCATGTAATCAGTGTCTCAATACATGTCATCAATGTTACAACCCGTGTAATCAGCACAATCCATGTCATCAACGTAACAATCCATGTAATAACTGTAACAATCCATGTAATCAATGCAACAATCCATGTACTCTGTGAAACAATCCATTTAATCAGTGTCACAACCCATGTAATCGGTGTAAAAATCCATGTAATCAATGTAACAAACGTTGCAATAAATGTAGCAATCAATGTAATCAATATAGCAATCCATGTAATTTATTTAGCGATCCCTGCAATCAGTGGAACAATCCATGTAATGAATGTAACAGTACAACAATCCATGTAATCAGTGTAACGATCCAGGTAGTCAGTGTAACAATCCATGTAATCAATGTAACAATCTATGTAATAAATATAACAACCCACGTAATTAGTGTAACAATTTCTGCAATCAGTGTAACAATCCACGCAATGAATATAACAGAGTTACTTCGATAATGATAACCGACAGATGAGATTTTAAACTAAGAAAGAACGTACCTGCACATATATTGATGTAAGGGTCCAACAATAATCTCGTGATTGATGACGGTCTGGCAATTTTCTGGGGAAAAATACAAAAAGTATCATCATAAAGTTTTCAAATATGAAAATCGAAAGGAAATAACTAACTAACTAATATGGATCTCTTTTCATGGTCCAGGACAGTCTTAACTAATTTAAAGATCTTAGATAATATGACTGCATTTTTGCTTGAATATACTTTTTATATTTCAAATATCATATGTGCCGAGATAATGTGTATTTCAGCACACCGTTACTATCCTCTAAGTGTTTCGTATCTTTGATTTAATTGTCTTAATTAAAAGAATACTGATTTAATTGTCTTAATTACAAATATAATGATTTATTTGTCTTAATTACAAGTTACCTATTTAACTGTCTTTATTACAAGTATATTGATTTAGTTCTCTTAATAACAAGTATACTGATCTAATTGTCTTAATTACAAGTATCCTAATTTAACTGTCTTAATTACAAGTATACTAATTTAACTGTCTTATTTACAAGTATACTTATTTAACTTTTTTAATTACAGGTATCCTTATTTAACTGTTTTAATTACAAGTATATACATTTAACTGTCTTAATTACGAGTGTACTGAATTAAATGTCTTAATTATAAGTATACTGATTTAATTGTCTTAATTGTAAGAATACTGATTTATTTGTCTGAATTATAAGTATACATATTTAACTGTCTTAATTAAAGATATACTGATTTAATTGTTTTAATTATAAGTATACATATTTAACTGTCTAAAATAAAACTATACTTATTTAAATGTCTTAATTATAGGTATACCTATTTAAGTGTCTTTATTACAAGTGTACTGATTTAATTGTGTTGGATTTTTAAGAAGAAACGAACTAACACTCAAATTACACTACTTGAGTCGTATTTACCAAACGTGCTGATCAAACAAGCAAAATGAACAGAATATCTTTCAACAAAAGAAAATATTGCATTTTAATTTACTCACTAAATTTCCAACTGTATCCTCCAGAAATGCAGTCTGAAGTCCTGCATAAACAAAGCAGTCGTCACAAAATGTATACGATCACAAGCACAATATTAGAACTTTCAGAAGATATCAGATCAAACAGAACTCAACAGAGAAATCCTTTATCATTCCCTTATAATTTCTAAAATATATGTATCTATCTTGTAAAGATATTACATTTTTTAAATATATGAATTTTTTTTATGAGAAATCAAAGCCCTTTTTAAGAATATGAAAATAAATCAGATGTATTATAACTTATAATATACAAAAGTTCTAAAGATACCTTATGCACTTCAACAACAATTTTCTATTTTTCTGTTCAAAAAGCTAGTCTAAACAACTTCATATATTATAGTTTTTTTATTAGAAATCCCATAAAATCAATAATGTATCTTATAAAATGCAAAGAACATATTTGTATAAATTGCCAAGATAAGGAATAATTAGAATCTGCTGTATCGAGATCCCCGCACCTTAAACTAAAACATCATTGTATGGGAACATGATTGTTGGATGCAGTTTGAACTAAAACATCATTATATGGTCACATGATTGTTATATGCATTTTGAACTAAAACATCATTATATGGGCACATGATTGTTGGATGCATATTAGAACTAAAATATCATTGTATGGACACATGATTATTGGATGCATTATAAACTAAAACATCATTGCATGGGCACAACATTTTTGGATTCATTTTGAACTAAAACATCATTGTATGAACACATGATTGTTTGATGCACTTTAAACTTAAACATCATTGTATGGACACATCCTTGTTGGATGCATTTTAGAACTAAAACATCATTGTATGGACACATGATTGTTGAATTCATTTTAGAACTAAAACATCATTGTATGGACACATGATTGTTGGATGCATTTTAGAACTAAAACATCATTGTATGGACACATGATTGTTGGATAAATTGTGAACAAAAACATCATTGCATGGGCACATGATTGTTGTATGATTGTTGTATGCATTTTAGAACTAAAACATCATTGTATGGGCACATAATTGTTGGATGCATTTTTAACTAAAACATCATTGTATGGGCACATAATTGTTGGATGCATTTTTAACTAAAACATCATTGTATGGGCACATGATTGTTTGATGCATTTTTAACTAAAACATCATTGTATGGGCACATGATTGTTGGATTCATATGTGTCTGAATATATATATATATATATATATATATATATATATATATATATATATATATATATATATATATATATATATATATATGAATTTCAATAGTTAACTAGTTATGACACAGTGTCTAAGTTCCTGCGGCTGGGGATGGACCCCGGAGTCAAGGTCAGTTGCATGTATAAATATACCTTTTCAAGCCAAGTAAGGTTAGGGTTTAAGTTTATATATGGTTATAGGGTATGTGTCTCAGTAGTTACTATGTTATGGCCCAAGGGCTAAGTGCCTAGGTGTAGGGAACGACCCTTGGTTGGATCCAGTGGTTCCAGTCTGACGTGCGTTGACACTTATTGGTCATTGATCTCATATATTGATTCTAAGACATGTGAGACATACAACACGGGAGTTTTTTTTAAATTTATGTAAAATCCCCCCGTCAGTCCAACTCCCAGGGGCGAGATCAAAATTCCGAAAGTGCTGGCACAATATACACCCAAATAGCTATAATTGACCCAAGTTTCATGTGTCAAACTCGAACGGTGTAGGAGGAAATCAACGGCATTACACGCATACTTATATATATGTACGTACGGACAAACAGACTTATCATAATATCCCCGTACTGCGTTAAAAAGCGCTGGGATAATCAACACTGCCGTACAATATTTTTAAGTTTATAATAAAATATCATAATTATAACATCTTGCAAACAATAAATTATATCTCATAAGGTAAATTTAATACATTCTCTCATTTATATGTACGTTAAAAACGTCTAGATATTTAAAAGATTTTAAAGATTTTTTGCATTTGAAAGGTGTCCTTAATGTTCAAATGATGTAATAATCAATTATATAAACATTTTATAAACTTTGCACGATAGCTTAAAAACCAATCTAAATAAATCATATTAATAATAGGATATCTTACAAACTTTATTGGAGTATACATTTTATGAGGTATTATTTAAATGTATGAGAAATCGGTATTAACTTTTGTATAATAGAAGACATCCAATAAAATGTATAAGATCCCTATCTTATGTAGGTTAATATAATACAAATTATTAACTTTATAATATTTTACTAAGCTGATAAAATGTAGTATACAGTTTATAAGACATATTATTAACTTTATAACATTTTGCTAAGCTGATAAAATGTAGTATACAGTTTATAATTCATATTATTAACTTTATAACATTTTACTAAGCTGATAAAATGTAGTATACAGTTTATAATACATATTATTAACTTTATAACATTTTACTAAGCTGATAAAATGTAGTATACAGTTTATAATACATATTATTAACTTTATAACATTTTACTTAGCTGATAAAATGTACTATACAGTTTATAATATATATTATTAAGTGGTAGCATATACAGAGTTGGAAATAAATATTGACTTTGCTTGCATATGAACCACCGAGTTTCTTTATTTTCTTCCTCACAGAGGAACACGGATGTATCGTCATTTTCCTCAAGAGAAAATGTACAAAAGTCGAACCACCGACGTTCTAATGGTTAACAGAGGAACATGGTTAACAAGTTTGGAGTTTAAATGACAAATAAAAATATATGTTATTGTTTCTTGCATTAAACGGCCAGTTGAGACAAGAGAATGGAACTTTGAAGTCATAAAATGGACTCATGATTGACTTTCCTCCTAGACCGTCACACTTACCAATGTTGATCAGAACAAAACCAGCAAGGATGGCAAATGGGATGTCTTTACCAAACACGGCGTAAAGAAGGCCTCCAAAAGGATATCCAACTGAAATTAAACATGCGTTTTAAGCAGTAACATGACTCTAATCCGTGGCTGTCCAATGCAAAAGTTGTCATTGAAACAAAATATGAAAAAATTCTGCAAAGGTATATAATGTATCTGTTTTTTTAATGTGATCTCTTGTCATACAGCTATAAATATGTATGAATTACAGTATGCAGCAAATTATCTAATGCAAGTCCATACACTCTGGTAATGCAAATCCATAACTCTGATAATGCAAGTCCATAGACTCTGGTAAAACGTTTTGTCTACACAGGAAAAGCAGTATAATTGAATTATCAACTTCGTTTCCTTTGTGTAGACAGTATGCCGATATCGTCTTCAGCGTGTAACGCGTGATCGCTCTTTTTCCTCATCGCAGTATGAAAGGTAAATACAAATGTTTCGTTACGAGAGAAACTTAAAGAGAACAAATGGCTAAAGGAGATAGCCAGGAAAGTGTCCATGACGTATATTGTTACAGATTGCATATATCGCTTACATAAGTTCATGTCCATAATGAGTCTCTAACCAAAGAAATTTTTTTATATCCTCCGTTTGTTTCAGCACATTTCTCCAAAAGAATAATTTAACATGTGAAGGATTGCATTGAAACAAATTTATGTTCAATAATACATTGAGATTTTCGTTACGTCTTGTTTCATTTCACACTTTACACGTTTAGATAGAAAAGATAAGGAATGACCTTATACCTAAAATACCGACCGCCAATCCGCTCATAGCCGTTCCCATGGCTCTGCTCCTTTCTTTGTCATCCGGATATCTTTCGGCTATCATGCTCATCCCTGAAAACCGAAACAATATAATTTACTTTCGACCGTGGCAGATACTTCGGTGTTTCTCGTCTGGGAAAAATCAGTGTAGAACGCTGGTGCATAATTTTGACAGCAGTAGATTACCAGGTTAGTATAATTTTGAAGGCAGCAAGATAAACGTTGAAGAAAGAGGTTTCGACAAGCTGACAACGTGTCGCATTGCAAATCGAAAACACCAGTTACACTCTCTTGTGTACTTTTAACACTATTATGACATAGCATTACTCTTATTGCCATTACAAACAGTCGGCTAAAAGACACAAAGTTTATAAGATCATAAATCAACAGGATTTTTAAGTTATTTTACGAGAAATATTTTTCTCGCCAGATCATGATTTGAGTGCGGGTTTAATTATGGTAGCGCTAAACAGTTTCGTATGATTGGTCATAGGGCAAAGTTTAATAGTAGATCTCCATCATTATAACTACGGTGACATAATTGTATGTCCGCCAATGGCAGGCCTTGTGGAACTTTGCATGGTCACTTGCTTTTCTTATCTATTTTTTTAAATACATATTTGGGTCTCCTTTGATAAGCCTTTACTACTGTCATTTCCATGATATTAACCTGTAATCATTCAATAATAGGATTGAAAATGCAGAATTTTTCCTGATTTTCATTCACTGTCGGAGCCTGGGTGGGTGTGAAAATAAATGGGTGAAAATATATGGGTGAAATAACCAAAGGAAGTGTTTGTCATGCAATTATTTTATTTACACAGTTTCTCTGTCCACTTACGAACATAAAAATATATACATGTTCATGATTACATGTACTGCAGTGGGTGAATTTGCACCTACATGGTACATGTAGGTATATGGACTTTGTCCGATATTATTTAATGCTACCTATCGATTGCGCTCATTATCTTGTTCTTTGCCTTATTAAGTTATAGCTCATATTTTCCTAAATAATTTAAACTGAGAAAGTTTTATCACCATGTCATTTATGTGAGGATTGGATGCATCGTGATGAAGTAAATGACATTACTGGCTGTTGTGGTTACTGATGAAATAAATGACATAACTGCTGTTGTGGTTACTGATGAAGTAAATGACATTACTGGCTGTTGTGGTTACTGATGAAATAAATGACATTACCGGCTGTTGTGGTTACTGATGAAGTAAATGACATTACTGGCTATGGTGGTTACTGATGAAATAAATGACATTACCGGCTGTTGTGGTTACTGATGAAATTAATGACATTACCTGCTGTTGTGTTTACTGATGAAATAAATGACATTACCGGCTATGCTGGTGGCTGATGAAGTAAATGACATTACTGGTTATGATGGTGGCTGATGAAGTAAATGACATTACCGGCTATGGTGGTTACTGATGAAATAAATGACATTACTGGCTGTTGTGGTTACTGATGAAATAAATGACATTGCCGGCTGTTGTGGTTACTGATGAAATAAATGACATTACTGGCTGTTGTGGTTACTGATGAAATAAATGACATTACCGGCTGTTGTGGTTACTGATGAAATAAATGACATTACTGGCTGTTGTGGTTACTGATGAAATAAATGACATTACTGGCTATGATGGTGGCTGATGAAGTAAATGACATTACCGGCTATGGTGGTGGCTGCTGAAGCTATTCCCTGAAGAGCACGGGCAACAAGCAATGGGGCATATGTTTCCGAAAAGGTGAAAGCTGCAAACGACAAAAAGAATATGAAGTGTTTTAATAATAATTAGAAGAAGAAGAAGAAGAAGAAGAAGAAGAAGAAGAGGAGGAAGAAGAAGAAATGTGTAAAGAGGCTTGACAAGGATACTGCATAAATGCATTGCAATCAAAGACCACTAGCAGAAACAAAGACTTGAACATGATCATCAAAGGCTATGCAACAAGAGGATACTGCTACTACTACTACTACTAATAATAATAATAATAATAATGACAACATGATCGACATCTTCCATGAAACGAAAGCTTGTCTATTTATGTTTTTTTTACGATCATGATGCCTACGTGTTGTTATCTTCTTTTTTTTAAAAAAATAAGAGCAGAAGAATGCTGACATGTTGATGTTTTATTATGAATCATAAACATTGGAGTGCCCTCAAATCGTGACTGACAAGGCCTGTGTATTTAAGTCTCAAAAATGATTGGCAACTACCATATACCTATGAGTAAATGAAACATATCACATCTTGTTTCACAAAACTTTGACAAACTATCAACCCCAAAAGATTTTGTACCAGTTCACATATAAGTTTTCTTACTTATAGCAGACACGAAGAGAACCAATGATCCAAACACCAACATCTTTACATAGCCGAACCTGTAACATAAAAGGATATGTTATAACAATTGCAGATCACATACAATTAGAATCTATTTCAATACGCATATGGGACATATTCACTATAGTTATTTATTTTGGAAGATAGAAAGAAATAACAAGAATGTGAATCAATGCTGAATCATGAAGCATTTGAAATATAAAATCAACCTCCGCGGTTGAAAAGTGCAAGGGAAGAGAGAGAGAGAGAGAGAGAGAGAGAGAGATAGATAGAGATAGAGAGAGAGTATTTGATAGACAGTGTTTATTTATACAAAATCGCTTTTCTGATATTATAAAATGATGTAACATTCACTATAATCAATTTTATATTTGTATTTAAGACTATAAATATCACTTGATATGACCTCATTGCCTTGAAAAAGACTTCATTGATGAATATGTCTTAAAGTATACATCTCGAAACAAAAGAAATACCTGTAATAACTCTCATAAGTTTTACTCATTTTTACTGATATTTTTATAGTCTGAAAAGTACTAAAATACCTGTTGTTATGATTCTCATAAGTTTTACACATTTTACTCATATTATTTTAGTCTGAAATGTCCTAAAATACCTGCTATAATTTTAATAAGTTTACACATTTTTATTGATATTTTCATAGTCTGAAATATACTAAAGTATCTGTTATAATTCTTGTACGTTTTACACATTTTCATAGTCTGAAATATACTAAAATACCTGTTAATTATCATAAGTTTACAAACTTTTATTCATAGTTTCATAGTCTGAAATGTACTAAAATATCTGTTATAATTCTCATAAGTTTACATATTTTTGTTGATATTTCGTAGTCTGAAATGTACTAAAATACCTGTTATAATTCTCATAAGTTTACATATTTTTATTGATATTTTCATAGTCTGAAATATACTAAAGTACCTGTTATAATTCTCATACGTTTTACACATTTTCTTGATATTTTCATAGTCTGAAATGTACTAAAATACATATTATAATTCTCATACGTTTTACATATTTTTCTTGATATTTTCATTGTCTGAAATGTACCAAAATGCCTATTACTAACATGGTAACATTCGATAAAAACTTATATTTACATAATCCGCCAGCATGGAAAACGCAATAATTTCTACACTTTTGGATCCGTATTCACAGGACGAACAAAAAACCCCACCGATAAACGTTATTTATATGCAGAGCAGATGATATACCTGCTACACAGAACTCCAACGATAGGGTTGGCAACGAGCTGTACAAAAGCCTTGGAAGACAACAGCAGTCCAACTTCACTGTTCTCGTCTGTGGCTTTGATTGCAATTGTTAAAATCCTCTCTACCAGAGTCCCAGCCCCCGTGCCGTTTTCAGACCCCCTCGGGACGGACTCGTTGACATATACCAACACTTCCCCTGTCTCCGTCACAGTGAAGCTGTTATTGTTTTGAGTCACATCATGTTCCAGTTGACCTGCTTCTACGTTCATCAGATATTCAGGAATTATTGGAACTGGTGAGGAGAAGATATTGTTTCAATTTTACAACACTTGGAATGAAAAACAAGTAAAACTATGTTAAGTCCTCTTTCACTTGCAAATAATAGCCCGCTAAAACTTCAGCGACTACCTAATGTAACTGTCAGATTCAGAAATATTTTCCGCATTGTGCTCACTTCTTAACTCTAAATGTTAGCTAGTGTCATGAATTTAATTCACTCGATGTTTAAAATATTTTTATCAACAAAAACAACTAATTACCTGTCGCTCTTATTAAAACAAGAATTATAATTTTTTTTATCAGATTCTAATTTTTTTTTAAATCCCACTGGAATAAAAAAAATTTAAACAATTCTCAACCATCTGCTATGCATGCTTGTATTGAGACAGAAAAAGAACCTTAATTGTAAGAAACTATTTCTTGTAGTATTTTGAAACCTCTTTTGGACACAACTTATCCTGAGTGCGTGCATGCTTGTAAGCGTGTGTGTGTTTCAGGCAAAAAAATTTCACCCCGTGCTAACTCCCTTTTTTAATTTTTTTTCTCCCTTTTTATTTTTGCTGTTGTTGTTGTTTTGGTTTTACTTACGCGTGTTTTTATTCGGTTTTGTTTTGCTGGCTAAGTTTGGCTTGCTTAATGTTCTGCTTACCGACGGCAGTAAGGAGAAGGTAGTCCAAACAGTTGCTATAGAAGACGATCACAAGAACGAACGTTCTTGACTGCCGTAGAAATGTAACAATCTCCCTCATGACGTGCCACTTTTCTTCTGAACAAATCCTCCACATTATGTCAACCTAAGAATAAAGTTAAAAATAAAAACAGTAGGAAAAAGCAAGCAACTAAAACATGAGAATCATGATAAATTCTAATAATTTCCAAGTCGCAATATCTAATTTGTGATGGTTATATAAAATAAAATGCAAGGGAGATTTTTCAGGTCACATATATCCAATGTTAAATCAAAATGAACAAACCTACTCTCCATTAAGGCCTTCCCTACAAGCTACAAATTCAAAATTCAACAGTGGAAAAAGATAATTATTTAATTTAGAGTTTAACATTAACGAAACTCCTTAAATCAGATGCAAACGTAAACTATAACTGTCAATATTAGTGTTGAAAAAGATCATATCCCGTATACATATAGTTTATTTATTCCAATCATTTAGATAATAAATGTTGTTAAATATGGATATGTTTTTCAATTATAATTCAACAAAAAGCGACAATATTTGGAGCAACAACATTGAATTAAAGTGAACGATTAAGTTCAAAGGCCATTTAAAATATCGGTCCTTAAAATCGAAAGTACATGACATTGACCTTTTGACATTTAGTTATACAAATAACAGAAATTTTTCTAAAAGTCTCGAAAGTTTGAACATAGACCTCTAGGCCACAATGCTATTTATGTAAATCGTTATTAAATAAATATTTTTTTTTTGTCTGTATGTGTTAAAGTTTGGCTTATATGAGTGCAGCCCAAAAAGCCATAATTCATTCAAAAACCATTTAACATTCAACTTACCCAACGTAATGGAGTAACCAAGCAGGCAGTGATTTTCGAAACAACTTTCAACTAGTGCATCGGCTACCCAGTGCGGCACGCATGTACAGATTTTCAGGAATGGCCATGATTGCTGTGGGGCTCTAAAAGAGTCCGTTTTGTTGGGCTCTAAACTATGCCATTTTGCGGTATACGATACAAATACAATCATAATACTCAACAATTGCGGAGAAAAATCAACGCAAGATGTCAAAGGATTCATAAAATATCTTAGGAACTTTAAACAAATTTCCGAAATATTTGCCAAATACATTTCATTTTCGTGTTTTTATCTCTCTGTGACTGCTATTTAGATAGACAGAATCGCCTTAACTAAACTTTAGACATGGTGAACTTCTTGTGAACTCATATCTGTGACAGCTATTTAGAAAGACAGAACCGCTTTAATTAAACCTTACACAATGTGAACTTCTTGGGAAGTCATATCTGTTACTGCTGTTTAGACAAACAGAACCGCCTTAACTAAACTTTACACAAAGTGAAGTGAAGTCATATCTGTCAACGCTATTTAGACAGATGGAACCGCCTTAACTAAACTTTCTGAACAAGGTGAATTTCTTGTGCGCAACATTTAAACAAAGAAGAGTACGTTACAATTTGTATACAAAACAATACAAATTAGTGAACTTCTGGTACACTACTGGTTCATACCTATTGCAGCATTACACACACACACACACACACACACACATATATATATATATATATATATATATATATATATATATATATATATATATATTACGGTATAGCGTTTTATAGGTTATTAATCATGATTCATGTAAATATCATTCACTTTTACAGCTCAATCGACTTCTTTATTTAATAATGTTTTCCTTCAAAAAATTCCATTTAGGCTAAAAGGCATGATACATTTTTTAAAAAAAAGGAAAAATTGCCTTCCATGGAGTGTACATTACTTAACGCTTCCATATAAGAACATCAGCCAAGTTGTCCCTCCGCTATCCAGCCTCCGAATTCGATTACTGTGGAAATACATGACACATAAGAACGTTAGCCCAGTTTTCCCTCTTCTAGTCAGCCTCCGCACTCGATTACCGTGGGGACACACGTAAGAACATCAGCCCAGTTATCCCTCCCCTAACCGGATTTCTTACTCGATTACCGTGGGAATACATGACACATAAGAAGATCGGCCTAGTTGCCTCTCCCCTAGCCAGCCTCCGTACTCGATTACTGTGGGAATACATGACACATAAGACAGTTTAATAGATGAATTGTACATAGTTGGTTACCCCTGATAATTGAAAGTCAGAATTCTCTTAAAGCCCGTCCCCTCATGTCGTATCTGCATGTCCGCTGTTGGATGGGTCGAAGAAAAGGAGCTTTGTTCTTATCACGTCACGTGGCCGCTCGAGCGGAAAACTCCTCTTTTCTGCTGCAGAAACTTTCGCGAATCTTTAATCGACTATTATACGACAAAATAAAATTATTCCACGCTTAACGCCGTGCCGAAAACGAAACAATACATACATTTTTCTCCATTAGCCCTTTAAATTCGTTTGTTCGCAACGTCGTATAAAGTTCATTACAATACATAGAAATAAAGAAAGGAGGACTAGAATCTCATATAAGGTACTAGATGTCTTCGCTTCTAGCAAGATTTCACTCAGATTGTTCTTCCAATAATTTCACTATTTAATAGCAACATGGATATGACAGCACTGAACAAAACGATACTACTTGCATAGGCAAGAATTTATAAACGTATCACATCCATAAAAACTAAAAATGAAACTAGTTATGACACGTAAAATACAGTAAAAACTAGTGAAGGCATCTTTTAAAAGTGCACACAAAATTATGTAAAATTGACTCAGAGGTCAAATAGGCTATTGAAGCGAGGCAATTAAATTATTACCATTTTCGATCTCATTTGATCCGACCCTAGCTCCTACTCTGTGTTCTGAACATAAGCATGGGAAAAACGGTTTTAATGTTTACATCGGTTACCCTTCAAAAATTGTAGATACTGTACAAAACAGGAAATAAGGCAAGAGGCAGGAGAAATGATACGAGCAAAAATAACAGAAAGTAGGAAATGATGGAATTGAAAAGTCCTTTTCTATGATTTCGTATTTATTCCTTCTCACAAATTTTTGTTCACAATTGTACTTGTTTCACTATTGTAAATGTTTCAGTACCATCATTGAAAGCAATACATAAATGAAAAGAATGCGGTGTATCCTGTATAAATCATGTAATATTTGTGAAATATTTTATTTAAGCAAATTTGTACACCTGGAAAAAATTCAAGTTTGTGGTACGAAATAAGGAAAAAAATCCTTTTTTGTTCGAAAAAAATGATTACTTTGTATAAAGCCGTAGGATGAAAAATAGAGTGTGGGTAACTCTCTCTGTACCATAGACAGAGTGGGTAACTCTCTCTTTAACGTAGACAGAATATATAGGTTTAAACATGGCAAACAGAATAGCTGGCTAGAGAAACAAATGAAAGGGATTAAGAATTATAGAAAGAAACAAAGAATAGAAAAAACTATAAACAGATATTTTGTAGAGATTTCTATTATCATTTCCATTATTCAATGTGTATATATATATATATATATATATATATATATATATATATATATATATATATATATATATATATATATATATATATCACATAAAAAACAAAGTGAGCATTTTTCTTACTATTACAATAATAATAATATGGAACAAACTTCTGATCAATAAAAACACGAAACTAGTTATTGAACTAAGTTGGCGAGTATTATCTGTTTCGACGTGCAGTGTCATTTAACTTGTAATTAAAAGTAGTGCCTCGATTTTACGCTAGAATGAGAGTATTTCCAATAACTGATTCAGTCTAATTGAAAGTGTTTCTTTCATGTATGCAATGGATACATCGTCTCGTGAGCTGTTGTGCGAATGATGTAGAAGGTCTTTCCCTGTGGCGGAGTATGTATTTAAGGCGCACTTGTAAGATATAACAGAAAATACAAACATCTGACAGTTATACTAAGGACGGCGCTAGAAGTATAAAAATACGAACATATGAGAGTTATGCTAAGGATGGCAATAGAAGTATAAAAATACAGTCATCTGAAAGTTATTCAAAGGGCAACACTGAAAGTATAAAAATACAAACATCTGAGATCTATACCTAAGAACGGCACTCGAAGTATAAAAATACAGAAATCTGAGATTTATACCTAAGGACGGCACTACAAGTATAAAAATACAGAAATCTGAGATTTATGTTAAGGACGGCGCTTGAAGTATAAAAATACAAATATCTGAGATTTATGCTAAGGACGGCAATAGAAGTATAAAAATACAAATATATGAGAGTTATGCTAAGAACGGCAATTGAAGTATAAAAATGCAGACGTCTGAGAGTTTTGCTAAGGACGGCAATAGAAGTATAAAAATGCAGACGTCTGAGAGTTATGCTAAGGACGGCAATTGAAGTATACAAATACAGACATATGAGAGTTATGCTAAGGACGGAAATAGAAGTATACAAATACAAACATATGAGAGTTATTCTAAGGACGGCAATAGAAGTATAAAAATACAGTCATCTGAGAGTTATGCTAAGGACGGCAATAGAAGTATAAAAATACAGACATCTGAGAGTTTTGCTAAGGACGGCAATAGAAGTATAAAAATACAGACATCTGAGACTTACTCTAAGGGAAACACTAAAAGTATAAAAAATACAAACATCTGAGATCTATACCTAAGGACGGCACTAGAAATATACAAATACAGACATCTGAGATTTAGGCTAAGGACGGCGCTTGAAGTATAAAAATACAGACATATGAGATTTATGCTAAGAATGGCGCTTGAAGTATAAAAATACAGACATCTGAGATTTATGCTAAGGATGGCGTTTGAAGTATAAAAATACAGACATCTGAGAGTTATGCTAAGGATGGCGTTTGAAGTATAAAAATACAGACATCTGAGAGTTATGCTAAGGGCGTCAACATAAATATAAAAAATACAGACATCTGAGAGTTATGCTAAGGATGGCGCTTGAAGTATAAAAATACAGACATCTGAGAGTTATGCTAAGGATGGCGTTTGAAGTATAAAAATACAGACATCTGAGAGTTATGCTAAGGGCGTCAACATAAATATAAAAAATACAGACATCTGAGAGTTATGCTAAGGATGGCGCTTGAAGTATAAAAATACAGACATCTGAGATTTATGCTAAGGATGGCGCTTGAAGTATAAAAATACAGACATCTGAGAGTTATGCTAAGGGCGTCAACATAAATATAAAAAATACAGACATCTGAGAGTTATGCTAAGGATGGCGCTTGAAGTATAAAAATACAGACATCTGAGAGTTATGCTAAGGACGGCAACATACGTATAAAAAATACAGACATCTGAGAGTTATGCTAAGGACAGCAATAGAAGTATAAAAATACAGACATCTGAGAGTTATGCTAAGGACGGCAATAGAAGTATAAAAATACAAACATTTGAGAGTTATGCTAAGGACGGCAATAGAAGTATAAAAATACAGACATCTGAGAGTTTTGCTAAGGACGGCAATAGAAGTATAAAAATACAGACATCTGAGAGTTATTCTAAGGGCAACACTAAAAGTATAAAAAAAAAAAAAACATCTGAGATCTATACCTAAGGACGGCACTAGAAATATACAAATACAGACATCTGAGATCTATACCTAAGGACGGCAATAGAAATATACAAATACAGACATCTGAGAGTTATTCTAAGGGCAACACTAAAAGTATAAAAAATACAAACATCTGAGATCTATACCTAAGGACGGCATTAGAAGTATACAAATACAAAGATGATTTTATGAACCAGTATTTGCGTTTTTATTGTAAAGAACAAAACAAATTTTTATTTGAACTCGTGCGTTTTACAATCAATCGAGTTTGTGAATTTTTATCTGTCAGTAGTAATTTTCTTCATATACTTGATAAACAGTAATGATTCTGCGCAGATGACATTGAACTGAATTGAACTGTAACATTTAAAATACTCATATCTATTCCGGCACGCTTTCAACATCTCATAAGCTGCATTGTGTACAAGATTTACGTGGTCTGACAGTAACCGAAGGACTGAAAACCAAACTCTGACATAGACTCAACATCGTCCGAATGACGCCAGTTTCAAAATAAATATGTCAAAAATAGATAGATAGATAGATAAATAGATAGATAGATAGATAGATAGATAGATAGATAGATAGATAGATAGATAGATAGATAGATAGATAGATAGATATGAAGTATTTTCCGTGCTCTTTTTTCAGAAACTTTTGAGGAAACCAGATTTACCATTTATACATACAAACTATTTATCCGCTCTCAGTGCTGAACCAAAAGCGAAACAATGCGACACCAATCGTAGTTCAGCGTCCAACAAACTTCACATAGCATGTAAATCGTTCTTATAATTACAATAACATTAAACTAGAATTATAATCTAATATTTCATTACATCTACTACAATTTTTTGCTTTTATAAATTTGTAAGGAATGTTTGTTCTTCGTCATATAATAACAGTAAAATTCGTGGTGCAAGATTTGCTTATTCGCATACGGAACATTGAAATGTGAGCCACTTGTGACTGACGCAGGACATGAGTATGAGCAACAAATGTTAGACATTGTAACATAGGGAACATTGAAATGTGTGCCACATGTGACTGGCACAGAACATGAGTATGAGCAACAAATGTTAAACACTGTAAGCACGCGGATTTATGCTTTGCTGAAAAAGTGGATGATAGAAATCTAAATAAAAGAAACAAAGTTGAAGAAGCAGGGGGCAAGACCAGCGAGAGTATCTCCATTGCCTTATACATTCTTGGATATTTTACCCGTACTAAACAGCAAAATGAATCCGGTTGCGAACAATGATATGAACACAAAATACAGGAAAGTGTACGCCATATCACGCAGCAGGGTTAAATAATGTACATGAAGGTCGTTCTGAGCTCTCTATATAGGTCTTTACTGTTTTCCTCAGAAACTGATTTCTAATTGTACCTTATCCTGGAATTGCTATCTAATTGTACCATATCCTGGAATTGCTATCTAATTGTACCATATCCT
Source organism: Margaritifera margaritifera (assembly GCA_029931535.1). Lineage (NCBI taxonomy): Eukaryota > Metazoa > Mollusca > Bivalvia > Unionida > Margaritiferidae > Margaritifera > Margaritifera margaritifera. Next base: position 2,024,059 of record JAQPZY010001578.1, read on the forward strand.
GGAATTGCTATCTAATTGCACCATATCCTGGAATTGCTATCTAATTGAACCATATCCTGGAGAAACAAAGACTACAATGTATAATGTGTAAATCAGGCCAGATTGGTGAACTCTTATTTAATAGAACTTCCTATAAGTGGAATAGGTTAATTTCATGCTTATGTTTTAATTTAAAAAAAAAAAATTAGAAGCATTTTAAGTTGTAATTTTAGCTTGTATACAGATGGACGTTTTGTGTAGGGCTGTGTTGTTTACAGATAGGTGTGATAGTTACTTGTATACAGATAGGTGTGAATGTTACTTGTATACAGATGGGTGTGAATGTTATTTATATACATATTGGTGTGAATGTTATTTGTATACAGATGAGTGTGATTGTTATTCGTATACAGATGGGTGTGAATGTTACTTGTATACAGATGGGTTTGAATGTTATTTGTATACAGATGGGTGTGAATGTTACTTGTATACAGATGGGGGTGAATGTTATTTGTAGACAGATGGATGTGAATGTTACTTGTATACAGATGGGTTTGAATGTTACTTGCATACAGATGGCTGTGAATGTTACTTGTATACAGATGGGTGTGAATGTTATTTGTATACAGATGGGCGTGAATGATATTTGTATAGAGATGGGCGTGAATGTTATTTGTAGACGGATGGGTGTGAATGTTATATGTATGAAGATAGGTGTAAATGTTACTTGTGTACAGATGGGTGTGAATGTTATTTGTATACAGATGGGGGTGAATGTTATATGTATACAGATGGGGGTGAATGTTATTTGTATACAGACGGGGGTGAATGTTATTTGTATACTGATAGGTGTGAATGTTATATGTATACAGATGGGTGTGAATGTTACTTGTATACAGACGGGGGTGAATGTTATTTGTATACTGATGGGTGTGAATGTTATATGTATGCAGATAGGTGTAAATGTTACTTGTATACAGATGGGTGTAAATGTTACTTGTATACAGATGGGTGTGAATGTTACTTGTATACAGATGGGTGTTAATGTTATTTGTATACAGATGGGTGTGAATGTTACTTGTATACAGATAGGTGTAAATGTTACTTGTATACAGATGGGTGTGAATGTTATTTGTATACAGATGGGTGTGAATGTTACTTGTATACAGATAGGTGTAAATGTTACTTGTATACAGATGGGTGTGAATCTTAGTTGTATACAGATGGGTGTGAATGTTATTTGTATACAGATGTCTGTGAATGTTACTTGTATACAGATGGGTGTGAATATTGCTTGTATACAGATGGGTTTGAATGTTACTTGTATACAGATGTCTGTGAATGTTATTTGTATACAGATGTATGTGAATATTACTTGTATACAGATGTGTGTGAATGTTACTTGTATACAGATGTGTGTGAATGTTACTTGTATACAGATGTGTGTGAATGTTACTTGTATACAGATGGGTGTGAATGTTACTTGTATACAGATGGGTGTTAATGTTATTTGTATACAGATGAGTGTGAATGTTACTTGTATACAGATGGGTGTGAATATTGCTTGTATACAGATGGGTTTGAATGTTACTTGTATACAGATGGGTGTGAATGTTATTTGTATACAGATGTCTGTGAATGTTATTTGTATACAGATGTATGTGAATATTACTTGTATACAGATGTGTGTGAATGTTACTTGTATACAGATGTGTGTGAATGTTACTTGTATACAGATGTGTGTCAATGTTACTTGTATACAGATGGGTGTGAATGTTACTTGTATACAGATGGGTGTGAATGTTACTTGTATACAGATAGGTGTGAATGTTATTTGTATGCAGATGGGTGTGAATGTTATTTGCATACAGATGGGTGTGAATGTTATTTGTATACAGATAGGTGTGAATGTTATATATATATATTGATAGGTGTGAATGTTATTTGCATACAGATATGTGTGAATGTTATATGTATACAGATAGGTGTGAATGTTATTTGTATACAGATGGGTGTGAATGTTATTTGTATACAGATAGGTGTGAATGTTATTTGTATACAGATGGGTTTGAATGTTACTTGTATACAGATAGGTGTGAATGTTATTTGTATACAGATGTCTGTGAATTTTATTTGTATACAGATGGGTGTGAATGTTATTTGTAGACAGATGGGTGTGAATGTTTCTTGTATACAGATGGGTGTGAATGTTATTTGTATACAGATGGGTGTGAATGCTGCTTGTATACAGATGGGTGTGAATGTTATTTGTATACAGATGTCTGTGAATTGTTACTTGTATACAGATTTCTGTGAATGTTACTTGTATACAGATGCCTGTGAATGTTATTTGTATACAGATGGGTGTGAATGTTATTTGTATACAGATGGGTGTGAATGTTACTTGTATACAGATGGGTGTGAATGCTACTTGTATACAGGTTGTGAATGTTATTTGTATACAGATGGGTGTGAATGTTACTTGTATACAGACGGGTGTGAATGTTACTTGTATACAGATGTCTGTGAATGTTACTTGTATACAGATTTCTGTGAATGTTACTTGTATACAGATGGGTGTGAATGTTACTTGTATACAGATGTCTGTGAATGTTATTTGTATACAGATGTCTGTGAATATTACTTGTATACTGATGTGTGTGAATTTTACTTGTATACAGATGCGTGTGAATGTTACTTGTATGCAGATGTCTGTGAATGTTACTTGTATACAGATGAGTGTGAATGTTACTTGTATACAGATGGGTTTGAATGTTACTTGTATACAGATGGGTTTGAATGTTATTTGTATACAGATGTCTGTGAATGTTATTTGTATACAGATGGGTGTGAATGTTACTTGTATACAGATGGGTGTTAATGTTACTTGTATACAGATGGGTGTGAATGTTACTTGTATACAGATGTGTGTGAATGTTACTTGTATACAGATGGGTGTGAATGTTACTTGTATACAGATGGGTTTGACTGTTACTTGTATACAGATGGGTTTGAATGTTACTTGTATACAGATGGGTGTGAATGTTACTTGTATACAGATGTGTGTGAATGTTACTTGTATACAGATGTGTGTGAATGTTACTTGTATACAGATGGGTTTGAATGTTATTTGTATACAGATGGGTTTGACTGTTACTTGTATACAGATGGGTTTGAATGTTACTTGTATACAGATGGGTTTGAATGTTATTTGTATACAGATGGGTTTGACTGTTACTTGTATACAGATGGGTTTGACTGTTACTTGTATACAGATGTGTGTGAATGTTACTTGTATACAGATGGGTTTGAATGTTACTTGCATATAGATGTGTGTGAATGTTACTTGTATACAGATGGGTTTGAATGTTACTTGTATACAGATGGGTTTGAATGTTACTTGTATACAGATGTGTGTGAATGTTACTTGTATACAGATAGGTTTGACTGTTACTTGTATACAGATGGGTTTGAATGTTACTTGTATACAGATGGGTTTGAATGTTACTTGTATACAGATGGGTTTGAATGTTACTTGTATACAGATGGGTTTGACTGTTACTTGTATACAGATGGGTTTGACTGTTACTTGTATACAGATGGGTTTGACTGTTACTTGTATACAGATGGGTGTGAATGTTACTTGTATACAGATGGGTTTGAATGTTACTTGTATACAGATGGGTGTGAATGTTACTTGTATACAGATAGGTGTGAATGCCATTTGTATTGAGATAGGTGTGAATGTTACTTGTATACAGATGGGTGTGAATGTTTTATACAGATATCAGTGAATGTTACTTGTATACAGATGGGTGTGAATGTTACTTGCATATAGATGTGTGTGAATGTTACTTGTATACAGATGGGTGTGAATGTTACTTGTATACAGATGGGTGTGAATGTTACTTGTATACAGATGTCTGTGAATGTTATTTGTATACAGATGGGTGTGAATGTTACTTGTATACAGATGTCTGTGAATGTTATTTGTATACAGATGGGTGTGAATGTTACTTGTATACAGATGTCTGTGAATGTTATTTGTATACAGATGGGTGTGAATGTTACTTGTATACAGATGGGTGTGAATGTTATTTGTATACAGATGGGTGTGAATATTATTTGTATACAGATGGGTGTGAATGTTACTTGTATACAGATGTCTGTGAATGTTACTTGTATACAGATGGGTGTGAATGTTACTTGTATACAGATGGGTGTGAATGTTACTTATATACAGATGGGTGTGAATGTTACTTGTATATAGATGTGTGTGAATGTTACTTGTATACAGATGGGTGTGAATGTTACTTGTATACAGATGTGTGTGAATATTACTTGAATACAGATGGGTATTAATGTTACTTGTTTACAGATGTGTGTGAATGTTACCTGTATACAAATGGGTGTGAATGTTACTTGTATACAAATGGGTGTGAATGTTACTTGTATACAGATGTGTGTGAATGTTTTTTGTATACAGATGTGTGTGAATGTTACTTGTATACAAATGGGTTTGAATGTTACTTGTATACAGATGGGTGTGAATGTTACTTGTATCCAAATGGGTGTGAATGTTATTTGTATACAGATGGGTGAAAATGTTACTTGTATACAGATGGGTGTGAATGTTATTTGTATACAGATGGGTATGAATGTTATTTGTATACAGATGGGTGTGAATGTTACTTGTATACAGATGGGTGTGAATGTTATTTGTATACAGATGGGTGTGAATGTTATTTGTATACAGATGGGTGAAAATGTTACTTGTATACAGATGGGTGTGAATGTTATTTGTATACAGATGGGTATGAATGTTATTTGTATACAGATGGGTGTGAATGTTACTTGTATACAGATGGGTGTGAATGTTATTTGTATACAGATGGGTGTGAATGTTATTTGTATACAGATGGGTGTGAATGTTATTTGTATATGGATGGGTGTGAATGTTATTTGTATACAGATGGGTATGAATGTTATTTGTATACAGATGGGTGTGAATGTTATTTATATACAGATGGGTGTGAATGTTATTTGTATACTGATGAGTGTGAATGTTATTTGTATACAGATGGGTTTGAATGTTATTTGTATACAGATGGGTTTGAATGTTATTTGTATACAGATGGGTGAGAATGTTATTTGTATACAGATGGGTTTGAATGTTATTTGTATACTGATGGGTGTGAATGTTATTTGTATACAGATGGGTGTGAATGTTATTTGTATACAGATGGGTGTTAATGTTATTTGTATACAGATGGGTTTGAATGTTATTTGTATACAGATGGGTTTGAATGTTACTTGTATACAGATGGGTGTGAATGTTACTTGTATACAGATGGGTTTGAATGTTACTTCTATACAGATGGGTGTGAATGTTACTCGTATACAGATGGGTGTGAATGTTATTTATATAGAGATGGGTTTGAATGTTACTTGTATACAGGTGGGTTTGATTGTTACATGTATACAGATGGGTTTGACTGTTACTTGTATACAGATTTGCTTGAATGCTACTTGTATACAGATAGGTGTGAATGTTATTTGCATACAGATGGGTGTGAATGTTACTTATATAGAGATAGGTTTGACTGTTACTTGTATACAGATGGGTGTGAATGTTACTTGTATACCGATTTGTGTGAATTGTACTTGTATACAGATGTGTGTGAATGTTACTTGTATACAGATGGGTGTGAATGTTATTTGTATATAGATGTGTGTGAATGTTACTTGTATATAGATGTCGGTGTGTGAATGTTACTTGTATATAGATGTCTGTGAATGTTACTTGTATATAGATGTGTGTGAATGTTACTTGTATAGAGATGGGTGTGAATGTTACTTGTATACAGATGGGTGTGAATGTTACTTGTATACAGATGGGTGTGAATGTTATTTGTATACAGATGTCTGTGAATGTTACTTGTATACAGATGGGTGTGAATGTTACTTGTATACAGATGGGTGTGAATGTTATTTGTATACAGATGGGTGTGAATGTTACTTGTATACAGATGTCTGTGAATGTTATTTGTATACAGATGGGTGTGAATGTTACTTGTATACAGATGGGTGTGAATGTTATTTGTATACAGATGGGTGTGAATGTTACTTGTATACAGATGGGTGTGAATGTTATTTGTATACAGATGTGTGTGAATGTTACTTGTATACAGATGGGTGTGAATGTTACTTGTATACAGATGGGTGTGAATGTTATTTGTATACAGATGGGTGTGAATGTTATTTGTATAGAGATGGGTGAGAATGTTACTTGTATACAGATGGGTGTGAATGTTATTTGTATACAGATGGGTGTGAATGTTATTTGTATACAGATGGGTGTGAATGTTATTTGTATATAGATGGGTGTGAATGTTATTTGTATACAGATAGGTGAGAATGTTATTTGTATACAGATGGGTGTGAATGTTATTTATATACAGATGGGTGTGAATGTTATTTGTATACTGATGGGTGAGAATGTTATTTGTATACAGATGGGTGTGAATGTTATTTGTATACAGATAGGTGAGAATGTTATTTGTATACAGATGGGTGTGAATGTTATTTATATACAGATGGGTGTGAATGTTATTTGTATACTGATGGGTGTGAATGTTATTTGTATACAGATGGGTGAGAATGTTATTTGTATACAGATGGGTGTGAATGTTATTTGTATACAGATGGGTGTGAATGTTATTTGTATACAGATGGGTTTGAATGTTATTTGTATACAGATGGGTGTGAATGTTATTTGTATACAGATGGGTGTGAATATTATTTGTATACAGATGGGTGAGAATGTTATTTGTATACAGATGGGTGTGAATGTTATTTGTATATAGATGGGTGTGAATGTTATTTGTATACAGACTGCGTTCAGGCTGCGAGACGAAAATGGGTATATAAATTGTTCGCTCGATAGCTAGCTACGTAGACAACACACACACACACACACACACACACACACACACACACACACACACACACACTCACACACAAGAAAAAGGAATAGAAAGGAAATATATTAGAGTTCGAGTACTGTCCAATCAACCTTCAGTATCTGGATCAGATTAAAATAGTGACAAGGTTATCAAGAAGTTTAACACGACGAGAAACAGAAGGTATTTTTTCTTGCTTAGTCTGAAAATCAAAGGTCTGAATTTTGTAAAATAATTATTATTAATTAATAGCATTTCGGTAGTTGTGTGCTTATACAGATAAAACACAATTATGGAGAAGTTGGCAATAAGTGTTTCAGTAATACTGAATGAGGCGTTGAGGGGGTGGACTGCAGAGACCGTTGTGTTAACTCTGAGAAAGGCTGGGGTTTTGTTGTTTTTGATTTGATTTTTTTTTTTTGCGTCATACGTCCTTTAGTGTGGGCGCCTCCCATGCCGGGCTCTTAAAGCTGCATACCTCTCTCCTGATCGATTTGGATGCCACTGGTCCACGGGTACAGACAGGCTAAAATGGGGCTGATTAGCCTCACTCTCTCAGCCTTCCACTCTGGGGATGAAGGGTTTTTCCTCTGGTGCTAGTGGCAGCAGCGAATGTTACTGTTGACTCTGAAATTTGAGGTTACTAGATACAGTGTTACTAGAGATCACTTTAACTGGAAAATTATAAGTTACTTTGTCGAGATCAGTAAAAAGGAAAAAAAAAAAAAAAAACCACGGCCTCATTTGAGAATTTTCAGTTTTAGGCGGATGTTATAATCAAAGCTTTAGAAATAGCTCTCAGATTTCACGTCAAAATACGAAACATATGCGCTATCTGACGTTTTTATAAAAATTAATCGACTGCAACAGCTGCATACAGAGAGTCTGGCATTTGGTGGATGGGATATGTTGTCAAGACTAACAAATTGTTCTTTACTATTATATTTATTTATTTATTATTTTAAAACCGACACTTGTCACGGAGCCAGAACAAATCTGGTAAGAAGGAACTTTGATGCTGGATAAGAAAGGATCGTCGCTTTGGGTTTGAATGTGAAAAATATCCCATATCTAAGTGCAGTTTATTAGTATCTGATTGCATCCATTTTTTATAATTAAATGTTAGAATGACAAGGTTTATACTTTTAAAAATGAATGACTCCATTATAGGGTAAATATAAATATAAAAAAGTACATTTCTGAGGTAGTTACTTTCCTGCGTTCAGTAATCATCTTTAGCACCGCTAGGCAAACTAGGCGGTCGCCTAGGGCGGCAAAATTTTGAGGGGGGGGGGTGGGGGGTGGGCGGCAAAAAAATAAAAAATGAATGAATGAAAAAAGGTAGAGAAATAGCGTAAACTAGAAGATAAAAAGTGTCTAAAAATAGAGAGAGAAAGAAAGATGCAGAATTTTTATTCATACTAATGCACAATATTCACTTTCAAAAGTTAATTGGGGTGTGGGGCATGCAGGGCTGAAGATTCGCCTAGGGGGCCAAATACCCTTGCGCCGGCCCTGGTCTTTAGCCCTCTATTTTCACTGAATAACGTATTTACAAACAGATTGGGGTCTAGCTGGTGAAATGACTTTCCTCATTCTCTGTATCATCGGCATTGAAATCCTCGTACGTCAGATACATTTTTAATGATACATTGTACCTATTGATCAGCTAACGATCGATATTTCATGTATAAAACCAACAGCATATGTAGCATAATATTTGCACATTGTTGTAATGAAAACGCAGTTATAAAACAATAAATACAAGTCTTCTATATCTCCGAAAACTGCTAAAGTTTAGTTTGAATTGCTCTCTCTCTCTCTCTCTCTCTCTCTCTCTCTCTCTCTCTCTCTCTCTCTCTCTCTCTCTCATGGCGAGCATGGAAATTGGCTACAAATCACAAAATAATCCCGAAACCCCCCCCCAAAAAAAACAGCCAATATTACGACGTGGTTACCAAACAGTACTCAATTTTCACAGCCAAAACTCTAAGTAAAGAATTAATTGTTACGAAAAGTATAAAAAAAGATGAATATTTTAGACATTCAGTGTGACTATTACTATTCAGTGTGACTATTACCATTCCGTGTGACTATTACCGTTCAATGTGTCTGTAAATTTTTACAATCTTTTGTACACACAGTGATATTTCTTTAGACTTAATTTGGAATGTATACCACACATCTTCAATATGATTATTTGCCCATGTGTTAGTATGTCAACAAAAACTCCAGCTTTTAAATAAAAATTGCAGAGACAAATTTGTAAAGTCATTAATTCATTAGTGTTCAGATAATACACAAAGGAAAGTATTTTGTCCCTAAATGTGTCCATTTTCCTTTAATGGAATAATTTTGCACTCTTACGCCTTTATGTCACACCGCCATTGAACTTGCGAGGCCAATATGAAGAACACCGCGAGACATTGAACTTGCGAGGCCAATATGATGAACACCGCTAGACATTCAACGTGCGAAGCCAATATGATGAACACCGCGAGACATTACACTTGCGAGGTCCATATGAAGAACACAAAGAGACATTCAACTTGCGAGGCCAATATGATGAACACCGCGAGACATTGTGACGTTATCTCATGGTGCTTGTATTTATTACGTCACGTGGCAGTGAGAATGAGAAAAACCTCTATATTTCCAGTTTGTCTTGAAGTATCAATTGGTAATAAAACTCTTTATTGGGCAGATTAATGGTTAGTTTTAGGGTTTCGTTAATTTACAGTCAGCCTGTCTAGTGCCGTGAATACTGCCACTACTAGTTTTAGGGTTTCGTTAATTTACAGTCATCCTGTCTAGTGCCGTGAATACTGCCACTACTAGTTTTAGGGTTTCGTTAATTTGCAGTCAGCCTGTCTAATTCCGTGGATACTGCCACCAGTAGTTTTAGGGTTTCGTTAATTTACAGTCATCCTGTCTAGTGCCGTGAATACTGCCACTATTAGTTTTAGGGTTTCGTTAATTTACAGTCATCCTGTCTAGTGCCGTGAATACTGCCACTACTAGTTTTAGGGTTTCGTTAATTTACAGTCAGCCTGTCTAGTGCCGTGAATACTGCCACCACTAGTTTTAGGGTTTTGTTAATTTACAGTCAGCCTGTCTAGTGCCGTGAATACTGCCACTACTAGTTTTAGGGTTTCGTTAATTTACAGTCAGCCTGTCTAGTGCCGTGGATACTGCCACCAGTAGCTTTAGGGTTTCGTTAATTTACAGTCAGCCTGTCTAGTGCCGTGGATACTGCCACCACTAGTTTTAGGGTTTCGTTAATTTACAGTCATCCTTTCTTGTGCCGTGAATACTGCCACCAGCAGTTTTAGGGTTTCTTTTCATTTACAGTCAGCATGTCTAGTGCCGTGAATACTGTCACCACTAATTTTAGAGTTTCGTTAATTTACAGTCTAGTGCCACTGATACTACCACCGCTAATTTTAAATTTTTGTTAATTTAAAGTCAAACTGTCTAGTGCCATCGATACTGCCACCACATTTCTTTCTTCTTGCTATCCAACTTTTCTTTTCATTCAGTTTGGTTTGTACATGTCGTGAGTATACAATATTTCTTGTCATTCAATCATTTTTTTTTTCTTCTTCTGTTTTTCGTTAATTTAATTATTCGCTTACATTTCCCTAATATTTACTTGTTTGCTTGTTTGTTTGCTTTTTTTTTTCTTTTTCTTCTCCTACGTGTTTCATTATACGCTACTCCGTCAGCTCTTGTATGTTCATCGACAGTGAGTCGGAAGTTCATTTATCAAGAAATTTAACAAAAGAAATAATTGTTAAACGTCTGTCGTTGCGTAAATCTTTTGTAAACCATGCATAAAAAACTTGAATACGTAATACTTTAGCTACAGCTCCAGTTCTCATTTTACGATTTTGCAACTTTGCTGGAGAATTTGTATATTATAGGTACTTTAAATGAAGTAAAGAGTATTTTTAAAAAAATTTAATTATATTCCACAAAAAGATATGCTTCTCAAAGTTAGAAAGCTAACGTGAGATTTATAAATATGAAACAAAGTTGATAGTTGGAACCATGGAGTCTTCACTTAGTGAATCCGAAGCAAGCATGTTTCTGTCAAGCAGCATTCTGAGTCCAAAATGGTTACAATAGAAGTTTGTTTTTTTCTTCAACAAATTGCGGAATTTTTCTGCCTGTGAATTTGAGGTGGAAATTAATTTCTACAGATTTATCATGATATTTGACATAACGTAAACTGTTCAAAAGTTTACTTGACTCTCTATTTGAAGCAGACAAACATACTTTATTCCATGCCATTGATATCGTTCTATTAAGTATAAAAACATGCCTTATTCCATGCCATTGATATCGTTCTATTAAGTATAAAAACATGCCTTATTCCATGCCATTGATATCGTTCTATTAAGTATAAAAACATGCCTTATTCCATCCCATTGATATCGTCCTATTAAATACAAAAACATGCCTTATTCCTTGCCATTGATATCGTTCTATTAAGTATAAAAAAACATACTTTATTCCATGCCATTTATATCGTTTTCGTAAGTGTCAAACAAACTTTATTCCATGCCATTGATATAGTTCTATTAAGTATAAAATATTTATTCCATGCCATTGATATCGTTCTGTTAAGTATAAAAAACATGCTTTATTCCATGCCATTGATATCGTACTATTAAGTATAAAACATACTTTATTCCATGCCATTGATATCGTTCTATTAAGTATAAAAACATACTTTATTCCATGCCATAGACATATTTCCTACGTATGTGTATCACTAAATAAGTAGTAAAAAATGAAGTGGTAGATGACACAAAGATCCTCTTTGAAGAAATGTGACTAAATGAGTCTCCATACTCACTCTTGTGCCCTGGGTGGTGAAACCAAACTGCTCTCCAGTGATGTAGGTAAACAACGCTACTGCCAGCACAGAATTATGACCCTGGGGTCAGCTTCGTTTTTATTTGTCTTTTGAGTCATTTTGGGGTTGACATTTGACTAAAGATAATGAAAAGTTAACAATAAGAGTGCCAGAGTTGTTGGCTAATGGCTTGCAATTTTTATATTTTCCCTTAAATTTCGCGAATGTCTTTTAAAAATGTGGAAAAAAATAAGTGCAGGTGTTTCTGCAAGAATGTTGAAGATATCAACTTGTGGTGGTAGTCCTATTTCGAGAGAATTGTGAACTACACGTGAATTATATATATTTTCTAACATACTTCATGGCAATTTCGTCATATTTAGCAAAATAAAATTAAGTGGTGAGGGCTTTCTAGATTGATAGTTACACTCCATTCTATACTATTTTCCCCATAGGAACCCTACCGCTTCTATTAAAAGTACCCAATCAGAATTGTTGAAACGAGAGCGTGCTTTCAAATTAGTGCAATGTTACGAACTTATTTTGGTCGATTGGACAAACAAACCAGTCGTTACATCGAAGTTTAACTTTGTTGTGATTCGAGTGGTTAATTACAGGTGCGGAAAAATCTCGAGAAGGAGTTTTAACGGAAAACGTGTAATATATAATTAGAATGTGAGGGAAATTGTGACTTGAATGATCCATGATCGCCTTCAACGCCCGAAAGGCTGGGTAGGTGGGGGTAGATGGGTGGCGGGTGTACTTACACCACCATATGTGGAGGCTAAGTGCCCTGTCGGGTTAGAAATTGGGGGTCTTTCGTAACTCATCGATCAGAAAAGAACGGGTCTTTTTGGCACTGACCAAGCCTCCAAATTAAAACCTTATAGACCTGCAAGAACAAAACACGACTCTTTTGGGTTCAGTGCCGGTGTCCGTCGTGCGTGCCAGATAGTTCCGGGGGGGGGGGGTCTATACATTGGTTCAGGTTAAAACTTTGGAGTCTTCTGGGACAGGCACTATTGAAATAAGGATGTGTTTTGGGATAGGCTATATTATAAGGGGGGTCTTTACCGAGGCAAATACCCCTCTCCCTCCCCACCGCCTCTGGGCTTCAACGTGCAAAGGAATCATTATGATTGAGTTGCGTTTATTCTGGTCATCGCTTGTTGGATTGTAAAAGTGGTTATTATGCTGATTGCCTGGACAAAGAAGCATTGTCCCAGAATGTGTGTGTGTGTGTGTGTGTGTGTGTGTGTGTGATTCCGGAGTGACTCGCGGTGTATTTAAAGGAGAGTTAATTACTGGGTCACTGAGTGTGTCTACTATGCATGAATGCTAATATTTAGGGTATCTGGTTGGTACATTCAGGCAAGACAATGGTGCCATAATTCGCAGAGCCAGGTTCGATTCCCAGTAGGAGACGAAGTACAACTCTCGAACCTGCATGATAATATTCTTTTTCTGTGTAAAATTCACTTCATAAATGACGCATCCCTCTGTGAGATCCAGAGATAGGAATTTTTGCTCTGTTTGATGTATATTGGTAACTTACAATAATAACTTCTATATACCTTGATTTATCTCAGAGGAATCCGGAGTGTCTGTTTATTTAGAGGAGAGTTTATTACTGGGTCACCTTGCGAGTGCGTCTGTTACGCAAAACTCTTATTATCACGACTAAGTTCCATCATTTTCTGGGGACGCACGCGAAGTCGAGAGATTATATGTACTGGTGCCTGCATACAAGGCGATGGGTGCCGCAACCCGCGGACTAGTTCCCATTAGGGGGACGAATTATAACTATCTAACCTGTATATAATATTATTTCTCCGTGTGTGTGTATATATATATATATATATATATATATATATATATAGAGAGAGAGAGAGAGAGAGAGAGAGAGAGAGAGAGAGAGAGAGAGAGAGAGAGAGAGAGAGAGGGTGGGGGGAGAGATGCCCTTGAGGTCTCTGTACTTGAACGTCGACAAAAAAGAAGTTTTCTTTGAATAATGCTACGAATCAGTGATACAACCCTGGTAAATCCCTTATGCATAATGCATAACTTCAGAGGAGAACTAAACACTTTTTTGTAAACTCTAAATTCTAACTTCCATGCAGTTTTTTATAATATGTTTTGGTGCTTTTTACGTAATGAAAAACTTAAATCAGTCTTGTGATCATTGGACATTTTGTACAGAAATCGTATTATCAATCCAAAAATGGGGAGGGGTTATACTTCTTCAAAATCTTTATCAAGTTTAATTTGATCTTATGGAACTGTATGCTATACGAGTGGTATTTGGAAAGTTCACAATATTTTGTTATAACTTTTTTGTTTCTCTGAACCTGCCAATAAATGTAATGCCAAACGATAGATAAAGTAACGTTCTGTAAAACAATTTTCAGCTGCACGTGCAGTAAGCTGGACACCTGCAGATATATGCGTGTGACGCAACGTAGGTAAATGACAGTGACGTAAAAACGTCGGAGAAGGAGAACAATTCTGCTACCCTGCAAAAAGCATACTTTAAAATCCGGGTGCTCTTCGGGTACTCTCAGACTGATATCAAGGCCGACTTGGATAAAGTTTGTAGATGTAATTCTCTGTCATATGGTACAATTTTGAGGTGGTTTCATTGTTTGAAAGATGGTCGTGAATCTATTGAAGATGGCCCACGTTCTGGAAGACCGTTGCCTGCGATTGATGAGCGGTAGTGGCTGCTGTGAAGGGAGCAATTGATGAGGATGCTCGATACACAATGGAAAATATTTATTTATCACCGGCATTAATTTGTCAGCTGTTTTAAGATATTGAAGAATCATTTGAAGCTCAAAAGGGTTTTTGAAAGATGGGTCCCGCAGCTATTGTCGGCTGATCAAAAATAGACTCGGATTTAAATGGCCAAACAGTACCTCGCCAAAGATAAAAAGAATGACCAGAGACATTTGAATGCAATTGTCACAGATGATGAAACATGGATTTACTTTTTTGAACCCGACTCAAGTGAAAATAATATAAGTTTGGATCGGATAAAAACGAGCAGAAACCACAAATCAGTTGACGTAGTCAGACTGTCAAGAGATTTTTATACTCATTATTTTTCGATGAGAAAAGCCCGGTCGTCCAGGTTTTTTGTGCCTGACTCTCCTAGTGTGACTGGACGTTTTATATGCCTCCAAAGTGTTGCAAAAAGATGTGGAATACTACCGAACCACCCACAGCGCACCGGTACCCGAGGTATCCATCTACTCCATGACAATGCACCGGCGCATAAATCTGCCGCCGTGACTGACTTCCCGAAGGAACACAGCATCAAAACTTTGCCACATCCTCCATACAGCCCTGATTTAGCTGGAAGCGATTTTTGGCTGAATCCCGGTATCTTATATTCACTGAGAGGCAGACGATTTGAAAGTCGCCATGCGGCTGGGAGTTCAGTTTTCCAGTGTATAAACAATATACCAAAAATTGAATACAGCATGGCATTTAATAATTGGATAATCAGATTGAGAAAGTGTGTAGGGGTGCATGGAGAGTACTTTGAGGGGATGCACTGACGTCCTATTCTTTAATAAAGAACTTTGTTGTACTGCGCACTAATATTCAGAACTTTTGAAATACCCCTGGTATTACTGTAAAGCTTTATGAAGTGGTTTGTAAGGGACCGACCATTTAATATTTGGGGGACGGGGGGTGGGATTTCCTTTTGAGCTGGGATATGTTTTTTTTCTTTTGCCTCAAGAAAATTTTATTTCAACTAATATAATGGATATAACAGAGTTTCCTTGCTATAAGTCTATAGATCAGAGCAAGAATATTTTTTCAAGCTATTTGACAGCCGGGGTTTTTTTTTAATTCCCAGGCTCCCCCAGCCACCCACCCGAAAATTAAATGGTCGGACCCTAAGGTGTCTGGTTCTGTTTCTTAAGACTTTTCTTACAAGCAAAATTTCTGGAACAGGGAACCAAAAGATCCGTAGTACATATACGCCATCTCTGGGAGTAATGTGTGGTGTTGAACCATTGTTGATAAACGTTTACTCTGCCAACCACATTGCACGAGACCTCTGAACATTGCTGTACGCTTGACGAGTTCGCTTGACCTTCAAGTAGACTAGTAGAGAATACTATTTACTAAATTTGTGTACGAATTGTATTAGTTTGATACTGTTAAACGACATGATGTCGAAGAGATTGTAAAAAAAGTTATTAAATGATTCTGACAATAAATTAAAAATGGACTTTTTATATTTAATTTATTTATGTACATTCATTTTCTCAGTATTAAATGCAATTCTTTGTAGTGTCTCAGATTTTCATTAAATTTGATTGATAATTCGAACCAAACCTACCGCCCACTTATATCTCATATCTTGTTAGTCTAAATGACAAAACTATAGAATAACAATCTGGCCTTGAATTAATAAATCTTTCGAGACTGAGACAAAGAATTTATTTGAAGCTTCGAGATGTAATATCTTCAAAGCTATTGAAGATACATTCTTTAAATTTTCGGTGTAACTTACTTTTCGGCTGCAAATAATGTCTGGGAATTTGAAAGGCTTAGGTTTGGATGAAACTTTGATTTCTGCCCATTGAGGCCTGAGAAAAATTCTGAGTTTTTTACTCGAAAAGTTGTATGAAATTGAAGTCAGATTTGTCAGTAAGTACATCAAATATGAGATGGAGTGTCAGTAAGTACATCAAATATGAGGTGGAGTGTCAGTGTACATTAAAAATGAGGTGGTATGTAGAGTGAGGTCAGTAAGTACATCCAGTGTGAGTTATAGTGTCATCAAGCACATTAAATGTGAAGTGTAGAGTGAGGTCAGTTAAGTACATCCAATGTGAGGTGGAGTGTGGAGTGAGGTCAGTAAGTACATCGAATGTGAGTTGGAGTGTCAGCAAGCACATCAAAAGTGAAGTGGAGTGTAGAGTCAGATCAGTAAGTAAATCCAATGTGAGGTGTAGTGTTGAGTGAGATCAGTAAGTACATCAAATTTGAGGTGGAGTGTGGAGTGAGGTCGGTAAGTACATCCAATGTGTGGTGGAGTGTCAGTAAGTACATCAAATGTGAGCTGAAGTGTCAGTAAGTACATCAAATGCGAGCTGGAGTGTGGAGTAAAGTTAGTAAGTACATCGAATGTGAGCTGAAGTGTCAGTAAGTACATCAAATGCGAGCTGGAGTGTGGAGTAAAGTTAGTAAGTACATCAAATGTGAGGTGGAGTGTAGAGTGAGATCAGTAAGTACATCAAATGTGAGGTGGAGTGTCAGCAAGCACATCAAATATGAAGTAGAGTGTAGAGTGAGGTCAGTAAGTACATCAAATGTGAGGTGGAGTGTAGAGTGAGATCAGTAAGTACATCGAATGTGAGGTGGAGTGTCAGCAAGCACATCAAATATGAAGTAGAGTGTAGAGTGAGATCAGTAAGTACATCAAATGTGTGAGGTGGAGTGTCAGCAAGCACATCAAATATGAAGTAGAGTGTAGAGTGAGGTCAGTAAGTACATCCAATATGAGGTGGAGTGTAAGTAAGTACATTAAATGTGAGCTGAAGTGTCAGTAAGTACATCAAATGCGAGCTGGAGTATGGAGTAAAGTTAATAAGTACATCAAATGTGAGCTGAAGTGTCAGTAAGTACGTCAGATTCGAGCTTTAGTGTGGAGTGAGGTCAGTAAGTACATTAGATGTGAGCTGGAGTGTCAGCAAGCACATCAAATATGAGGTGGAGTGTAGAGTGATGTCAGTAAGTATATCCAATGTGAGGTGCAGTGTCAGTAAGTACATCAAATATGAGGTGGAGTGTCAGTAGGTACATCAAATATGAGGTGGAGTGTAGAGTGATGTCAGTAAGTATATCCAATATGAGGTGCAGTGTCAGTAAGTACATCAAATATGAGGTGGAGTGTCAGTAAGTACATCAAATATGAAGTGGAGTGTCAGTAAGTACATCAAATATGAGGTGGAGTGTCAGTAAGTACATCAAATATGAAGTGGAGTGTCAGTAAGTACATCGAATATGAGGTGGAGTGTCAGTAAGTACATCAAATATGAGGTGGAGTGTCAGTGGAGTGTCAGTAAGTACATCAAATATGAGGTGGAGTGTCAGTAAGTACATCAAATATCAGGTGGAGTGTGGGCATGAAAATACCTTAATTATTTAGATATATTGAGGCCAGACGTGTCAGTAAGTACATCAACTGTTAGGTGGAGTGTGGAAGTACATACAATGTGAGTTGGAGTGTGGACCAGATATGTCAGTAAGTACATGAAATGTGAGGTAGGCATAAAAATACCTTAATAACTGATATATGTCAGTAAGTACATCAAATGTAAGGTGGAATGTGGGCGTCAAAAAACACCCTAATTACTGTAATATATTTGCAATTTTTGATGATCATTTTGACATGTTCTGTGAATGTTTCTATTTAAATATGAAATTAAACTTAAACTAGTCTCCGCTGGTATAGAAGAAAAGGAAAAATTACAACAGACGTGGAATTGTGAAATTATTGTTCATCCAAGAGAAACAAAGTAACCTATACATATTTATTTACATACAAAGCACATCCTGAAAACCACAATGAATTTAATATCTCAATGAACGAAAAACATACAAACAAAACCAATTTAACACAACTGGCAAAGGTTTCTATCACAAACAGGTAATAAAAGCATGTAATATACAATAGAATAGCCTTAAACTACGCGGAAACTCTTTTACTTCTAGAACTGAAGATAAGCAGTGTTCTTACAGTTGAAACCAAAACATTACAATATATGGATGGTAAACGATTGTGTAATTGTTATTTGCTAGTTTATAATTTTACGGATTTTACAAAAATTATTCCTGGACCTTACCTTCTCTTTTTATAAGTATAACTCAAATTACACATGGCATTCTAGCATTTTTACGAAAGTAATATAGTATGTAACAGGTCTAACGTCAAAATAGAATTATCTCAATCTATAATAATCATTCAAATAGTGTGTGTGTGTGTGTGTGTGTGTGTGTGTGTGTGTGTGTGTGTGTGTGTGTGTGTGTGTGTGTGTGTGTGTGTAGGGGGTATTCTGATTGCATACGTCAGAAGTTTCGCTCATGATCAAAGCCTTTTGAAACAAGAAAAAAGCATTTTAGGGATACCATGGTACACTCGCAACATCAGGCATTAGTTCCCTTTGTGGCATTAAAATCCACAATAAACTGTCCGAAACTTTGGAACCAATTTGACGTCATAACGCTGTGTAACGCAGAGCTACATGGAATTAGGTTTCTGACAATTTTTGCATATTTTCTTAAATGCAAATCGCAGATACCAGCCATAGCTGGCATGCATGGGTTATATCTATTTTCGCTGTTTTACAAAGAGGAAGTCAGAACAGTCGTAAAGGTAAGTGTAGTACAAAATCAGACTTAAATATTCAAACCAATGTAAGCCAGCTGTGTTTCCTAGACTTTGTCTCTGTCATTGGTTTTGCCGCTATTTCATGAGATCAGTTTGAATCGTGTGTGTGGAAGTTTTATAAGCGATATTTTGTAAAGCAAAAAATTCGTGATAGCTTTCAAAATTAAATTTAAATTTTCAACTGCTATTACAAATGTCAGCTCAGTTTTTACTTATATGCGCATGAAGGAGTACAAATAATTCCACGAAGCTCTGCTGGAGTTTTCTTCTTTAAAGTAACGTAAGCGTTAAGGATTATCGGTATTTTATTATTGATTTCAGTGGGATATCCATGCAATTCCATGGGATGTCCATGCAATTCAATGGGATGTCCATGCAATTCCGCTGGATAGATAATTTAATGGAGTATTACATAATACTATATCTTGTATTTAAAAAAACTTTAACCTGGAAAACCCCGCAAATTAAATATGTCATTTTTTTCTGAGGATGCTTATTAGTGTCTGACACCGGATGTAAGAAAATGGATTCCTGTAGAGTAGCATATCTTATTCATTGCATCGCTCTCGTTTTCAAATTATTAAATAGAGAAACCATTTCCAACAGAACCGGACAGAGAGACAAGTGATCGCCTTTTGAAATGGATCAAAACTTGCTTATTATTCAATGGAACTAACATATAACTCGACTCTTTTGCTCGATGTTGAGAGTTTACTAGAACTGAAACGAATATCCAAACATTCGAATTAGAATACTTTTTGGTGAATATTCGAAGCAAGCAACCAGAGTTCAGAAAAATTTCCGAACTGTTGTCGGACATTCGTTCTATCTGGATCAGTTATAGAAAATCCCGCAAATCATTCCCCACCCAACCCACCCCTGATCATCGTACCTCGGAAAGTTAACTCCAATAAAATTCCGCTTTTGGTCTTATAGTCAATTTTAGTAGTAATTACACAGCTAAGGAATTATCTAAATGCTTAAAATCTGACACTATCCTTTTATTTTCTTAAAAGTCTGTAATGCACATGTCAACTTCGTATCGATAAGATGTACATGTGACAATTGACATGGCGTTGGAACAGAATCATTTTAAGTTGTAGGGGTCGATAGTTTGCTGTTACAATAAAGCTTGCTACTTTCTGTTTTTGCTGTGCATTAGCACAAGGCTATAGTTATCAGCATATATTGCAATTTGTGCAGGGATCATTTCACATTTTCTTTCTTATTGCTTTGATGAAAATGACCTAACTGTTTGTTGGGAATCCCTCTTTACACAGGAAACCAAATAGTCTACTTCCTAATTAAGCTTAGGGAAATCGTTCCCATGTACCTGGCCCTGATAGGGGTTACACTATAATGTCTACTGAAGCCACAAGGCCATTTCACACATATTGCAATGTACATCTTACGTATAAGATGATACCAATAACAGTGTGTGGGTTTCACTTAAAAACAATTATTTATCAAGTCTACATATAAGTTTCTCATGGTTTAGATGAAAATCCCAACGTCCGATTTTGATCTTTTATAGTCAGTCAAAACGTCAGCCCCTGCGGAAATGTCAGGCAAAAATTAAATTAAATTAATTTGGACACACATCCGTGTCATTTTGATTGTGAACAAGACACTTCCCAGGGAAATATTTGACATTGTCCCCGCATTTAATTGAACATGTAATCGAGTTTCTGTCCTTTACCGTCCGTCTTCAGCACTAAGGGAATATTTATGTTTGTACTGAGTTGGAAGATAAACAAGAATAATAACACTCATATTCATTTGATTTTTCGTTTGAATCCTATTTTAATTTTACACAAGACCCCTACAATGTCATTTAACTCGATTTAGATGACTGGGAGTGGTGGGTGTCAATAAATATCAACGTAAACAAAGAAAAAGAGGATGAGTTTTACGCCTTTATTAACATCGATTCCTATTCGAATTCATTTAACGAATATTCGAATAGGAAAATGCGGTGTTCGCTTCAGCTCTAGAGTTTACTATGGTATTTCTAGTCTGGTTTTGTGTTTTCAAAAGGTTTTGCTCATACTCCAAGAATTTAAAACATGGAACCAGAAGACCCATAGAATGAATACACACGCCATATGCAATATTCTGTGTGAGTGAATTCCATCGGTAAAAAAGTCGGACTAGTTTTCTTATGGAACCTATCTACACTTCCACTGCTAAACAGTATCGAATGTATATTCTTGTATCCTACAAAAATGTTTTCAGAAAAAAAGACGCATTCGAGAAATACGACTGTACAAATCAGATAATTACATACTTATGAAGCACTCTCTACATATCATCAAATTCACGATGACATCTTTGGTATCCACTAGTATCAGGGTTTAAAAATATAGGATACAATTCTAGATCCCTGTTCTAATGAACAGCCTATGTTCCTATCCTAATCCTGACTCCAGAAATCAAATAAACTGATAAATTAAAACATCAAGTTTAGTGAATCAGTCTGTTCATTTTAGACTCGAGTTTGACAGTGAATACAGAAAAGGATATTTTTGAACATTGAAAATGTTAAGCTTAAGGTTTGTTCCACTACTTGCGATAACATTGTCAATAAATACAACTTTTCAATGTCAAGTGTATTCATAAATTTTGATCTTTTGCTCGAAATAGAAGAGTATTGACTACCTGAAGTCATGTTTGAGCTCTTATTTAGCTCATCTCACGACACAAAGACAAAATTTTGCAAATTACATTTTTTTTTACAAAATCAGTTTTATAACAAATTCTCTATTTTCATAGATCCTGACTGTTCAGATCTAAAGACTGTGCCGTTCTTCCGGTTTCAAATCCTGATTCACTGGCACTATTATCAGGAGTCTCTCGCATTTCCGGGAGTGTGAACTGAATCTTCAACGTTTGTTCCGCGTGGCGGTTTACACTCCCATTTTCTTTCACAGCATTCATCACGGGTTTGTCTTCCCTCTCAAATGAGTTTGCCTGAGCTGTCTCCCTCTCCTTTTGAATGACAGAACTGTCAGTTTTCGGTATGACTTTCAAATCAGCGTCTTTTTGGTTCGCTTTGGGTTTTGTTAGCGCAGCATTGATGTTATTGGTTTGAGCTACCAAAGCAAGTTCCATCTCCATTCGACAGAATGTACATTTGCAGTTCTCGATGTCTCTGGCCGTAATATTTTGAATTCCGGGAGAGGACATATTTATTCCTGGGGTCCGTAGGTAAAATTTTCGTTCGTGTAATCTGGAACGTCGGTTGAGTCTCACGTATTGGTTAGATTCATAATATTGATCGGGCGTGGATGGTCGTGAGTTTTCCCGAGATCCTGGCCGGGATGGAGCCGGTGTTGGTGAGAGACAGAGACCTTTCACAACGCCTACTCCCAGAGACTTGACTCGAGCTTTCTCGCTTTCCTGTGTCCGCTCTCGTTCATGGATCGCATGTTTATCCTGTTCATTGTAGCTGTAATAATCCAGGATGTACCCAACTCGTCTGTTATAATCCATCCTCTCACGAAGAACCATTCTTTGTTCTGTGACTTCACCATGCTGTCGTCGCCCATACGCCACAACTTTGGGATGCTTCAGGTATTCCTGTCTTAGACCCGCCAGAAATGCACCTTTGCTTGTTCTAATGGTCTGTGGATTGAGAATATTCGACAAGTCATGTCTTGATTTCCGGAAATAGATAACCTTCCCATTATCAATATACATTGTACCATTATCAACCTCCTGTACCACATATTTCTTTTGTGACCTTTCAATGCTATTTTCAGGTGGTTGTTGTTTGAGTGACATGTTCGTGATGCCAATAACTCGTGTGGCCTCGGTGCTTTGTTTTGTCTTATTCTTTGCGGAATGCACTAAAATCCTCGGTTGTGTGTCATGTTCTCTCGTCTTGACGGAATTTTCCTTATAAGCACTCGGATTTGTAATAGGAAAGTTAGGCGCAGTCTTAGCACGGGCGTTTTGTGCAAGTGTCATATTACAAATGGGTGACTCCGCGAGTTTCATCCTAGCGGAATTGACTCGTTGCTGAATCTTGATATGGTCGACATACCCTGATCTTCGGTTAGGAAAAGAAAACTGTGACTGTGGCACGACCACTTGACGTGTCTGCTGTGCGGATCTCACCGAGGAATCATCTTCTGATGACATTACAGTTGAGAAGGAGGCATCTGTCTGCGCAGCCGCGGAGTAGGGACGCTTCGACGCGGGTATATCCCGTGCAGACACAGGGGTGTTTGTCCTTTCCCTTAGGAGTATCGTATCCGGCTCCTCCTGGTCAAAGCCCCGGGTGGTGAGCTGATACCGGGGTGGCATACGCTGCCACAGGGTCCATGACGTGCCCGCCGACATCGCTGAAATGAGAAAAGAGGCTTGTTTTAATTATATTCCACGACTTTGTGTTTTAAAAAAATTCAATTCTGAGTTAATAGTTCAATTAAATTTATAATTTATAATGATGAATCTCATTACATGCTAAATACTACAGAAACAATTGAATGATATTTCTTTGAAATACATTTCGACGACTACGACAATTAATAAAACAAACACATCGTCCTATTCTCAAAAATGTGCCCAATTCAGTTAACAGAAAACTTACGCAATAATTGATGCGATTATGGATAAATATGGGCGAATTCTTAGACAATTCAGTGAACGCTGTTTCAATTAAACAAGTGTCAACAAATGTACTTTTCAGAAATTTGTATTTTCAAAGAAATTTCTCCGCAGATAGAAGCGTGGTTCGACGAAATATGGTACAGTGAGCAGAAACATGGCATAGAGATAATATATATAACTTTTACTTCCAATATTTAATTTAAAAAAAAAAAAACAGTATTGCACTCTCGAGATTGTTCCTAAATTATTTGTACCTTGATAAATGTATGCACGAAATTGCAGAGGTCAGGGGTTTTTTTTCTTTCTTTCTTTGTGGGAGGACTTTGCACATATACCTTTATAATACCATTCCTTTTACTCCTTTCGATTTAATAAATCTATGCAAGAATTCTGACACTAACGATTGTTTCATTTATTTGCTGATATTGCAACTCATGTATTAAATATTAAACTTTTGGATGCCTATTCAAATATTAAATGACTAATTATTAGACAACAACAAAAAAAAAAAAAAAAAAAAAAAAAAATACACGAGTGATAATCGATTGATAGAAATAATGCTGTTTATTATTCATTTTGTTTGTCATTATTTATTCATTGTGCAAGCTGGCAATACTCAATAATATTTATATGCATTTTGAAGTTTAAATTTAATAAATAAACATAAATATGGTAAAATTATAATAAATAAAATGGAATAAGTAAATTCATTAACTTTTTGTTTGCAGAACGCGTATCTCTCCCCACCACCCCCACTAAGATCGAAAAAGTTCACAATTTTAGAATACAAATCATCCATTGAGGTCATCTACATATGCATACATACGAAATTTCATTTGTCAACATTTTGCTTAATCATTCAAAATTGCTAAAAATTAATAAGAATTATTCGAGTGTTTTAAATATTTTAAATCTTCACACTAACATTCCGTATTTCAACGTCAAGACTGAGCTATCTGTTTCGACTTGAACTGACAAGCTTCGTAATGTTAATCCCACGCTATCTAAATCCCTATGACTTGGACGTTTATTGATGATAGTGATCCCTCATGCGCTTCTATTTTGGGACAAGTTAATCATTTTGTGGATGCAGGAGTGACCGTGTTTCCATACTGTTCTGAAAGCTTCGGCTACATCCTCTTTAGCGAACGTTAGCAAATTGGGTCATTCGTGTAGAATTCGACCCATCTCAAAAATATACTCATCCAGCAAGCCATTATTCATTTGGATGAAGATAAGTATGACCATTAAGAGGTATGTCGAATTACTATAGAATGGCGCGGAATTAACATTTACTAACCAACGGACGGACGGACAGGACCAAATCAAGATTACGCTACGAGCAGTGGGGGCATTAAATAAAAGACTGCAACTCTGAATACTTCCTGTCTAATCAAAGTTCTTTCAGTTCAGGATGTTTGAAATCTAAGAATTTGCATCATCGGTTCATTAGAAGAAACGATATGAAGACCTCCTACATATATCTTAATAAACATATTTGCCAAACTAGTGAATGTTGTAATTATTGCTTCGACAAAATTATTGATATGACAAATTAGTTAGGAAAGTGTTTACTTTATATACAGTATAACTGATTTATCTATGAGGGAGTGTGACCTTTTTCAATGGCCTCTTATCAGCGACGGTGAATAATGAATAACTCTCTATGTACTAATGGCCGTTATCAAATACGGCAACGACGTCACGCTTTACACACGGGCATCGCCCACGGGTATAACAGGATAAGGCATTTGTGGTGTATTAGTAAAATAAACAACAATGAGGTAGTTTAATCTTGTTTTTGCAAGCACAGTGTGAAGACCAAAGTGAAATTTCAATTATCTGCAAATAATGGTTTTCTTAAGCTTAATAGTAAACCAAACAAAGACACAAATAAATCTAGCGTTAAAAATATAGAACCAATTAGAAAATTTACGAGGGGAGTGGGAAGACAGAATTTAAATTTAGAAATCATGATCCAAACGTTGTAATTGATTAATAGAATTTGTACAAAGAAATATGAATCCAGAATTATAACTTTCTAAGCTATCAAAGTAATCGAAATGAGCAAGTTTGCTTGTAAATAGCAACTGATGCATTATGAAAAGAATTTAAGCAAGTACACTTAACCGCATACATGTACAGAGGCTCACATTATGGAGGCAGGGTTTTTTCCCCCTTCAAGTTACCTTTAAAACGATGAAAATTTAGTCTTAATTTTTTTTTTTTTTTTTTAAAGCCTCGTTCTGGCGTCACAAGGAAAACTTAGATTTTTATCTGACCTTTTTGTTTTTTGGCGAAGACACGCTAAAGGTCTGCTTGAACCAGACTACGAAAAGAACTAAGAAATACGAGTACGTGTTCGTAATGTTCAACACAGATTATTTTCTTGGTCACGGAACTTATTCCCTGTGAAAAATTTCTTAGAGTTTTACGTAGTTTTTTTTATTTCTGAGACAATACCAATGACTATTTCTTCAACTAAGAACACTGGACAAACAACGCGCACGAGACAATGCGTCACGTCTCGATGACACGCCACGATGTCAGTCGGAAAACACACATGTTCAGCAAGCCTCGATGGCTACCTGGTTTGACCTTTTTCATATTAGCAAGTGACGCTCAAGCGTGGCCTTTGGCCCCACTAGCGTAGCGAGCTCTTCAGATAACGCATATAGTAAACCAAGTTATGTATAAATTATACCCTAGTAATTTGAAAACAATGGCACCGAAAGTACCTATAGTCGTCACCATTATCTTCTCGAGTTTTGCGCATACCTGAATACGAAAAAACGACGAAAGACGAGCAAGTGTTCGTACGTTCATATAAGATTATTTTCTTAGTCATGGGACGTATTCACCGTTTAATATTTCCAAGACTTTTACTTTTATTTTTAATTCAACACAATCATCAATGAATATTTTCTGCAACTCTGGAACATTTCTTTACACAAAATAACGTGCACGGGACACAATTCGTCACATATCCCTGACGTCACGCAACGTCAGTCAGTACACGCATGTTCAGCAAGCTTTACTCGCATCTGGACTTTACCTATTTCATATTCGGGCTACCACTTTTGTTTGATGCGGTGCTTCCGCAATAAGAAATCTAGGATGCAGCAATATTTCAACGTCATGTAGTTATGCAGTGAGGAGATTTTAATATTTTCATTGCAAATGAAATTACTGAGATTACACACATAAACAATTATAAACGTATTCCAAATAACCTCATGATCTCACGACTCTGAAATACATACTCAAGACAACCTCTACCGATCACTACACAAACTGACCTATAAAACAGAGACGTCTTTGTACTGAGACGAGTTGATATTTGATTGGTCAGTCACTATGTGCACAGAAGATAAAAACCTTTCTGACGTACTATACTAGAGTTTCCTCTATGCTAGTAGACCGCCCAAAAACTGAGACACAAGTTCATGCTCGTGTAGTATTTACCTATTATTCACCGAAGTTAGCAAAACGGACAGTTCAAAATAAATTGCATTTTAAATTAATCGTAATTTTAAATTAGAATAATTTGCGTTCCTTGTGAAATATACATTATTTATTTCTTTAAATTGCGATGTAAGTTTTTGCTTTGAGAAGACTTACAAATATTTGTTTATATGTGTAAGTATTTAAAGTTAGGTATCATTTTCCCCATCAGTAAGGCAAATCATACGCCTTTCATTCTAACTGCACGACCAATTCCTTTTTAGAAGGAAACTTGTTCCCCTTCATTTTAATGTAATTTTTAAAAAAAAGTTGATGATAGATTGTGACAAAGATAATGTCAGTGAAAAGATTTAATTTTGTTACTTTTCATTTCACCTTGATTTTTCAATTGTAAGCATAAAAATGGGTAAATTAAGTAAATTATTGTGTTTAAATTAGTAGCAATGTATTTTTTAATGTCCTTAAAGCACATAAATGTAAATTGTATTCACGTATCATGCATGCAAATATCGTAAAGTGGTTTGTGAGCTATGCTGCAAATTGTCTATACAAGCCCAAAATTCATATTTTAGTTCTCATTTTTTCCAAACAATTTGCTTAAATGACCAAATAAATTACACCAATGCATTCTCACGTTTAAATTTCCAATAAAACGAAACCGTTATTCCTTATCTTAGCTAGCAGTAAGCAGTTTTGTATGATTGGTAAATTTATAATACTAGCAGTATAGATAAAGTTATCCCACTGTATCTCCATTATTTTCAGCATAGGTGTAGTAAATGTGCGTCTGCCTATTACATTTATTGTGGTCACAGTTGTTATAGGCGGCTGTCCAGCGAGAACCAATGCTACGTGTGCTCCTGCTTGGTAATTCTCAAAGAAAGTAATATTGAAAAACTGCCCGTTCATCACTTTTCTATTGATTTCTTACATATTTGGATTTCACAAGCTCTGCCTTTACTTCGGTAATTTCCACAATTTTGTTTGTTATTGATCTGTAATGGGATTGAAAATATAGAGTTTTACAGAGTTTCATTCACTCTTGGTAGGTAGATGGGTAATAATAATAATAATAATAATAATAATAATAATAATAATAATCTATAGGTAAAGTTGCTTTTCATTTTCCACAGTAATATTAGTTGATATCTGCTATTTTTGAAACAAACTACAGTTCTAATAAGCTGAACTGAAGCATGTATCTTTCTAAAGTGTGTTCGAAACAGCCCGTTGGTATTGAGGTTCGAATTCGCGACCCAACCGCTACGAGTCGGACTCTATACCGACTGAGTTATCCCGTCCCTGAAAATAAATGAGTGAAATAACTGGAAGAAACATTTGTCGTGCAATGATGTTTCTAAGATGCAGGACATGAATGTGCACGGACTGTACACAATATTGTTTAGTGCTACCTTAATGATGCAATATGCTACCTTAATGAAGAAATATAGGTGCATTATTATTTACAAAATATG
Source organism: Margaritifera margaritifera (assembly GCA_029931535.1). Taxonomy (NCBI): domain Eukaryota; kingdom Metazoa; phylum Mollusca; class Bivalvia; order Unionida; family Margaritiferidae; genus Margaritifera; species Margaritifera margaritifera. Next base: position 2,052,826 of record JAQPZY010001578.1, read on the forward strand.
TACCATGAATGTGTCCCCTTTAAGAAAGCCACCTTATGATCTTACAGTGCACTGGGAACCTCATTTGCATACCAATAGGAAACGAGTGACATCTGGTGGGCTTGGTAGGGAGTTTCGAAATATCCTGTAAATTAGTATCATGTATCGCATAATACCAGTTGTAACAGCAGTACACAATGACAATAGGAACACAGGTGATATCTGGTTGTCTTGGTAGGGAGTTTCTACTCCGCCTGTATATTAGTGTCATACGGGTGATATCTGGTGGGCTTGGGCAGGGAGTTTCTAATCCCCTTGTATATTAGTGTCATACGGGTGATATCTGGTGGGCTTGGCAGGGAGTTTCTAATCCCCTTGTATATTAGTGTCATACGGGTGATATCTGGTGGGCTTGACAGGGAGTTTCTAATCCCCTTGTATATTAGTGTCATACGGGTGATATCTGGTTGTTTTGGTAGGGAGTTTCTAATCCCCTTGTATATTAGTGTCATACGGGTGATATCTGGTTGTCTTGGTAGGGAGTTTCTAATCCCCTTGTATATTAGTGTCATACGGGTGATATCTGGTGGGCTTGACAGGGAGTTTCTAATCCCCTTGTATATTAGTGTCATACGGGTGATATCTTGTGGGCTTGGGAGGGAGTTTCTAATCCCCTTGTACATTAGTGTCATACGGGTGATATCTGGTGGGCTTGGGAGGGAGTTTCTAATCCCCTTGTATATTAGTGTCATCGGGTGATATCTTGTGGGTTTGGCAGGGAGTTTCTAATCCCCTTGTATATTAGTCTCGTGTATCGCAGAAACAGCAGTACATAATAAGTTGTCTCAATAACTATTACAACTGAATGTAAATTTGGATTAATACAGTCTGAAAACTCACTTTAATTTCAAACCTAATCTACTTGTTACATTCAATCTGCCGTTTTCTCGCAGTATTTATGTATTTAGGTAATATAGATAATATCTAATATTTGGGTCGCTGATTTATATATATATATATATATATATATATATTTATATATATATATATATATATATATATATATATATATATATATATATATATATATATATTCATTGACTTACATGAGAAATCAAAGAAGAAAGTATCTGACTTTTATTTAACTTTATGTCTGACTGTCATAATACAACAGAATACTATACATAACAAGAACAACTACACAGTCTGTAATGGTTCATTATCACTTATCAATGAATCTGTCACAACAAAGGGCGTGAATGACATTTGGAATTACATTTAACTTTTGCCTCGTACATCATGTTGACATTTATTTTGAAGGGTTCATCTTCCTAAATTTGTGTACAATCCATTTTACATTTTCGAGGCAGCCGACCCGGGAGGGTATAGCATCCATGACCATTGGATTCCGACGTTCTGACAACTGAGCTACCGCAGCTCCCTCATTCATGGTGTACATTGCAAAACTATATACATCAAACTTATTTATTGAATATTTTTTATTGCTGAGCATGGTTTAACACCTGTTACTTCAAAATAGGACTAAATTGGATTGACAGGTTTTGATCTCTGAACAGTGTTCATTACCTGTTACTTCAAAATAGTATTAAAATGGATTGACAAGTTTTGATTTCGGAGCATGCTTTAACGCCTGTTACTTCAAAATAGTATTAAAGTGGATTGACAGCTTTTGATTGCTGAGCATGGTTTAAACACCTGTTACATCAAAATAAGATTAAAGTGGATTGACAGCTTTTGATAGCTGAGAATGGTTTAACACCTGTTACTTCAAAATAGGATTAAAGTAGATTGACAACATGCTAGTTTTTAGCAGAATTTTATGTAGTTTCGTACCTATTAATAGTAAGCTGATGGACAGCTTTTGATTGTTTAGAATAAAAACTTTTTTCCCGCCTGGAACCTTTGAAGGGGATTAAAATATATTTTTCTCACAATATGCATGGAGATTGCTCATTTTTTCATTTTATTGTCTGCGTTGGGTTATACTGTTTCGCATATTTCTGAGGCAGTGAATGTGTATAAATTAGTGACCCAAATTTCAGGGATGATGTGTATTACCTGAATATTTTAGAGAATGTACATATTATCAGAACGAAACAGATACATGTATTACAATATTACCTGAAAATATCAGATAATATACATGATACCTGACGATACATTATCCATGTAACACACACACACACACACACACACACACATATATATATATATATATATATATATATATATATATATATATATATATATATATATGCTTGCGCGCTTTCGAGAGAAATTCTCCTGTATGTGTTTATACCTTCGAAAAAAGAAAGAAAGGAAAATATAAAGAAAGAAATAAAGAGAAGGAAGGAAAAGAAAGAAGAAATAAAGAACCAGAGTCTTTGCACCCGAGAAGACTATACGTTGTTGTATTTCTCTATAAAAGTTGTACTTACACATTTTCCTTATTTCTGTACTTTTCTCTGACACATCATATTTAATTTGGTTTTCAGGCAAGAATCTGAACTTTTTAGACGCTATATGTTTCCGTCTGTAACGTGCCGTCATGTTTATATAGGTACTCTGAGCACACATCTGGGCAAGTGTTACCAGTAAACGTTATCAAATATTTCAACTCTTCTTATTAAAGCGATGGTTTCATATTTATTTACATCCAATCATTGAACAACATTTGGCCTATACACCTGTGAATATAACTATAACTGGTGTAATTCAATTACACAGAACGGCTTATCAAAGCCTTCTTTTACACCTCCCCTGGTCCTGATGAAAAGGTGATAACAGTTATTATTAAAGAATGTAATTCCAACACAAAAATGACATATTCAAGTTGAATTGAAAGTGTTTTCTTCTTGCAATACGATACCATCTTCCATGTCGGCCTTGACAAATTTAGAAAAGGGATCCGTACAAGAAAGAAAAAGCCATGCACTGTTGTGTCGATTAGTAAGAATATAGTTTATTGTAGCTATTGATCAATTGTATTGCGTTCTAAGAGTGCCAAATTAATAAAGATAACAATAACAATATTGTGAACAGAGGAGAACCGTATCTGTGCTCTCATAATGCGTCGACAGGTTAGAGTCTACGTAGTTTCTTTAAAAACACAAGCAGTTATAACAACTTTTATTGTAATCTTCCTGTACATTACGCGATGGCAATACAGAAAACTACATACGTGTTCTGCTCCAAGTAGGCGGAAAGAACGAGTTTGATATGGCCTAGGGACACGTCAAGGTTGTCATGCCAAGACGTATTCATACACCACCGATCGAAATATAGCATCACCATTTCCGTCAAGCTGAAAAATAACCTTGGTAGTAGTTGTAAGAATACACATCAATTTGATGGGTTTGGTGATTCTCTCCCCCGCCCCCCCCCCTCCCCCCCCCCCGGGCGGGGTACACAACATATGGTGCGACTGAAAATGCCGACAATGTTCGATGATAATTAGGTCTCCTTTTGCCGCCTTTTTGCGCCATGTAAACATAAGTAGCTCCGAATATTGTTTTCAATGGTGGAGAATTACATTCGAGGTTTGTTTCATACAAGATTAAGCGGGTATGTAATAAAATCTGGATGTACAAAGTTCACAGTAGGGTGGGTATTGCACATGTGTAAAATACAGTGTTATTACGTAATTGATCCTGCTGTACTTTCAGGTATGCCATACAGAACCGAGTGGCCGCAACCAACTTCAGATCAAATATTGAATTGTTTATTTATGTCAAGTGTTACCGTTTAATTACACATATGTTAAATTGTTATCCATATCATTGATGTGTCCAAATGTAACGTTACTCCAGCGAACAGCGAGTTAAATTTGTCTGACGTGAATAAAATCAAGCTTTCTCTGCCTATTTGACATGAGTCTACTCGGGGAAATAATGATAACACCTTTTGGCTCGAATTTTGTAGGCATTCACTAAGTGAAATAGTCTGGTTATGTGACACCATCTCTCTCTCTCTCTCACACGCTTCCTCCCCTGTACCTGATTTGTGTACTACCATGTTTTTCCCTCTTCAAGTCCTGCTATCTGATGTTTGTATTAGGTGGAAAGCTGTCTTACGCAGATAACGGCCATATAACTTATTTCTTAAATGTAACATGAAATCACTTGAAATTAGCGGACACAAAAAAACAATTCTTAAACAGGTCACCTTTTTGTCGTGTATCATTATTTCATGTACATGTGTTGTATTAGTTTTACTTGATGGGCAATTTTTACGTTTATTTTCTGGAAAATTTTACGAGAGTATACATCTGCATTTTAATATGACCACGTGACATTTTCAGAGTTATTTATAAAAGATACTCTAAGTTTTGTTTCAGTTAAATTCCACAAATAAAATGACTTCCAATAGTTAACCAATGGTTATGCTAAACTACGAAGTTTTGAATCAGCGGACACCTGTTTACAACGGTCAAAATTAGTCAGACCCGTGACTGTTCATTATATACAGGGTTGCTGCATGTCACTTACCTCTGCGTTTTCCATTGGGATGGAAGACAAGAGCGTCCTCGACATTAAGTTCAATCTTAAGTTGTCTTACAGAAAGATGGGATCGTTTCAATTCCTTCTTCATATCTGACTAGTCAGCTGCCATTTCACATATTTCAGAACAAATACTGAATTTTTTCTTTTTCACTGTGAAAAATATATACTCTTAATATTTAGGTGATGGGAAATTTCACATAATGATACAACGAATTGTTCCTGCCATTTCACCAAATACACATGCAGAATGCATTATCTAAAGTCCTTCACGTAGAATATGGAAACATTCATGTACATGTTGTGGCTAATAGGCGGTATATAAAAGTCCGTTATTCATGCTTAAATCGTGATTGACACGTTTGAGAGGACGCACTTTCTTGCAGATTTATTCAACAGATCAGTCCTTGAAACAACCTGTGCCAAATCTAAGGAATATAGCTTTTAATTGAGTTTGATTACTTCAATACTGACACATGAAGCTATATTCGTTTGCCATTCAATTCAGATTGAAAGAACGCAGTTCAAATAAATCCATACACTTTCACTGCGGAATCAATAGTTTTTATTCGTTTTTTCCAATTTCCTTAGAAGTGTATTGGGTACAACAGAATGATGTCTTTATGATCTGCTGGCATTGTCACCGCTCACATTGTTTAGATAGCCTCTTGTCAATATTGAAAGTTAGATGGTGGTCAAATACCATATTATACCAAAAGGTACCACTTTACTTTCCTAAAAACCCCAAGCTCCACGAAAAAGAGCAATATACAGTAAGACTATCCTTGACGGTTAATAATTTATAGCTAATAATCCGGGTCGGTGCTTGGTCAATAACGCTGTAATACTTTAATGTATTTCACAAGAAATGTCGAGAGCATGTACACGCGGCAGTAGCGACGTACAAGCCTATCAGTGAATTTCAATGTTCCAAATATCATGCATGCATTTTTTTCATAGCAAAGCGTAGACCTTGACAGAATTTTAAATACTGGGTGCATGTTCCTGAGTGTACACCTACACAAGTCTGCGTACGGTATTAATCTCATGAGAAATACTTCAGTAAGTGTTTAGTCAATATCCAGAACCGCGGCTACTTGGATCAACAGTCAGTCTGGCTTATCGCTGCTTCTAAAGCTTACAGAAAACGTATAACATTATGTACATGTCCAAAACAGTTTTCATAAACAAACACTTAAAAAAATGATACATTCCTTGTCCTATGGTGAAATTTCGAATTTAAAATGTAAATGATCCACACAAAAAAATGATACAGGTGTTTGGCATTGTATGGACTTTTTATTGTTTGTTTGTTTAACGTCGTCAGAAAGCATTATAGATGAGCATAAAACTAGAGAGGACATGAGAAGTTTTGAATAAAACAAAGAAGAATGACCCTGAAAATAAGAATGAATGAATGAACACACCAATAACTGGTGACGATGCAGAATCATTATTAATAACTGTGAACATTCCTTAACAATGTAAGAATAATTGAGATATAAAGTTCAAAAGAATAAACATACTGAAGAAGAGAGGAGAACAATCATCACCCAGAGACCTATTCAGGTAACAGTATTTAATAGGCGCAATGGTCCCAGTATGTGAGAAAAATAAGTTGAATATATGCTAATTAATTATATACTACTTTCTGTACCAGCAAGGTGACTAAACAAACAAACAAACAAACAAGAATCAATATAATACGTGTGAGCCTCGTGCGTGCCAAGTGTGATAAGGAAATATGAGAATGGACAAAAACGCCAGCGAATACTAAAAAAGAGGGGAGTTATGTGATGGTTACTAATACACGTGATTACAATCCAACACCCACCCTTACAAACAAAACAGAGGAGGGAAAGAGGATAGGTGAGAGTCACTAACACCTACTATGAACAAACAATCACACACTCTTACAACCGAACACACACTTACAAACAAAACAGAGAAGGGAATGGGGATAAATGAGGGTCACTCAGACCCACTTATAAACAAATAAACACGCATCCTTATAATCAAACACCACACATACGTATAAACAAAATAGAGGAGGTAAACGGATAGGCAAGGGTCACTCACGCCTACTTATGGACACGTATTTACTATCTAATACAACACATATCAACAAGACAGAGGAGGAAAAGTTAATAGATGAGAGTCACTCACAGCAACTTATGAACGACAATCACAAACACTCTTATAACCAAAACAGAGGAGGGAAAGGGGATAGTTGAGGGTCACTCATACCTACTTATGGACAAACAAAATAGGCCTTTACTATCCAACACCACACATACGAATAAATCAGAGGAGAGAACGAGGATAGGTGAGTGTCAAACACATCAACTTATGGACAAACAAATACATATCCTTATTAACAAGCAAACTGTCTTTGTTTTGTTCTTCTAGTATTTCTACGAAGAAAATAGCTCGTTTCCCAGTGATTTTACAACAGTGGTTGATAAACAACTGTTGAAATTTTCCACAACAACGTCCAAGAATGTCCACATCAAACCGACACTAGCGAAGCATTTCTTGTTGACAATCAAAAGTGTCAGAAGAGTGAGTCTGGTACCATGTATGGAAAACATCCTGCTGCAACGCTCGCATATTGTCCTGGTCTTGGCATGGTACCTCTGGAAACTGAGTTTGCACCAGGTGTTGATTTTCGTCTGAATTGAAAAAGTGAGGAAAATATCCGATATCTATTTCAGTCATTCCGAAGGTTTTAGGCATCTTACTGAAAAGTATATCTAAATAACTCATGGAATCGTTTAACTATACTGTGCCTATTTTCATGTAAATCATCTTAGTTCTATTCATGGTCACTTGTGGGTATTTTGTTCCTTTTTCTGCAAAATCTTTCAAAAGAAAATGTCCGTCATACACAGACATATTGTGAGCTATCACTGTAGCGTATTGTGACAGTTGCCATAACATTCAACATCTTTTTGTCCCAGTCGTCGATGGGGTCCAAAACACACTGAGCAAACTCGGAAAAAGCCTTGAATTCACGAATGTCTTTTCTCGTCCGCTCGAGAGCACTCTACAGTTCCGACAGTGCCATAAGAGAAGTTCCTGAATAAACTCACTACAACTTCGATGGTTAACACAAAAGTTAGAGATATGAATGCCAGTGTCTTGTGAACATTAAAAATAAGGAAGATAAAGTCTACTGTATGGTGGATGTCCAACCCTTCGTCTTGTTTGTTGACATACCGCTCAATGTATCACTGATGATCGAAGTCGACGACGTGATGACAAACAGGATATCGTTTCTGTCCTGGACAAATATGTAAAGCTCTTGAACTGGAACGAAGAGTCTGTCCACATTGCGGACATACTTCCAGTAATTCAAAACAGTTTTTTTTCTGTTTGAACTGTTTCATTCTGTGTCGATTATAACAAGCTCGACTCACCAATTGCAGCCTGCATAATAAAACACAGAATCGTTCTTTTTCACTAGGGAACACAAGGACTCGACACCAAACAGTAACGGCATTTTTCTCCGCAATGTAAATGTGTTTGCTTACGATTTGTGAATCCTTTGTCACATTCATGACAATATTATCAATATTTGCAAAATCCTTTGATATTGTTAATAGCGTCGAAATGGGTTTGCTGAGGATACACATAGATGTATTTTCCGTCTGGAAAATTAGGCCCTCGAAACAGGAGATCTCCACGTATCACCTGTAGATGAACTTTTAAAGTATAGGGAGGTACTAACACTTCTTGAATTTTCTGCATCTCTGTGGGTCCGCACTCGGTCATTTTAGAAATCCCAGCTTGTTGCAAAAGTGTCTCTGCTTCTCTTCGTTGTTTGGACTCGTCCGATTTCCCAATGCTCACCCATAATCGCTTCTATTCTCGTGTATCGGTTTTCACTGCTTGAGTTCGAACTATCACAATGGCACGCGCTAAGCATGTTATCTTTGTCGTTTCAAATCTTGACTATACTTCTTTTGAGGGCTGGGAGTTGATCCAAGTCGTCTGCTGCCCGAAGGATGTGAAACGTGAGTGACATACGCATTCGCTTTTCCATCGCTGATCTCAAATTCGTCGTTAGATTGTTGCACATGTTGAATTTTGTCGATGATCTTCGTAACCGTTAATTCCGTAGGTCTGCTAAATTCGATCCATACGGGAGATGTCAAACTGTCATCGGTGATAGAGAGTTGAAGACGATCTTGATCTTCAGCTACACACTGTCGTTTCATTTAGAACAACATGAAATCAAACAATTCCGTGAAAAACATGAGTGCTTTCTCTACGTGAACGTCTGACTTAAATCTTTAAATTCAACCATGTGTGTGCTGTAGTTTGAAATTTTCTGCAAGTCACCTTGCTTGCAGACCGAATATGAAAATAATCCTCGGGGGATGCAGATCGACTTTCACTCTTGGATGATCTTGACTCTCTCGTGAGATAGTGGTGATGCATACGGATCCATTGATCCATCATCTCATCGTCAAAATCGCGAGGGTGCACTTGTGCTAGCAGTGCTCTCCTTGTCGTTAGCGACACAGAACTTTGCTTCGTCACTAAGTTCTTGGCTTCTCCATAGAATGGTGTGAGGGTTTCATGACCTTGGACTGTTCAAGTTGGATTTGATTGTTCTCTCTCTCTCTCTCTCTCCACTATACATGACTATACATATGTATGACTGACTGACTTTCTGTCTGTATGTATGTAAGAATATGTGAGCTGCTGTGATGGATGTTTTACACATAACGCAATGAATGGCAGCAACCATAAAAAAAAAAAGAAGAAAAAGAAATTAAATCATCGGGCCCAGGTTTTTATTGTTGTAATGATCAAAGTCTGTGATGCTGGTGTAGAAATAAAATGCCAAAAAAGGAGCTGTAACCTAATTCTGTAAAGGGAAAGACATATATGTCTGCCATTAAATTTCAAAATAGCGGCGCATGCACAACAGCGCCATCGAAGTACTAAAGTTACCACTTTGATCCTTTCTGGATTATCCAATCTGGCAACAATTCTCGACAAGTTTTTAGCTCAAAACCATATATAAGTAGTGGAGAAAACATAACAGCCGTCATTTTTAACTGCATGTTGAAGTCTCTTTACTATTCGAGTTCAAAATATCAGCTATAGACTAGATCTGAACGTATGATATGTATTGAATTTATTTCTCTAGACTAGATCTGAACTAGGGATATATATTGAATTTATTTCACCTTTCGATCACCATTTTGAATTTTGAATTATTATTATTAATATTATTATTATTATTATTATTTGTCAAGATGCTAGCTGAGAATAATCATTAATTTTCATCTATATAGATCGTCGGATTCATGAGGTTTTGATATAAGAGTTCTTATATACGGGTATGATGTGGGGCCGCGAAATGGGAACACCGGAATATTGAAGTGTAAGAGAAAATTCCGGTCGCAACGCGTAGACCCCGCAAACCTAATTTTTAAAATAATGTTAAGACATCTAAAGACAAGTACAAGACGCCAAGCGAAAAAAAACAAAAAAAAAACAAAAAAAACAACAAAAACAACTTGGATTATACCAGATACAATGCTTTATAAAAAAAAATATTAGAAAAATATGTGGTAAACGAAGTACCACTTTATTGTAATGATGTTTATTATTTATTTCAGAATGAGATATTGAAATATATCAGTGGGAGAAAAAAATTATATCGCCACAGTGGCAATATCACTTTTATCCCCACAGTGGTGATATCACTTTTGGAAATACTTTCTTTTTCCATTTAGAAAGTATATCTGCCCTTATGTATGTTCTTCAGACCTGTATTTCCATATTTAGGCCTATTTTACTTTTTCTTCTTCTTCTCTCTCTCTCTCTCTCTTCTTCTTCTCTCTCTCTCTCTCTCCCCCCATCAGGATGAATAGATCTTAAAATGTGTAAAGACAGTCGACCCTCGAGTATAAATTTATGTAATCAATGAAAAGGCGCCGTCAAGAATGCATAAAAATGAACCCCAAACAACAAAAAGCAGACTTCAAGTATTAACATATTTAGTAATTGGTGTTCCACATGAATCATGCAGATAGTCAGTGACTGAACTTACATGACCTGTTGCTATTCGAAATTATGTGCCACCCATATAATATCGTATATCTGTTACACTCAACGACAAATGGTACACATTTTAAGAAAAACTCGTTTTAGATATAGTAATAAAATTGTTTTAGTAGAGGTTTTAACTGTCATCACAATCATAGTCTTTTCTAAAAACAATGGAGAAATCAGTCATTGATTAGTGTCGATTGCAAACCGAAATTAAGTGACAATCGAAATTTGGGTGCAGCGTCTGTTACCAAAATAGACTGTAAGCCTGAAAACAATCAAAGTTCACGTCTGACTGCAAAAATAAACACAAATAGCAGCCAAAATCCTTACAAGCAAACTCACAATCATTAAAATCTGTTGTTTAATGATGTTACGCTCTGAAGTCTGTTGGTGCGTTCTGTCATATTTCTATAGTATACCTACCCCCGCAATGTTCATTGTATCAATCCGCGCGCAAGCTGTGTGCTAACGAAAATAAAAATATCTTCATGTTCGCATGAAAACATTCATTAATTTGACAAAATACACAATTTGAAGCATTCAATGTGCAATCTAAATTTGTAAAAAGTCGCTGTCCTAACATTGTTGTAAATTTTCGGAACTTCTTTTTTTCAATGTAGTCATGCAGTCAGTAATCGCATTGGCACATAATGGAGAAAAAAATCCATGCAAATCGAAGATTTTTCCTTTAAAAATACATAATAAAAATACGTTTTTTTAGTAGATATAAGGAAATATTTCACGAGTGAAGTGGAAACACTTTCTATTGTCGCGAGTGGCAACATGTTTCCACTTCACTCCTAAAATATTACCTTATATCTACTCAAAAAGGCATATATCCTCTATTTATTTCATACGTAATGCGCAGAATAACAGGTATGATGAGATTAAAATAATGCAAATTCTCAATCTCAACTGTGTTGAAATATCTAGTAATTAGTAATTACTCTCACAGTTTGCTAGTTAAGGTGTAGAAAATATGTAATTAAAACTTTATTCCAATACCAGATAGTAAACAATAGCATTTATTTAACCGTATTCATTTATAAAAATGTGATTCATCGCTTTTCTTTGCCTTATAATTTTCTACAATTTTTAAGACAAGAACAATGTAGCAATGCAATACTAGTATAGGATGCTTTCTCGCACTTGGATCGGTTTGTTCATTGTACCTGAGATATAAGGTACTAGTATTGCGCCAATAGTGCACGAGAATGTGAGATGGCGCTGATATAGATTTCAAATCAGGTCAGTGTATAGTTGCATGGTTCCACCATATTGAATTTAGGAGCTAGAGGAGCTTCAGAATTTTGTTGTTGTTGTTGTTTTAACGGCACTTATAACACATTATTGGCTATATCATGCCAAGGAAATGAGAGCTAAGTATCTTTCCCAAGGACACACCAAGGCAGCCCACCCGGGCTGGCCACGGTGGGTATAGAATTCGCGACCTTTGCATTACGAGTCCGATGCTCTACCAACTGAGTCACCGCGGCTCCCACCTTCCGATTTAGGGAATACTTGCGATTTTTATGAGAAATACATGAAGGCTTCTTTTTCTTTTTTTCTGCACACTCCAACACAAACATATACAATTACAATTTTGCTTCGCTTTTCTTCATTCACCCAACTGACACTATTGATTTTGTGCATTTTTTATAACTTTTTTCTTTGCAATGTGAACGTTAAAAGTCAAACGCCCCACTCTTATCTGGCACTTATTCATGTATTGTGTTGAGCACAAAGGTTGGATACATACTAAAATGTGGACAAAATTACCGATAATAAATGTAGAATTCCAAAACTTTCAGGATCGGGCTAATTATTGTTCGCTCTATATATTTGAAGGATTTAACTTATTTCAAAAGTTTTTATGTATGGCTTGTAAATATATTAGTGTTGAATCAGTCTTCAAATTTGATGCCCTAATATTTTCTTGACTACGGACCTTGGTTTTATATCACACAAACAGTGATGCATTAACACAAATGAAAAGCAAATTTTGCATTTTCTTCACTGTGCAAATCACTTAATAAAATGTGAAACCTCATATCGTCTCTAATAACGAAAAATATATCATTTTCTTTTGGGTTGTCTTGACCAAGCCTAACTTTAGTGGGAGAATCAAGAGAGCCTTCTTTACATGAGCCACGTGCATATACTTTGGCATCTTAAATAAACTAATCAAGCAACTTTAAATTAAATTACCAGTACATACTTACCTCATTCATGAAATATCTCGCAGCTTACGTTCTGAATAAATCCCTAAAATTTTGATTCAATTAAATTAGATCCTAAAAGACCCAATATAGTCTATATCTCATCCATGAGAGTATTTTGGATACAACATGGCTGCATTTTCATTAAGTAAGCACAGGCTCGGGCAAACTGCCCAGGAAATGGTCAAGCAACCGTAAGGACAAGCTAAACTAAATATTTGCTGCATACACGTTTTCATTTGAATTTCGAGCTGATAAAGAAAGTGTTATGTGCTTAAACAGAAGAACAAAACTGGGCCCCACTTTTTCACGAATATGGATAAATGCTCACTATTTAATGAACAAATAAAACCAATTTGAACAGTTACTTCAAAATAAAAATCGAGTTTATCCATGTCAATTTGAAACCATAAACATGTAATTCAGCATTATATTTCTGTGGCCTGCCTTTGTACAAAAAAATCAGTGAAGCAGACGATATTTTCTTAGTAACGTAATCAAGTATTTGCAAAGCTATCAGAATTTTACGATATCCGTTTGATGGATGAATTTAAGAGGAGATTGTTCTTTTCAATTTCGCTGATATCTAATCAGAATTCAAGCAAGCTATTGTTGGAAGGTTGAAGTAATTTAGAGCCATGTCAAGACTGACGTAATAAAACTTCAATTGCAAGTAAAGTAGTGTTGTGTATTTTTTATCATTGTAAGGAGTGGCTGTGTTAAAGACTTTCACACGGGTAAATACTAGTTTACCATTTTCGCATCTGATCGATATAGTAATTGCTATATCGCATTCCACCATCGGCGGCACGCGATGCGTCGCATTCAACTCCTACTCTAGTAGTAGTAGTAATAGTAGTAGTAGCAGCAGTCGTTGTTGCATCAGCTACTGTTGCCATGAATTTAGATGTGACATTTCAATAATATTTTTTTCCCATAAACTCCAGTGCTGCAAGGCAACCTCCATAATGACAAAGGGCCACTCTACAATAATCTCAAATGACTTCAAAAACAAGTTGTCTACCCTTCTTTTCGACTTAAGCGTTCACTCCACGGTTGTATTTATTTTGTTTGTCTTTATATTTGTACATCAAATTCACTACAATGATCCATCATAGAGGAATAACACTGTTATTGATTTATGGTCTCCATGAAGTAGTCAAGATGAGAAAGGTTAATACTAACGCTACCTGTTGTAGCAATTGGTGCACATGACAATGCTGGTCTGGAGCTTTTATTAACAAATCCCATCTTAGTCCGAATACGTTTTCAATAAACTATAGTTGTGATTAAAAAAAAATCAAAAAAAATCAAAAAAAAATCAGTAGTTATATATGCTACTTGAGGGGTCTACGGGAATTAACATTACGCCATAGGTTTACATCTGGCGGCCGTTATTGGGGGTTACAGGAAATCCTATGTTAAAAGTGTCCAAAGGTTTAACATTGACGCTACATTGTTATAAGTGGTTGACCTCAGATGGGGCTACATGGTTACATTGTTAGAGTTGACCTCAATATGGGCCACTTAAGGGGTCTACGGGAAAATCTATGTTAAAATTGTCCATAGATTTAACATGTGGGGGACGTTATAGGAGTCTACGGGAAATGTAATGTTAACTTGAGGAGTGTTATACAACGTTTCCTTGTTAGAAAAATGTATAAGGGTCTACAGGAAATCCCATGTTAAAAATGTCCGTAGATTTAACATGCTGGGAACACTTGAGGGCTCAACGGGAAATCCTACGTAGTGACCAACATCCAGTCATCTACTATCCAACACCCCCCCCCCCCCATTATACCACCAACACACCGTATGTAGTGACAAATATCCCAGATCTACTGTTCAACATGCAGTGATCAACACCCAGTCAACTACTATCCAGCGCCCCATTTATGCCATCAATACGCCGTGTGTATTGGCCAATACCCCACCGATACTGTCCAACATGCAATGTGTATTAACCAACATCCAATCATCTATTATCCAACACCTCACATTATACCATCACCACTTCGTGTGTAGTGACCAATACCCCACCTATACTGTGCAACACGCCGTATGTAGTGACCAACACCCAGTCACCTACTATCCAATACCCACCATTATACCATCAACACGCCGTATGTAGTGAACTGATGATGATTTTGCAATTTACGACGTGTGCGGACATTCGTAGTGACCTGCTGCCTAGTGATATATATATATATATATATATATATATATATATATATATATATATATATATATATATATATAATGACACACAAATTGATAAGGGCGCATATACAAAACAGTTTCTCAACGTTTCGAGCTAAAACAAGCTCTTCATCAGGGGAAGAAACAATTTACAGTCACAAAACAAACACTAAACACAAAAGCCAAGAAGAATTCTTGATTCCTACATGTTTAAATGACGGGGAAATAAACAAACAAAAGATACACAATAAAAGAAAGGAAGAAGACAAAATTAAAAAACGGTATAATACGGGTAAACTTCATATTTATGTTATGCTGCCATCAGCCCAACAAAGTTGTGTAAAAAATATTAAAAGAATGTATCAGGACCAAAGTGTTTTGACCTAATTCTAGACTTAGAAAAAAGGACTGACACTGACGATAAATCAAAGCCATCATCAAAATATGCAAAGGAAATTATATCCCGGTAAAGTTATGCAATGATGTACTAAGGAAGTATGTCAAGAGCATGGTATAGAACGGGATAATGGACAATAGTTTAAATAATAATAATAATAATAAGAAGAAGAAGAAGAAGAAGAAGAAGAAGAAGAAGAATACCAATAATATATGTAAAGAGTTACGAAATATTTACTTGGGTAAATATTATCGCAAAAAATGCGTACGTCTGATAAACTGATGCCTGGCTGTAGTTTTGATAAGATTGCAATAAGAAGATTAGACTTTTTCATTTAGGCCGAACTCTCCATGAGTTTTACATTTAAGTATCTAGTATCGTTCTTTATGTTTGCGTTCTATATTGGTCCACCCCAGGTTAGAATCAATCGGTAGCATCTCGAGGGACTCGACTGAATGTCGAGTTGTAGTGGTTGGCGAGTTTCTTGTGGTTATTCATTCATTTTCTGAAATCAACGGTTTGGCAAACATATTGAGTGCCACAGCTCTTGCACGTTAGAGGATAGATTACATTTTAGGTTCGGCATCCTAACTTCTGATTGATAGTATAGCTAACTCCTGTCGTCGAAATTTCTGAACGAGTTGGTCTCGAGCATAGGTTTGCAAATTAAGCAACGCTTGTCTTTTGCAGCAATATGTGCCTAAATCTGCGGTTTTGTTTGAAGTTACCTTGACACGTACCAGATGGCCCTTCAAATTTTTAGGTCTACGGTAGGCAACCATAGGAACTTCTTGAAATATGCCCTTCAGATGTTCGGATGATTTAATCTGGTTCCAATACTTCCGAATTATCTGTTGTAACTTTTGGGCGTCAGGGTGGAAAGTAATCACGAAGGGGACGCGTTTGTTGGTTTTATATTTGAGGAGGTTTCCTCTATTGAGGAGTCTAGTTTTGTTAATTGCCTCCTCGATATAGCTATTTCTGAGGTTCCCCTTGAGCTCTCCGAGTCTATTTTCAAAGGTAGCCGGATTAGAGCATATGCGTTTGGTCCGAACGCACTGTAAGGAAGATTTTTTTATTACGAGCTGGGGGTGGCAGCTGAAAAAATATAGAAAAATGTCGAAAGATTTGACATAGACTAAAAGTAGTACTAAAATTCCTAAACTGTGCCAGACTTTAGCGGAGACAGAAAAAAAATACGGAAATTTTTGTTAAAACAAATTGGCCTAGACTAACAGTAGTATTAAATTCAGAAACTGTAGCAGATTTTAGCGGAGACTGAAACAAATCTGGAAAAAAATGTTAAACAATTTGACCTAGACTAAAAGTAGTACTAAAATTATGAAACTCATACTGACTTTATGTTAAAATATGGTTGAAACTAAAAGTAAAACAAAATTTCCTAAACTAATTCGGAATTTAGCGGAGATAAAAAGTAATTCCCACAAATTGAAAAATTTGTAAAGAAAATGGTTAAAAATTGCACAAAAAATTAAAAGTGAAAAATGTACACATTTAAAGTTTTTGACAAATAAAAAAACCCAACAAATTATGCGGAATTTAACAAAGACTTAGAAATATCCGGACAAATTTAAAAATTGCACAAATATTTTAGAAACAGCGAAACAAAAGTTTACAATTTTTCTAATTGTTTACCAATTGCGAAAGATATGTATACAAAATTAAAAATTTCACGCTGGTTTCAGAGACCAACGGAGGCACGGACGTGAAGTAAAACATCCCTCTTAGAAACAATTCAAAGATCGTCAGACAAAATGTAAAAGATCATGTCCAAAAGAAATTTTTGTTTCTATTAAACAAGCCAACACTTTTTTTTTCCCTATATAAACATCTTTTAATCAGCCCCGCTCACTGAAACATCAACACAATCAATGAAGAGGATAATGGCTAGTCCTTTCCTCTTCATTTACAAATATCAACAACCTTAAACATGAATATATTTACAAGGTTGACAACATTGTGGAATCAGTCTAGACTTCCAATGATCTAATACATTGTCATTGTTCCCATTGGTGCACACTACCTTTCAGTGCTAAAGAAAAAAGATGGCCATAATGTTTACAAAACCACCTTTCTATTTTGTCATCGTTTGTAGAGTACTCATGAGTCAAAACAAGTCACTAAATGTTCTAAGGGAAATCCAAGACTGTATTGAAGAAGAAAATACACACAATATTATCCAAACACCATGGAATATTGAATTGAGTAGATACAGCATTTCTTCTGATAAGGTCAATTATGTCGTCTTCCAGAGGAGGTAATCCATAAGAATCAAACATTCCACGCTGTGGTCATTGGAAAAGTAAACGGCTACCCAATGAGTTCCTAGTCGATGACTGCCATGTTGACATAGGCTTGAACGTCTTTAGGTTTTCGATGTGGACGTTCATCTTTAGCACACACCATTGGATTCCAAGAAGCTGTGTACTAACTTTTAGTCAGAAGGTAGTGAAGTTCTCAGGTATTCATTCTTTGTTCCACAGGTAAAGATAAGTTATCAGTTCACACTTGACTTTTTCCTTGAAAATATCTGTCAAAAAAGTTGAGGAACGGCAGTCTCCGCACTCTGTTGCAAGTTAGCTTTGATGCGTTTCGTTTCCAAAGAAGTCAATGGAGATAAGGAATGGCCACACAAGTCTTTATGCTACTTTTTAAAATTTTCTCTTCTGAGATGAGAGTCCATGCATCTTCCAGATACTCTTCCAACTTTTCTTCTTGACTCATCATCAAACATGTGTCGTGTTGTTTCTGACTAGGATGATCAATTTCACAACCATGACAATGCTCTCTAGTCAGTCATGTGATTCGTTTAGCCAAATGACGAGCAAAACAGGAGACCAATCGTTGTTCTTGTTCTAGCCAACTTGACATCATGACTGTATTTTTGTCTTGTACATTTGTGGTCTGTGACTGTTTTTGTTGCTCAGGGTAGAAAACATCCTCTTCACCTATCTCCATAGGTTCGTGTTCCATCTTCTTTTTCTAATATCCTAGGATCACTTCTCTCAAACTAATGATTTCCAGAGTATTGTCAAAATTCTGCATACAAGATGACGTTCACTGTGTTCGCCAGAGCTAGTGCAAACTGAAGTTGGCCTGATTTTATAGGGTGGAAATGTCTTTCGTCTCTGCCTTGGTCTGGAGTGAAATCAAAGCCCCACAAAGCATATCCCCCTGCATAATCGTCTTACAAAATGCCGTGGCTACTGTTGGTTCTAAATTGTCCCGTGGCTTCAAACATAGTTAAGTAAGATTTCAAGTAACTTTTCTGGGCAAAGTTAGGCTCAAAAGGCCTGGTACACAAAGTTTTGTCATCTAGGGGGACTTCTATCTTGGATACGTTGAAGTGTTGTAACTGGAAAGGATCTTGATCGATATCTCCGTTTTACAATAATAAATGATATCCAAGAGGAACCATTCTCATTTTGGACCAAATATACATCATAAGAAGTCTTCAGGTAAATACCATATGACAATATTACTTTTCATTCAGAAGATGTAGCAATAACATGATTTTCAAGATGGCTGCTGTGGCGGCTATATTGGACGTCAGATCGGCATCATTTTGATTTAGAACCAACTAGATCATAAGAAAGTCTAGCACAGTTTCGGAATTTTAGTACTACTTTTACTCGATGCCAAATCTTTTTCTATTTTTTTGCCGGATATTTTTCAGTCTCCACCAAGGTCCCTGACAGTTTAAGAATTTTATTACTGCTTTTAGTCAAGTCCGTTTAGTGTTATTATGATTTGGTTCCCTTGATGGAAATTAGTTATAACATCAGTACAATATATACAAATTTACTGACACTTCCAACATGATCTGAGGTATAGGTAGTGCTTTATATATAAATCTCGGATATATGCATATAGCCACTAGGCTGCAGATCACTACACACGGCGTGTTGATGGTATAATGTGGGGTTTTGGATAGTAGGCGACTGGGTTTTAGTCGTGTTGGATAGTATATATGAGGTCAATCGTCACTACACATGGCGTGTCGGATAGTATATGTGGGGTATTGGTTACTACACGCCACATGTTAGATATTATATGTGGGGTTATTGGTCATTAAACACGGCGTGTTGATGGTATAATGTGGGGTGTTGGATAGTAGATGACTGGGTGTGATCACCACACACGGCTTCCTGATGATACAATGTGGGGTGTTGGATAGTAGATGACTGGATGTTGGTCACTACATACGGCCTGTTGGACAGTATATGTGGGGTATTGAAAAGTATACATAGTGTTTTGGTAGTATAATGTGGGGGTGTTGGATAGTAGATGATTGGATGTTGGTAACTACACACAGCGTGTTGGATAGTATATGTAGGGTTATTGGTCACTACATACGGCATGTTGATGGTATAATTTTTGGTGTTGGATTGCATGGGTGTTGGTCACTACATACGGCATGTTGATGGTATAATTTTTGGTGTTGGATCGCATGGGTGTTGATCACTGCACACGGAGTGTTGATGGTGTAATGTGGGGTATTGGATAGTAGATGACTGGACGTTGGTCACTACACACGGCATGTTGGATAGTATATGTGGGTATTGGTCACAACACGCGGCACGTTGATGGTATATGTGTGGTGTTGGATTCATGATAAATTTGTGTTGATTACTACACATGGCATGTTGATGGTATAATGTGGGGTGTTGGACAGTAGATGACTTGATGTTGGTCACTACACATGGCGTGTTGGACAGTATATATGGGGTATGGGCCTGTACACACAGCGTGTTGATGGTATAATGTGGGGTGTTGGATGGTAGATGACTGGGTGTTGGTCACTATACATGGCGTGTTGGACTATATAGGTAGGATATTTGGCGAGTACAAACGGACACACTGTCAACTTGTTGCCATTTCAAACCAAACAGGAGTTTCTTTATGAACACGGTCACCATATTTGCGTTGGCGAAACTTTATTTTAAGACAACTGATGTCATGTAGTTCGCCGTCTTCGATAAGCTCTGAATAATTCGTAAATTTACGGAACTTTGGGAGTTACACCCTTTAAACACATGTATACAAGAGTTATACCTTTTTTTTTTTTGTTCAATTTATTTTAGAAATATTAAAACTACACATTACAAATATTGGATGCAGACGAGACAGCTTTTACTGAAAATGGACTGTTCTAGAAACCGGAAAGGACAATGAGCAGTCTGTCAGGTTGTTACATCGACAGCGTTTGGTTTGAAACGCGAGCAAGATGTTAGGGACACCTTGAAGACAATCAGGTTAGAAATTATAAATTGATGAATGAAAAGACTAAGTTCTGCGCATTTGTTTTTATATATTTGATGCTCTTCGTTTTTAAAATTGTTCGGGGGCTACAAACAAGCTGGAGGGTAAGCGAATACTATCGTGACCCTGAAAAGTGCGTATATGTTAGATTATGTAGTGTACCAGAAAATGACTCTGCACTATGGATTATGCCTCCTAATTTAGTAATTAGCCATGACCAATTACATTTTTTCATAGTTTCTATTTTTAGATCTACTCGGTACTGGTCATGGATCAGAAGAGCTTATAAGATGTATGTCGTCCAATGTCCCTCTGTCCATTAGCACACGTTTGTTATCGCTACTCCTCCTAAACTACTTGGAGGATTGCCATGAAACTGTACACACACACACACACACACACACACATTTATCCCGTGATCTAGTTGGTCTTAAATGAAAACAGTGTCGCTTGGACATCCAGTATGGCTAGCCACAGCGGCCAACTTGAAAATTTTTGTTTTATCGCTATTCCTCCTGAATGGATAGTCATATCAACATGGGGTTTTCACTAAAAGACGTCTTGCCTTAATAACAACTAAATAGTTATTTGTTTTTGTGTTGTTTTGGGTTTTTTTCCAGCAGCACATAATATACATAGAAAAAAGTTACTCAGTAATATATATATATTGATTTTGTATTTTTGTCTTCTATGTGAATATCAGTTGTAATAGACAAATGAATTTTTTAAGCATTGTGCAACTGATGAAATTGGTTGTTTGAACAGAAAACTCCTTAAAGTAATGGCATTACTCATAATATACTACAATAGTCTAACGTATAGTATGCCTATGACTGTTTGGCATGCCCTTTTTTTTTTTTTTTGTATGAGGTTTGCAAATGTAAATGGAAATATACTGTACATAGATACTATATGGAGTTATCTCCCTTACTCCATACAATAACCAAAACAAAAAAGAAAAAAAAGTTGGGTTTTTTTAATTTGTGTGCTCTTTCAGCATGATTCAGTATACTTTTACTTTGGCTTATGCTTGCATTTTAGCATTGGCAGCTTTGCTTTATTAACAACCTGAATAGTGATTTGTTGTTGTCTTTTTTTTTCATCACCTCATCAATTACATAGAAAAGTACTCATTAATACGTATAGTGATTCAGTATTTTTGCCTTCTTTGTGAATATTAATTGTAATAGATAATTAAATTGTTTCTAAGCATTGTACGACTAATTAAATTGGTTGCCTGAACAGATAACTCCTTAAAGGTTGTAGCATTCATCATAACATACTACAATAGTCTCACTATAGTTTGCCTATGCTTGTTTGGAATGCAATAATTTTGTTCGTATTGTACGAGGTTTGCAAATTAGTAATATATATGAATGTACTATGTAAAGAATATACTTTATTAAAATATCAGTTAAAAGATTTAATATTAATAAATATCATACACAGGAATATACTTGTACATAGGTACTATAAGGAGTTATCTCCTTTACTCCATACAATTATTTTTCACTACACTGTGCCATGACTGTCTAGCTATTCAGAATTACTGGACACTAGTTCTAGGCCAACATGATTTAACCTTTAATTGCTTTGATGTTCATATTTTAGGCAGAAGACATTGGCAAAATGTTAACTGGAATGATGGGTATGCATTTTAGCTTCTACTTCTTTGATTTTATCTCTCTGCTTTGTGTCGATCTCTTTACTGATTTGAAATTTATATATAAATTTGTGTACATGGTCATTTTTTAAACTGCACAGTTATCTAGTACTGATCTACAACTTTTCTTTATCTTGTGTACCAGAATCTCTGCACAATTGGAGTTGGCATGGTGAGGTACATCCACAATCAAAATTTTCTTGACGTTGAAAAATCTGATGTATTCAGATCTGTACAATAAATTGTCAGGGACTATTCTCAATTTGTTGAAAGCAAAAAAAAAAAATCCATATATTGTTTACAAGATACAAGTTTTGTTAAGAATTTGGAAATATATATGAGGTTCACATGGGGATATGGATGTTTCTTAGTTCAAATACATCTAATGCTAGGGGTGTTGATAGTTTACTAAAAAAAATTGCATTTTTATGATGTCTAGTTGGTTCTAAATCAAAATGGTGCTGATCTGATGTCCAATATAGCCACTACAGCAGCCATCTTGAAAATTTTGTTATTGCTACTTCTTCTGAATTAAAAGTAATATTGCCATGAGATTTTCACTGAAAGACTTCTTATGATGTCTCGTCAGATATAAATGAAAATGGTGCCAATTTGACTTCCAATATGGCCACCACAATGGCCATCTTGTAAATCTTGTTATCACTACTTCTCCTGATTGAATGGTTATATCAGCATGAGGGTTTCACTGAAAGACTTCTTATGATATCAAGTTGCTCCTAAATGAAAATGGTAAGAATCTTACTTCCAATATGGCCACCACAATGGCCATCTTGAAAATCTTGTTATCACTACTTCTCCTAGATGGCTGGTCATATTGATATTGTGCTTACACCAAAAGACTGTTTATGATGTCTAGCTGGTCCTAAATGGAAATTGTGCCAATCTGATATCCAGTATGGCCACAATGGCAGCCATCTTGAAAAGTTTGTCATTGTTACTCCTCGAAAACGAAATACAGGGTTTCCACTTCTTATGACATCTTGTTGGGCCTAAATGAGAATGGTGCCAATATGTCCACCAGAGAAGCTAATTTGAAAATCTTGTTATTGCTGAAGAATATCAGAAATGGTTTCCACACTCAACAGTTGAAAGGAAGGAATAGTCTTATCTTGAATTCTTGGAAATTCATTTTGGCCAGTAGAGCATCACTCCCTTCAAGAGACTCTTGTTCTCTGTAAGTTTTTATTTCAGAATGAATAAAATATTGATTCAGTGCAGAATTACACATTTCTACATGTTCTTTTGTATACAAATCAAGTCCCTTACATCATTTATTCAAGTGTTAAAAAGAAGCTTACACTAGTGCACATCAGTTACATAAGGTTAGAACAGCACAAGTGTGTACATTTTCAGTTGCCAGATATGTTGTTTTAATTATTCCTCTGCAATTTGCCTTCTGTCTGTACATCCATATGTCTTCCCCAAATCTGTTTGAGCATAATAGCTCAGAAACTATTAAAATTAGAACCATACAATTTTACTCACTTTATCAAGATCATAAACAGTTGACCCCATTAGACAGTCATTATAAGTGTTTTTCAATTTATCATAGATGTATATATGCCCGTATTAAGTATTGACATATTATGCTATGGTGTTTTCCAGGTCATAATTTTTTTAAAGTATGAGAGATCTAATAGGGAGTTTTCAGAAGTACTGATAACTAGATTGTGTGTTGTGTGCCTTAAGGTCCAGATCATTGTAATGGAAAATGTCATTTTATAACTTGTATCTAGGTCATTGTAATGGAAAATGTCATTTTATGACTTGTATCTAGGTCATTGTAATGGAAAATGTCATTCTATGACTTGTATCTACCTCCAGAGAGTACACTTTGAACCATTTAAGAAACTTTAGCCATTTATATGTTATATATAGATGTTGTGCCACATACTATGTCCACCCTCCTGCCACAACGGTGCGGTAAAATCCAATGGAAAGTGTAATTCTATGACATGTATACATGCCTGGAATATAATGTTCTAACTACAGAAGATATTTAATGAAACTTGAGTAGCATATATCATGACTGGATTGTGTGTTGCATACCATTTGGACCAGGGCTGTGTTTCATGCCTCAAGCTCAAGGTCATGGCAAGAAAAATTCTAAATCCATGACCTTTATCTATGTATGTGTTTAACTTTTGAACTAGTGAAGATATTTATTGAAACATTAGCCTGTTATATATCTGGATTAAAAGTGTATCATGTATTTAGTAATACCCATATGGTCATGGTCACAACAAGGGATGATGCAAGTCAGTGGCCTATTTCCATTTCTAGGCATTCACTTTTTAGTCCCAACAGATATTTTGATGATAC